>CM071925.1:22844449-23396530 GCA_016081115.2 Rehmannia glutinosa
ACTTCGTTCCAGTTACGTATTGCGCCAGGTTTTGAAGCGGAAGACGTAGAATAAGATTGTACAAGCTCAACGTCTATCGTTGAAAGCCAGGCACCAAGAGCATGGTATGATACATTGTCTCAATTTCTAGCGGACAATGGATTCTGAAAGCGAAAGTGGGCTGAGAACACTCTTGAGAATTCAAGATGGAGAAATTATCTTTGCTTGTTCAAATATGTAAGATGATGTCATTTTTGGATCATAAAATAAGAAGCGTGATAAGTTCTCAAACCTCGTACAAGAGCAAGTTGAATGAGCATGATGGAGGGCTAACCCAGCTAGCCTAGAGACTTTAGGTTAAGCAATCAAGGATGGAACTTTCATAAGTCAAACAAAGTACACCGTAGATTTAATGATGAAATTTGGTATGGAAGAGAAGTCTTTTGTGAAAATACCAATGAACACATCAACAAGATGGACATGGATGCGAGATGGTAAGTGTCGTAGATCAAAACAAGATATAGAGCACTTTATTGGATCATCGTTTCTCTTTTAACAAAAATAGACGGTTGCATACATCACCTTTGCGGTAGTGTATGTGCAAGATTTCAATCGGTATCAAAGGAGAGCCACATGACCTAATGCAAGAGACTCCAAGATATTTGAAGGATGCCAGGAAGTTGGCTTATGGTATCCAAAGAAAGGTGGATTCAAGCTTATTGGTTACTCGTTCATCGCTTTAATTATTGCCGATGTAGAGTTGACAGAAGAGTACTTTGGTATATGTCAAATGCTAAGAAACATTGGTTTCCTCGGTTTAGTAAGAAGCAAAACTCAATAGCAGACATAGCTAAGGGGCAATTGTTGCAGCCAAGTCTTATGGATGAGACAAATCCGAGAGATTATGAAATTGAAGAAAAAGAGATTCCAATTATGTGTGATAACACAAGTGCTATTGCAATCACCTAATCCTCGTGTTGCTTTCAAGGACAAAACACATTGATGTCGATATCACTTTATAAGAGATCATGTTGAAAAGAAGACATCACTTTGGAATATATCTCAATCGATAAGCGAAGAATCGACATATTCACCAAGCCCTTATGTGAATCAAGATTTGAAGATCTTAAGCATGAGCTAAGGTTAATTGAGCTAGTTAACACTCATAAAACTCAATCACAGAGATAAAAGATTAGAAAGTGCGAAAAGAGCAAGTATTTCGCATCAGCCAAGTGAAACAGCCATATCGGAAAGTCAACTGAATCGAGTTAGCTGACAGCTGTGTCGCTCAATGAGAAAATAGAAGAAGAGTTAAGTCATTTTTGAGATAAGCTAAGTCATTTATGAGCTCGTGACAAAAACTCACCATTTTAAATGAGCGGAAATGTTTCTAAGAATGACGTCAACAGAATAATACTGGGTCCAAAAAGTCGACAAAGAAGTTATATGATTGATATAAATGCTACCGCATTAAATGCGAGGAATTAAATGCGGTTTAATGTGCTAAATCTAAATCGTTGATCTTGATCAAATTTTCAAAATCCAAAGACATGTCCTTTCATAACCCTTATATATTCATTTCTCCAGCTTTCTCTCTCTCACTCGAAAACTATTCATCTTCAAGCAAAAAAAAAAGCAAGTTTTTTTTTCTCTCGAAAACCTTAAGAGTCCTCAAACCAGCTTCTTCAAGTTTTAATCGGTAAAAATCTCTAAAAATGGCACCTAAGTTTGATTTCGCAAGCTATCAAAGCAAATCCACTCAGGATCGCGAGTGAACTTTGAAGGTAGTAAAGTAGGGTTCATGAAACCCTAGTGAAGAAGATCGCTGAAATGCTAGAAAGTCAGTCTCAAGGCTTTTCTCGACTATGGAATACTCGCACACCTACCTAGAAGAGGTGGCAGCTTTTATGTTAACGCCTCGAAGTGCGGTGACGAAGGAATCAAGGTTTCTTGGCCCACCGCAAAGGACATAATGATAAATGCTAAGGACAAAAAAAGCAGACGTTGATTTGGTTTTTGCATGGAAAGAGATAGCCAAACCAGAGTGTGTCGCTAAGTGGTCTACACAACGGTGAGAAGAAATTGTCAAGGATGACTATCACAAGTTAATGGACGTCGTCTCCAAGTGTGTAGACATGAAGTTTGGCGCTTCAACTCCATTGTCAAAGACCAAGCCGATTGTCATGGTCGCGATCATGCAGGGCAAAAAAGTCAACTGGACTGAGTTCGTATACAAAGCAGACATCGAGAATGTAATGAACAAATCGCTTAAGGATGACGAATCCTTTGGAGGATCTATCGGATATGGCCTCGTGATTGGCCACCTTATGGAAGTGAAGGGTATTCCTTGACATGGAAAACCTTTCCATGTCAACAAGAAAATGTTCGTGGCTAACCTCTCGGAGCCCAAAAGAGAGCCCACGCGAAGAGGGCGGATACAAGTGAGGGGGAATCGGTTGAACCCGAGGACACGATTGTTACCTCTCCTCCAGAAGAAAGTCGCCCTCGCACTGCTGGTGCGAAGAAGAAAAGTCATTGCCGCTTCTGCGCCTAAGAAAAAGATGCACCTCGCCTGGCCCTGAGTCGCCCCGTCTGCACTGTCTCCTACCCCCGCAAATGAGACTGAGAAGGAACCTAAAATCCCTTCTCCAGACCATACGGAAGAAGAGGACCGCTAAATCCAGAAGACTGACTCTCTCTAAGAAGGATGCCCCCCCGTCAATGAATCAAGAAGAAACAGAACCATAAATTCCTCTGGGGTTAAGACGAAAAAAGAAGAATCTTCAAGCTTTGAGCTTGAAATGACAAACCAATCTACCTCTCATTTGGAGAAAACACGCAGACATCAAGCTCAAGAAGTGCGTCTCCGGGTTATTGATGAAATTGCCAAGTCTGTGAGGATGATCAACAGAGGCCTACTGTAAGACCCGATTGTGGATAAGACAAGTGAGATAATGTAGCAATGAGGCAATCGAACATCCATCTCGAAAATGTTGTCTCTCCACTGCCATCGATGTCTTTGTTGAAGAAGAAGAGCAAAGAATATCTTGCCTTCAATCCCGTAAAATGAAGGACAAGAAGATGATGATGATGATGAAGATGATGATGTTATCATGTATTCTCCTGTATACCCGGACATTCGGCGCGCCACGCGAATGGAGGGCATGGAAGCTAGGCCACCAAGGGCGCAATTTGCTCGCCCGAGTTCATCGAAGAAGAGGAGGAATTTCTCGAAATTTCTGAGTTGACACTATGCTTCGTGCCCCGGATGAAGATAATGCATGGATATTATACACATCTTCAAGGAGAAGGAAAAAGCTAAAGAAAGCCGTAGGAAGCACAAGCTCTTGAGAAATCCAAGATATGCACGCTACTTAACTCTAGAACACACTCACTCTCATTTTGATGTGTTCTCAAAGAGTGATGAAGATATGGATCCCGTTCTGTCGCAACAGAGAAGTCGGACATGCAAAGGCCGAGGAATCAGAATAATGCATGAGCAAAGAACTATTAGAAGGACCATGAGAGTCATCTCAATCTCTCCTCTGCACCGATCCTTCGGGGAGTAGCACAACATATTGCCTCGATCGTTCTGCGCCTACGTCCCCGTCTGGTCGATCGGAGGATGGTTCCAAGGGAAATGGCGATGGCACTGGGACCTTGGGCACCCAAGTTGAGCCAACCCCTCATGAAGGTGTTTTACCACTTTGCCAAATGAGCACTCATCGGGAGAAGTCGCAGTCCGGGAGAAGAGTGACCCCGTCATTAGTCACTCTTTGGTGTGCCACGGTGGGGGAAACTCACTCCACTGCGGCAGGGTCGGAGGATGTTGCAGATGACTCTATATTGAAGAAAGGTGGCGAAGTGGAATCTGAAAAAGAACCATAGCAGATCGACATTGATGAAGCTCGGATAGTTGAGTCTGTCCCAGCTGAAGTGTCACCGCTTTGAAGGTCGATGACGCTTTGCTGGCAGATCGAGGCACAGGATGGAAATGCCCTGGGAGTTAACACTCTGGGCAATGAAAGTGCAATCCAAGGGTTTGAGATCCTATGGATGCCAATGTTGAAGACCCTAAGATAGCCGCATCGTGTCAGGAATTGAAAGGCCTCGCCGTAGTTGAGACCGCCGGAGGTAGTGAAGGCCAAGGGAGGTTGATCCTTCCCCGGGTAAAGCTCAAGAGACAGAACATTCATCCTATTCCAAGCACCGAACCGAGAAGGGAGATAAGTGCACTTCATGACTCCTAGGAGAATCTTGACATATCATTTCTGGGGTCTGAAGATGAAGCTGAGTCCACACACGTTGCACATCAAAAGGACTTAGCTGAGAATGTTCTCAAGAATACGAGTTAGTCGAAGTTACAAAGTCATTGCCAAACATTCAACCGATGATGAACCAAGTCTTCAGGTTTCATCATCATTCAATGACACTGATGATACATCCGAGGATCCTTAATTCATTTAGAGAAATCTATTGAGACCGAAGACTGTTAAGACAGTGAGGCTCGATTAGTGGGAAACACATTCCAAAAGCCCGGTAAAACCAAGTCATGTGCGTGCTCCCATAGTTGCAAAGCAGATCGACTCCGCCGAGAAACATCACAGGCACAAATTGGACAAACAATCCCATATGTATGCGAGATAATGCTTTTGAACAAGTATTTCCCTTTTCTATCGAGTTTCGAGCTAGAGGAAGAGATCTAGAGAGCAACGGTGATTCATTGTACGAGAAGATCCGAGAATCCATATCGACTCTATTGTGCCAAAGCAAACTTTGACCGATGCGAGAATGGCCGGTAGCTGAATCAGGTGTGACAACTGAGATTCGTGAAGTCTTCAAGAAAATCTGTTAAGAGATTGAGAAGATCGAACGACACTAGGCCTCACTAGACTTACGACTGGACAATAGAGATGCCACCCTCATAGCAGATTTGAGAGGAATAAGTGGTACAAATCGGGAATGGACTCAAGAGTAAGAGTGCCATGCGTCGAGCAAGTTCATTATTTTAAGGCGTTATACAATAAGATGCTCATTTTGAGTGCCGACAATGCCTGACATGAAGCAAAGGATGCGGACATATATTGAGAGGTTGCATGCCTCTCACAAAGCGAGAAATGGAGCTCTGCGTGAATTTCAACGAAAAAAAGTTATGCGTCTTGAGGAGACCATGAATGCCAAATTGATCTTCTCATGGTGAAATGAAAGCGGTGGCGGCCTTAATCAAAAGTCACTCGTTCAGAATTTCGGACAGCTTATGCCACGAGACTCAAGCGAACTCGGCTCCGCGGAGACTCGACTTCATGCTCGCAGGCATGTTCCCCTCAGGGTTCCTCTCTTTTGATGATGCCAAAAGGGGGAAGAGGAGTCCCTAAGGAGTTTAAAAGAAGAAAAGTTGAAAGAATTGGAAGCCAAGATGACAAAGAATCGAGAAAAAGAAGGGAAAAGTGAGGGGAACATTCAAGGACTTGGCATTAATGATTGCCTGAAACCCCCAACAGGGTCATGTTACGGCTTCTATAATCAGCAAACTTCCGGTGACTCGCGATCGAACACTGTTGTACCAATAATCGGAGAAAAAGCAAATCGTAGAAGTAGGGATGGAAGAGTTCGACAAGAGAACGGATGCCCGCATTGAAGAAGTGTTGAAACAATACGGTGGCATTCCGGGGAAGGATCAAGATGCTATTCCGGCATAAATCGGATCCGAGCAAGATCGGTTGAAGAATTCAAGACGCTCGAATCGAAGGCTATTTCCAAAAGATGTTTGTAGCCCAAGCCTAGGATCCGTATTGGGAGATGGTCTTAAATTGTGCGAAGAAGGCCGATAAGCGGCAGGACTACCAGCACCATTGGTGGTAAGTTATAAGACTCACAAAGATACACCGAGAGGAGGAGGAAGAAGTGGTGGAGGAAGAGGTTTTGACCTAGACCACAACCCAAAAATATCGAATATGTAGATCCCGGAAAGAAGGGAAGGATCTCTTTTGGCTATGTATGATGAAGTAGCAAATGGGAAGTGGCTAGAAAGAATGTTGAATACGTGAAAAGACAAGAAGAGGAAAACATAAGGCAATCGAGCAATGGCTCGAGAGGAAGTGGAAGGATGATGCTTTCCAAAAGAGCTTATGAAAAGAAGAAAGCGGTGAAGAAGAAAGAAAGAGAAGAAGAGTGATGACTTCGATAGAAAGTCAAGAGGAAAGAAGGAAGAAACGAAGGCGATGAAGTGTTGATGTGAACCCTTCATGTATTTTACTAGGTAAATACACTTTTGTAAGTCATCTGTATACTTAGTGAAGTTTTCGTAATTTTTCACTTTGTATTTGTATCATAGCACAGATGTATGTATTTTACTTTAATATATTATGCTTTGATACTAAATGTAAACAACTGTGTAAAGGACAAGAATGCTATGATCAATAAAACGATCTATTCAACGCATACATTCTTTGTTACTGCATTATCTCAGTATGTATCTTTTCTTTGTTTACATATTGTTTAATGTTTTTAAGTTTTGACATCATCAAAAAGGGGGAAATTGTTGGGAAATTTATTTTATAGATTTTGATGAATGCCATGTAAAACTTAAACTAGAAAGTTGGCACCCCATTTTCCTTGTAATAGATAGGGCTGGAAAAGCTTAGTCAAGTCAGTCGGCCTATGCCCTGGAAATACAAGAAGTCAATCAAGATCAAGTGAAGACTCCGATGTGGAACAACCGAGTATGGCCAAGAAGAAAGATCAAGAGCTTGACTAAAGATGTATCACCGAGGAATACATGTGAAGTGTCGATCAAAGTCATCTCAAGAAGCCAAGTCCTAAGATGAAAGTGAGAGATGAGTCTTCAAATGATTGAAGCGATTCAAGTCACCTGGGGGAAATAGGCAAAGCTGACAAGAGGAGTTAACTTAAATGAATCCGTTGCACAAAAGTCAAGAATATTACTTAAATAAGTAATACACCATCTTCGCCAGATCTTAAAGTGCTCATCCCGAAGCGTGCAAAAGGAATAAACCAATAGGAAAATCGCACCTCGTGTCGAAACTAAAAGCCGCACGTTCATTTAATACGAGGAAATGTCTACATCTCAAGATTGAAGACCAAGAAAAGACAAGCCAACGAACACAAGTGTCTTTTGAAAATCAGCCTATCTCTTCAACGGGCAGATTTTTGAAAGTTCACTATAAAAGGCTGAGGAAATTCATTGAGAAAAGGTCACCTTGAATACCTGAACCACGAACAAGCAAGCGATATTTAAGCTATAAACCTGCAAATATTCTCAAAGATTTTCAAGCAAATCCTCAAGCCTGAAACTCGAAGGAAATCAATCCAAAACAAACCTGTGAAGGAAAGACAACTTCAAACTGTTGAAGAGGAAACTTTTGAAGAATCAAAAGGGGTCTACTTTCCAAGGAGGATTGTAGGAAGGTTCAAGATCAGACCAATATCAAGTTATTGGAGGCTTCGTGATCAAATCCAAGAGCTTGAGAAAGTGAGTGAGTAGCAAAGCGGTATCTGTGAAGAAGTGAAGTCGGACGAGGAAGCATTTGTGTGACCAAAGGCGTCTCTAGATCTTCACCACTTTGTAAACAGATCTTTTACTTAGTGGATTCCTCCGGGGGAGTTGGATAAGAAAGGATTAGAAGAATTACCCCATCTTCGAACCTCTATAAAAATCAATTGTGTCATTTATTTTTCAAGACATTTACATTTCTGCATATCTACTTTATATCTCATTGATAAACCTATTTGCTATCCAAACCGATTGATAACCAAGTGCTAAAATCAAGTGTTAAAACAAGTTTAAAACAAATCAAAGGTCATTAAGTCTTCCATTTCGGGTAAAACCAAGACAACAAGTTAAATTTTAGGGTTAAACAAGTGAGTTATTCTATCAACATCTCTATCGAAGTGCATTGAATGGCTAACTCTATTTGAATAACCAACTTAGTTGTCCCTCAAGGACATTGTTTGTGTTAACTCTATAATTTCTTTAAAATGACTAAAATTGAAAAAGTTGGTAAGGTTTATTCAACCCCCTCCCTTCTAAACTTTACTCACACCCCTTGGGACCTACAAAAATTTATCTTTTGGACAAATCCCGTGTACACACGGTGTTGTTCTAGTGTTATTTATTTGAAATAAGTCCACCATGTTACATAGATTTTATATGAAATTGATTCTATTCAAGAATCAAGTCATCAAAGAATCATAAAAAAAAGAAAAAAAAAATAAAGACAGACTGTTAACTTTTTAAGAAGAGTGTTATTTAAGAAAAAATAATGCTATTTAGAAAAATATTTTTTGTTAATAAATAAAGACCGATTGCTCTTCTTTTAGGAAATTTAAATAGTTATTAGTTTAAATGTCCTCTTCGCAATTTTAGGATAACAATGATTTTTATTTTATCCAAATTGGAAAACAAACTTTCTTTAACTCCAAATAAGACTAGTGTGAGGAATATCACTTATTTCTAGTTTGTTTTGTTTTCTCTTCCTCTCATTTGAAAATATGCATACATTTTGTTTTATTTACCTGGCAAAGCGTCTTTGTTCTATAGCAAGCTTGGGCCTTTTCCCCCTCTATTTAACTAAGCTCGTTTTTAATTTTTGATGACAATGTCAATGGGGCTTTTATAATGACGTTATAAGATATTGTAGTTTCGTATAATTGACATTTGAGAAATAAGCAAAAAATAATTCGAAATTTTGGGTATAAAAGTTTCTAAAAATGTTCTAATTTTCACGAAACAGTACACTAATTGTAATTCCACAATATAAGACCATATTAGGGTAATTTCACGAGTTCACGATATGAGACAATGTTAGTGTAATTTCATGAATTCTACTGTAACGACACAATTTCATGAAATTAAAGTACTCTAAATATTATTAAGAAATTGTGAATTTATAAGTTAAGGTGAGCCCAACAATTACCAAAAGACAATTTAAAAATTATTAATCCTTATGAAAATAATAATAATAATAATAATAATAATAATAATAATAATACATCTTTCAAATTAAATATCCAAATTATCCCAAACATAAAACGCAACATTAAAATCATAAATCCGAAATTCAATCTGATCATAATTATTTAAAATTATATAGCATGATTTATTCCATCATCCACAACATCATATTTTCAATCAGATTCCTCAACCTGAAAGTCATGATAATAATAGAGGTGAGCTTCATCTCGCTCAGTAGAGATATATCTGTCAATATCTACCCTATACGCTAAAAAAAAAAACAAGTTGACACATGTCATCACATCATTAATCTGAAACATTTGTCAACTTCTCATCCTCCCAATTCCACACGGCAACTTCACATTTATCTATGTGGCAATTTTATGTACAAAATTAAAATATAATAAATTGAAAGATAATAAATTTAATCAAGATTATTCTATTAGTTCAGAATATATATATATATATATATATGAATTTAAAAGATAACAAATTTAAGCGATATAAAGTAATCTAAAATTCAAGAGTCTATCTAAACTATCTTTTAAATTTGTTATCAGTTAAATTTGTAACACTAAAATTTTATCTTTGGACAAATCCCGTGTAATACACGGGTGTTATTCTAGTTTAATATAACATGAAAAGCATTCACATAATTACAACAATTAATTCATTAATTTTCTCTTTTTCCGCTGACTGACCAGTTACTGCATATAACATTATGGGTTCACTCCAAAGATACTTTTGATCCCGTAACCCTTTTTATGGCCCATAGCTTATATTAATTTATTTCCTTTTGACAATATTGTAATTAATAAAATACAATCATGAAACATTAAATAAAGATAAATAATATAGAATAATCTATCTTAATAATTGCAGATATTCGACGTACAAAATGAATGATAAAAATCCTATTCCTCGATCCCTTCATTTTCTATTGTAGAGATTTGAAAAAATTGTGAAAGATTTATGTTGTATGTTCAAGTATTTATAGGCTAATTTTAACCCCTAAATTAACTCCTAAAGTAAGTCCTAAATTAACCTCTAATTAAACTCTTAATTAAATATTGGTTATCACATTCTACTCTCCTTAAATATAATTTCATCCTCGAAATTCGATATCTTACCTAAAATTGAAAAACTTGGGTACTTGACACGAATCTCCTCTTCACGCTCCCAAGTAGCTTTATTTCTGCCATGACGTCTCCATTGTACTTTGACCAAAGCAACATCTTTATTTCTCAAATGGTGAATTTTGCGTTCCAAAATAACTTCTGGTGCTTCCTCGTAAGTTAAGTCATTGTTGATTGTTAGATCTTTATAATTCAACATGTGACTTATATCGTGAACGTACTTTCTTAGCATCGAGACATGAAAAATGCTATGCACACTTGACAAACTCGGTGGTAATGCTAGTTGATAAGCTAAATCTCTAACTCATGTAAGGATTTCAAATGGTCCGATATATTTAGGTTCAACTTTTCCTTTTCGCCAAATCGAATAACACCTTTCATAGGAGCTACTTTAAGAAATACTTTTTCTCCTTCATCAAATTGTATATGTTTTCTTCGTCTATCAGCATACAACTTTTGCTGAATTAATTCAGGCCCCAAAAATTTTCTTTCACAAACTTCGCTCCAATATAATGGTGATCTACACTTTCTTCTGTACAACGTCTCGTATGGAGCCATCCCTATAGTTTCTTGATAACTGTTGTTATAAGCAAACTTTGCCAAGGGTAATAATGTTTCCCAATTACTTCCTAAGTCTAGCACACATGCTCTCAAAATATCTTCCAATATTTGTATAGTCCTTTAAGACTGTCCATCTGTTTGCGGGTGATAAGCCGTACTAAAATTTAGCTTTGTTCCCAAGGCACTTTGTAGAGTTTTCCAAGACTTAGAAATAAAACGCGTATCTCTGTCTGAAATAATTGATACATGAACTCCATGATGTTTTACTATCTCCTGGATGTAAATTTGTGCATATCACTAAATACTAAATGTCATCTTAACGGGTAAGAAATAAACTAACTTTGTTAATCGACCTACTACAACCCATATGGCATTGTTTCTCTTGACTGATGGTGGAAACCCTACCGCAAAATTCATAGTTATGTGCTTCTATTTCATTCTGGGATGTCAAGTGGTTTGAGAAAACCAGACGGTCTTTGGTGTTTGGCTTTAACTTGCTGACAAGTCAAACATTTTCCGACAAAAATTCGAATATCTCTTTTCATACTTATCCACCTAAATACTTCTCTGAAATCTCGATACATTTTTTTACCTCCAAGATGAACTGTATATGGCATACAGTGAGCTTCTTCGATGATTTCTTTTCTAAACCCCTCTTCTTTAGGTACGCATAATCTCCCTTCGTAAGTAAAAATACCATCATTTGTTATAACAAATCCTTTTACACTCCCTTCACGAGCTCGTTCCTTCATTTTACTCAAAAATTTATCTCGATGTTGAGCTTATTTTAACTTTTCTCTCAGAGTAGGTTGAACCACCAAGGATGCTAGTACTATCTCTGTGCTTTTTGGTGGTGGTACTACTTTGATTCTCATTCTGGCGAATTCTCTCACAAGATGTGCTTGTTTATATATCAAACTTGACATTTCTCCTTTTGTTTTATGACTTAATGCATCAGCTACAACATTAGCTTTACCTGGATGATGACTGATAGTGCAATCATAGTCATTCACCAATTCCAACCACCATCTTTTCCTAATGTTTAACTCTTTCTCGAGTAAATGATATTTCAAGCTTTTATGGTCGTCGGTGAAGATTTCACATCTACCTCCATATAGGTAATGGCGCCAAATATTTAATGCATGCACTACATCAGCTAACTCTAGGTAATTAGTAGGGTAGTTTAACTCATGTGGCTTTAGTTGCCTTGCAGCGTAGGCAACCACTTTGCCATGTTGTATTAGCATGCATCCCAAATCTTGATTTGATGCATCACTATAAATGACAAAATCTTTATTGAGGTTAAGAATTGTCAATAATGCTGCAAAAGTTAGCATTTTCTTCAACTCCTAAAAGCTTTCTTCTCATTCCTTATTCCATTGGAACTTCTCCCCTTTTCTTGTCAGTCGAGTCATAGGCGCAACTATCTTTGAGAATCCTTTAATAAATCTCCGATAATAACCTGCCAAACCTAGAAAACTAAGAACTTCATTTGCATTCGTAGGTGCACTCCATTTGTTAACCGCTTCAACTTTAGTCAGTCCACTTAAATTCCTTGAGCAATGATTACATGTCCAAGAAACCACAACTCAGTTTAGGCAAAACTCGTATTTCTTGAATTTCACATATAACGTCTCCTTACGAAGTGTCTCTAGCACTATTCTTAAATGATCATTATGTTGCTCTCTATTCTTTCAATAAACAAGTATATCATCTATAAAGACTATGAGGAATTGGTCTAGATACGGATGAAACACTCTATTCATCAAGTCCATGAATACTGTTGGCATGTTACTTAACCCAAATGACATTACTACAAACTCATAATGTCCATATCGACTTTTAAAGGTCGTTTTAGGAATATCATTTTCTTTAGTTTTTAAATGGTGATACCTGAATCTCAAGTCAATCTTAGAGAAGGTGATGGAACCTCTCAATTGATTGAACAAGTCTTTAATCCTCGGTAGCGGGTACTTGTTCTTCACTGTGAGTCGATTAAGTTCTCTATAATCGACACACATCATAAGTGACCCGTCTTTCTTCTTTACAAATAGAACTGGTGCTCCCCACGGTGATACACTAGGTCTAATGAATCCCAAATCCAAAAGTTCTTGTGTTTGTGCCTTTAAATCTTGTAACTTCTTTGGCGCCATCCTATAGGGTGTGTTGGGAAATTTATTGTTTAGATTTTGATGAATGCCATGTAAAACTTAGATTAGAATGTTGGCACCCCATTTTACTTGTAATCTGTATTGTAATAGATAGGACTGAATAAGCTGAGTCAAGTCAGCTATGCCTGGAAATACAAGAAGTCAACTGAAGACTGAAGTGAAGACTCCGCTGAGGAATATCTGAGTATGGACAAGAAAGAAGATCAAGGACTCGACTGAAGGAGTATCGGCTGTGAAACAATTGTATGAAGAGTCAGTCAAGTCAACTCAAGAAACCAAGTCTCAAGTTGAAGTGACAGATGAGTCATCCATTGATTGGAAGCTAACTCAAAGTCACCTGGGGAATAAAAGACTGCAGTCAAGTCAAGACAACCGAACGAGATCCATTGATAAAAGTCAAGAATGTTACTCAAGAATAGTAACATGTTAAGTTGTCAGAGATAAAGTGTTATAGTTCCATTGTGTGCAAAAGGAACAAACCAATGGGAAGCACTGCACCAAGTGTCAGAAACGCTGTAATGCTGCAAGACATTAAACACGAGGAAATGTCAACATCAAGGACTGCAACTAGACAAGCCAACGAACAAAAGTGAGTTTTGAGAATTAGCCTATCTCTTCAACGGGCAGATTTTTGAAAGCTCACTATAAAAGGCTGAGGAATCACATTGAGAAAAGGTTACCTAAACCACAAACAAGCAAGCAATACTCATACTGTAACCTGCAAATATTCTCAAGTTATTCAAGCAAAATCCTCAAGCCTAAATCTCGAAGGAAATCGATTCAACACCAAGCTGTTAAGGAAAGACAACTTCAAACTATTGAAGAGGAAACTTTTAAAGAATAAAAAGGGGTCTACTTTCCAAGGAGGATTTTAGGAAGGTTCAAGGTTGAACCAATCTCAAGTTATTGGAGGGCTTCGTGATCAAATCCAAGAAGCTTGAGAAAGTAAGCTGAAGTAGCAAGGCAGCCGCCCTATGAAGAAGCTGATTCGGATGAGAAGCCAGTTGTGTGACCAAGGCATCTCCAGACTGAGTCTAAGGAGCAAGTCAGTTGCGTGATCAAGACTTATCTCTAGACTGATAACCACTTTGTACTCTGATCATTACTTAGTGGATTCCTCCAGGAGTTGGAGAAGAGAGGAGTAGAAGAATTACCCCATCTTCGAACCTCTATAAAATTTACTTGTGTCATTTACATTTCAAAGATATTTACATTCCCCGCACACATATTTTATATCTGCTGATAATTTGCTATCCAACTGATAAATAACAAAGTGCTAAAACCAAGCGTTAAAACAAAGTTAAATCAAATTCAAGGGAGTTAAGTCTTCCGCTGAAAAACTCATCACAGCCAAGTTAAGGTTTAGACTAAACAATCGAGTTATTCTATCAACACTCTATCGAAGTCCGTTGAGTGGCTAACTCACGATTAACTAACTTAGTTGTCCCTCAAGGACTTAGCTGTACATTAACTCTGTAATATTTTTAAAAGGACTAAAATCGAGAAGTTGGTAAGGTTTATTCAACCCCCCTTTCTAAACGTTACTTACACCCCTTGGGACCTACAAGTTGTATCAGAGTGGTTCGTTCATTGAGCCTTCCGCACTGGTTACTGAACTAGATCTCCAATCTTTCAAAGAAATGTTTAACACTTGCTCTTTCAAAAATCATCTCTTTTTCAGCAAAGTTATTATCATGGAAGCAAATTTGACACGCATTCCCAAGTTCACTATTGAGGAATTTGATGATCGAAAATTCATACGCGTGCTCATCTATCTCGCTTTACATGATGAAATGTGGATAGTGATAGAGGATGGGCCACCGCAAATACTAAAGGTGAACACAATCAGATGGAGAGCGTACCTGCGGTGAAGGAGAAGAAGTGCTTGAGGCAAGACCAAAGCCTAGTTGAGAAACCAAGGACCGAGTGGACAAACGAGGACAGAAAAAGATACAACTTGGACAATGTGCCCAAGGACATACTTTACAAAACCTTGGACAAACCAATGTTCAACAAAGTCAATCTTCCAAATCGCAAAACAAATCAGGATAAATTAACTTTAATTTGTGAAGGATCCGAGCAAATTAAAGAAAACAAATTATCCATTGCTTTTTTTAAATTTGAAAATTTTAAAATGCTTGCAGGTGAAACCTTGGATCAATTTGGATGCTAGATTCATGAAATCACAAATGAACTATCAGCACTTGGGAAAGAATATACACAGAATGAAATGTGTATGAAGATTCTGAGAAGCCTCCCAGCTGAATGGGAAATGAAGGTCATGGCTCTGAGACATTCAATGAACCTCACAACAACATACAATCATGACCTATTATCAGACCTCAAATCCTACGAGTTTGAGCTGAGAAGAAAAGATTAAGAGGAGACAGCTGTACCCAAAACAGCTGCACTTATAGTCTAGGATGGAAAGAGAGCTGAGGTAAAAGAAGCCATTGACCAGGAGGAAATTGCCCTGATGGTTAAAAGATTCAACAAGTTCTTCAACAAGAACTATAAAAGAAACAATGGTCAATCTTCCAGGAGACATTCAGCACCCTCCAAGTCAAGGGAAGATAGGCCACCCAAGAGAGCTGAGCATCAAAAGGTTGAATATCAGAGAGTTGATAACCCAAGAACGGAAAGAGCTGATCAAAGAGCTGAGAACCTGTGTTGGAACTGTAGACAACTAGGAAACTTTGCTATTGACTGTCCATATCCAGAAGTCAATAAATACAGGAATGAAGAATAAACAAGAGTCTTCAGAGAAAGAAGACATGAAAAGAAAAAGGTTATGTTGGCTGCAGAGATGATGAGACAATGTTTAAGTCTAAAGAAGCGCAGATTTCGAGAAAGTAGTGAAGCTGACTACTCAAGTGATTCTGAGGAAGAAGCAATGATCTGTATAATGGCTAAAGAACAAGATCAACCAGACCAAGAAGAAGAGGTATATTCTAACTCATCTCACTCAGATTCTAGTGATAGTGATTGTGATACACGCACTTCATCACCCACTGATCTTTATGATTCATTAGGCAAAATGATGAAAGACTTTGAGCACATTAAATCCCCACACACACTATTAACGAGGAAAACAGCCAACTCAAAAGACAAAACTCACAGCTGATTAAGGAGCTGAGTACTCTGAGTCACACAGCTGATGAGAACAAAGAGCTGAAGGCTGAGAATACTAAACTGACAGCAGAGATAGCTGCTATTGAAAAGAGGGAAAATGACCTTAAAAATGTGATTGCATCATTTACAAAGACATCTAAATCATTGGATGACCTTATTATGAGTCAAAAAGAGTGTGGAGATAAGACAGGCATAGGATTCAATTCCTTTATGCACAGTCAAACTCTCAGAGTGATTTTGGAAAAAGGATCTTCAAGTAATGAAGCATCTTAAAAATCCAAAACACCAAATGTTGTACCCACACTTACTCCGAAGCACAATCACAAACAAACCGGCCTTGGATATAAAGGAAAAGGAAAACAACCAGTTGAGTATGCTGAGAGGACAACTGAGAAGAAATCCAGCCTAGTTCCTCAGCAAACTCCAAATAGGAAGTACTGTGAAGAATAAACAGAGCTACCAAAAACCCTTAAGTTTTATCAAAGAAACACATATGATGGGAATGGTAGAAACTATCCAAGCCAAGCCGATTGGAATAATATGAAATATCAAAGAAAGACCTATGGAATACAAGCCTAAATGGCAAAGACCTAGAACTCAGCAAAGGTCATTCCAAAGGCAAAAGAGCTATCATCAACACACATTTGTACCCGTGCACTACACTTAAATATCACAACTACCCAAAGAAGGCAATTGCTAAAACACACACACAGCATACAGACAAAAGAGACAGTTTGTATGAACCTAAAGCCCCCAAGCAATTTGCCAAAGTGAGTTATGATTATGGCACAGATAGATGGCAACCTCTTAGAGTCAAGTCATTTGGCTATAGGTTGGTTGGATCATCTTACAAAGACTAACCCCTTAGGACCCGCACAAGCATGGGTACCTAAAAACTAATTTCCTTGATTGCAAGTTCAAGGAATTTCGGTGCCAAGGAACCTGGTACATGGATAGTGGCTGTTCCAGACATATGAGAGGAAACAAGAAAAATCTATCAAAATTCAAGGAGATTAGAGGCGCAAAAGTCATATTTGGAGGAAATGAAGCTCCAGGGGAAATAAGAGGCACTGGATCCATCAAGAAAAATGGATTAGAAATCACAGATGTTGCATATGTTGAAGGCCTCAACTTCAACCCGTTAAGCATCATCCAACTCTGTGACAAGGGCTATAATGTTGGATTCAATATGGGAGTGTGCCAAATTAAAGATATTGAATCAAATGAAATAGTGTTGCAAGGATCCAGACAAAAGAACATGTATGTGGTAGACTAGTCGACTGCCACACCAAGCACCTATCTGTTAGCAAAAAGTACAGCCGAATCAAGTTGGTTGTGGCACAAGAAGCTGAGTCATCTGAATTTCAAGACAATCAACAAGCTTGCAAGGAGTCATCTTATGGAAGGATTGTCAGACTCAGTATACAAGAAGGAAAGTGTTTGTGATGCATGCCAGATGGGAAAGCAGATCAAATCATCATTCAAAGAGAAGCCTAGTCCTTCTTCAACAAGAATACTGCATCTGCTACACATGGATTTATTTGGTCCTATTGAACCAGCCAGCATAAGTGGAAATAAATACACTTTAGTGGTGGTGGATGATTATTCAAGATTTACATGGACAATCTTTATGTGCAAAAAGAAACAAACCTTGCAGAAGTTACCTCAGCTGATGAAGAGAATGCAAAATGAAAAGAGTCAAACTATTATCAAGATAAGATCTGATAGAGGAACTGAGTTTGTCAATGGGATAATAACTCAGTATTGTGTTGAAAATGGCATTGCTCATGAATTATCTCGTGCAAAGGACTCCACGTGAGAATGGAGTAGCGTAAAGAAGAAACAGAACACTCAAGGAAGCTGCTAGAACCATGTTAGCTGAAGCTGGACTGCCTAAAAGATTTTGGGCTGAAGCCATAAACACTGCATGCTATACTCAAAATAGATGCATGATTAATAGACAGCTGACAAAGACTCCCTATGAAATATGGACAGGGAGAAAGCCAAATGTTGGGTACTTTAGAATATTTGGATGTAAATACTTCATCCACAACAATGACAAAGATAATCTAAAGGCTTTTGATGCTAAAGCTGATGAAGGTATCTTTTTGGGATACTCAGCTGAAAGTAAAGCCTATAGAGTACTGAACAAGAGGACTATGGTCACATAAGAGTCGTGGTTTTTGATGAGCCCAATGTGAATGGAGAAGATATTGAAGAGTTAGCTGATAAGCTGAATCAGCCAACTATGTAGAAGAGTCCTTATGTTGAAGCTGAAGAAAGAGTTATCAACCAAGATGAAGATGAGACAGCTGGAAAATCTGCAGCTGAATGATGATGAAAGAGTTTGCTCAAGACAAACACAAGTGCAAGACGATCGAACCCGTGATTTACTTTAACCTGATGTGAGATGGCTGAGAGACCATCCACCAGAGCTAGTCATTGGAAATGTGAGAGATGGTGTAAGAACCAGATCCAGAGCTCAACAAGAAGCAATGTTCACTTGTTTTATTTTCCAAATAGAGCCAAAAGATGTGTCCCAAGCATGGGATGACACACATTGGATTCAAGTCATGCAAGAAGAGTTGAATCAATTTGAAAGGAACAAAGTATGGGAATTGGTGCAAAGACCAACACACCAAAATGTCATTGGCACAAAATGGGTCTTCAGAAACAAGATGAATGAGGAAGGATCTGTGGTAAGAAACAAAGCAAGATTGGTAGCCAAAGGGTATTGCCAAGAAGAGGGAATAGATTTTGATGAAACATTTGCTCCTGTTGCTAGATTAGAAGCAATAAGGATGTTTCTTGCCTATATCGCATTACCTAAAACTTCATTGTATATCAAATGGATGTGAAAAGTGCATTCTTAAATGGATTGTTGGAAGAAGAAGTGTATGTTGAGCAACCTCCAGGCTTTGAGCAGAAGACCATTGGAGATAAGGTGTACAAGCTCAAGAAAGCTCTATATGAATTGAAACAAGCACCTAGAGCATGGTATGACACATTGTCTCAATTTCTAACTAACAATGGATTCATCAAAGGCAAAGTAGACAGAACACTCTTCAGAATTCAAGATGGAGAGAGTATACTGCTTGTTCAAATATATGTGGATGATATCATTTTTGGATCCACAAACAAAGAGCTGTGTGATAAATTCTCAAACCTCAGGAAAGGCAAATTTGAAATTAGCATGATGGGAGAGCTGACATTCTTCTTAGAACTTCAAGTTAAACAGCTGAAGGATGGAACCTTCATAAGTCAAACAAAGCACTTTAATGAAGAAATTTGGTATGGAAGAGAAGTCTTCTGTGAAAATACCAATGAATACATCAGTTAAGATGGACATGGATGCAGATGGTAAAGCTGTAGATCAAACAAGATACAGAGCACTTATTGGATCACTGCTCTATCTAACAGCAAGCAAGCCAGACAACACCTTTGCAGTAGGTGTATGTGCAAGATTTCAATCTTCACCAAAAGAAATCCATATGACTGCAGCTAAGAGAATCCTAAGATATTTGAAGGGATGCCAAGTAGCTGGCTTATGGTATCCAAAGGAAGGTGGATTCAAGCTTATTGGTTATTCAGACTCTGACTATGCTGGATGTAGAGTTGACAGGAAGAGTACTTCAGGTACATGTCAAATGCTTGGAAACAGATTGGTTTCCTGGTTTATCAAGAAGCAAAACTCAATAGCCACATCCACACGGTGAAGATAGTACATAGTCACTGGCATTGTTTGCAGCCCAAGTCCTATGGATGAGACAACGGTGAGAGACTATGAAATTGAAGAAAAAGAGATTCCAATTATGTGTGATAACACAAGTGCTATTGCGATCACTCAGAATCCTGTATTGCATTCAAGAACAAACCACATTGATGTCAGATATCATTTTATAAGAGATCATGTTGAAAAGAAAGACATCACTTTGGAATATATCTCAACTGATAAACAGTTAGCTGACATATTCACCAAACCCTTATGTGAATCAAGATTTGAAGAGCTTAAGCATGAGCTAGGGTTAATTGAGCTGAGTTGACACTCAGAAGACTCAATAAGAAGATATGGAACGTGAAAAGATGAAAATAGAACAAATCTCATAACTCAGCCAAGTGAATCACCGTATCGTAAAAGTCACAGAGATTTGTATCGATTTAGGCGACAGTTGAGTCACTATACGAAAAAGAGAAGAAGATTTGAGTCATTTGTGGAGTGTTTGAGTCATTTATGAGCTAAGTGACAAAAACTTGATCGTTTTTAATGTGTGAGAATGATTTTAAGGATGACATTAGCATAATAATGACGGGTATAGTCAAAAGCTGTACAGTAAGCATATGATTGGATATAAATGTTGCCGCATTAAATGCGAGCAATTGAATGCAGTGTGACATGCTAAATCTGAGCCATTGATCTTGATCAAATTTCAAAATCCAAAAACCCGTCCTTTCATAACCCTTATATACGGTTTTCAATCTTCTCTCACACACGTTTCCGAAACTATCCATCTTCCCAAGCAAAAGAAAGCAAGTTTTTCTCTCTTGAAAACCCTACAAGTTCTCAAATCAGTTCACCAAGATTCAATCAGAATAAACTTCTAAAAATGGCACCCAAGATCGATTTTGCAAAGTTATCAAAGCAAATCCACTCAGGCTCCTTTGTGGATTTCGAAGGAATGATAAAACAGGGTTCCGATGAAACCCTAGTGAAGAAGATAGTTGATATGCTGAAAAAGGCCGGTCTAAAACCTTTTCTTACGTTGGAGTACTCGCACACCTACCTGGAAGAGGTGGCGCAGTTCTATGTGAACGCCGAGGTGCAGGACGAAGGCATCAAGTCTTCCGTCCACCGCAAGGACATCATGATTACTGCTAAGGACCTTGTGGAGCACTACTTATTGCCGTCCAAGGGCACGCCGGAAATATACGAAGTTGTTGTCAACTTGGCTGCTGCATGGAAAGAAGTAGCCAAATCGGAGTGTGCTGCGAAAGTCATCTACACAGCTGAGATGAAGTTGCTAAAGGACGACTATCACAAGCTGATGGATGTCATCTCAAAATGTGTGGATATGAAGTTTGGTAGTTTCAATCAACTGTCAAAGACTAAGCTGATCGTCATGGTTGCGATCATGCAAGGAAAGAAAGTCAATGGCCGAAGTTCGTGTCTGCAGACTCGCCGAACGCTTAATAAATCATTCAAGGAAGATGGATCCTTTGGAGGATCACTTGGCTATGGCCTAGTGATTGGGCATTTAATGGAAGTGAAGGGCATTCCCCTTCAACTTGGAAAGCCCTTCCATGTAAACAAGAGGATGTTTAGGGTTAACCTTTTAGGAGCCCAGAAGAGAGCCCATGCGAAGAGGGCGGACACAAGTGAGGGGAAATCAGCTGACCCGAGGAAACAGCTGTTGCCTCCCCTCCCAAGAAGAAAGTTGCCCCTGCAGCTGCGAAGAAGAAAGTTGCCCCTGCAGCAAAGAAGAAAGACGCACCTGCCCCTGCAGCCGAGTCACCTGCCCGAGCAACCGTGTCTCCTGCCCACGCAGTCGAGGTAGAGAAGGAAGTCCAAATACCCTCTTCGACCATCAGAAAGAAGAGGACTATCAAGCCAAGAAAGGCAGCTCCTCCAACCAAGAAAGATGATCCGGCCCCTGCCGCAACGGTACCTGAAAAAGAGGAATCCGAACCAGATATTCCTCTGGTAAGGACTAAGAAAAGGAAAAGAATCTCCAAGCTTTCAGAGCTTGAGAAGACAGCTGAGTCTGCGACTCAGCTAGGGAAAACCCCTTAGACTGCTGAGGAAGTGCGGTCTCGTAAATCGTTGACTTAAACCAACCCAAGTCATTGAAGGCGTCAGCAGGGCACTTAGAAGACCTTGTGCCAGGATGTAATGCAGTGAGGAGGAAGAAAAGCGGAGACAAGCGAGAATCCCCTGCCGAAAGAGTTGTGTCTCCACCGCCCAGAATCTTCAAGAGCAAATAGAGTACTCTACCTTCCATTCCAGAAAAGGAAGGTCAGGAAGAAGAAAATGAGGATGATGATCTCATCATGTACTCACCCGTATATCCAGATATTCAGCGCCGTCTGCGTGAATGGAGGGCATGGAAGCTTAGCAACTCTAGGGTGCGGTTTGAATGCCCTGAATTTATAGAAGAGGAAGAGGAATTAATGCAATTCCTAGGGATTACCACTGCACGACAGACTCTTGATGAAGAGAAATGCATGGACATCCTCCGTATCATAAAGGCGGACGAGAAAAACAAAGCTGAAGAGCAAGCCCGTGCACTGGAGAAGGCAAACATATGTCCTTTCACTGGAACTCTAGAACACACTCACCTTTATTTTGATGTGTTCTCCGAAAGTGATGAAGACTTGGATCCCGGTCTTTGCACAAGATAAGTCGAAATGCAAAGAAGCTCTAAGGGAATCCAGGCTGATGAACGAGCAGCAGTCAATGGAAGGACCAGGAGAGTCTTCAAAATCTCTCCTGGAAATAGACCCATTGGGAGTGGTGCAGTAGATTGCCACAGTTATCGTTGCGACCACGTCCCTAGTACACTCAGAAGATGGGTCCTAGGGACTTGGCAATGAGACTGGGAATTTGGGCACCCAAGTTGAGCCAACCCCTATTGAAGGTGTGTAGGTCCCAAGGGATGTAAGTGTAATGTTTAGAAGGGGGGGTTGAATAAACCTTACCAAATTTTCGATTTAGTCCTTTTAAATATTCAGAGTTAATACTACACTGGGTGTGTCCTAGGTGGATGACCAATTTAGTTAATCAAGAGAGTTAGTCTCTCAATGACTCAACCGAGCCGTTGATGGAATAACTCACGTTGGGTCTAAATTAACTCAACTGTGGTTTGTTTTCAGCGGAAGACTTAACACCCTTAAGTTTGATTAAAGAAGGATTTAGTGCTTGGTTTAGTACTTAGAAATTATCAAGTGGATGGCAAATTTATCACAGATTTAAACAATTAAGATGCAGAATTAAAGTCTTTGAAATGTAAATGACACAATGAAATTTTTATAGAGGTTCAAGATGGGGTAATTCTTCTACTCCTCTCTTCTCCAACTCCTAGAGGAATCCACTAGGTATTGATCAAGATACAAAGTGGTAACAGTCCGATACAAGTCTTGATCACACGGTGACTTGATCCTTTGGGACTCGATCCGAGACGCCTTGATCACTCGGTGGCTTCTCGACGACTCGGCCTTCTTCACAGGCAGCCGCCTTGCTACTACAGCCCACTTGCTCAAGCTCTTTGGATTTGATCACGAAGCCCTCCAAAAGCTTAAGACTTGGTTCGACCTTGAACCTTCCTACAATCCTTCGTGGAATGTAGACCCCTTGATATTTAAATATTTTCCTCTTCAACCGATTGAAGTTATCTTTCCTTCACACGGTGAGTGTTGGATTGATGTTCTTCGTAGTGTAGGCTTTTATAGTGATCTTTCAAAAATTTGCCCGTTGAAGAGATAGGCTTATTTTTGAAAGTCACTTGCGTCGTTGGCTTGTCTTGTTGCGATCCTTGGAATTGCCATTTCCTTGTATGAATTGTTATTCACCTTTTCGAGTTCGACACGGTGTAGTGCTTCCCATTGGTTTGTTCCTTTTGCACGCTTCAAGGGACCGAGCACTTCGAGAAAGGTGGTATGGAGATATTACTTGTTTAGGTAATTCTCTTGATTTACGTCGGCAAACGGATCTTTTTGATTATCTCGACTTGACCGCATTTCTTTGCTTTCCCTGGTGACTTAGAGTCGGCTTCCAATCATTGGATGACTCTTTAACGTCACTTCAACTTGAGACTTGGCTTTTCTTGAGTTGACTTGATCGATACTCCACTCACCGCATCTCACCGCTGCTTCTTGAGAGAGTTCCCGTCTACTCTTCTTTGCCATACTCACTGCCTCGCAATGAGTCTTCCTTCTAATCTCCGATTTGTCTTCTTGCATGTTAGGGCGTAGCGACTTAACTCGACTTGGCCATCCCTATTTATTACAATGCATTTTACAACAAGAATGGGGTGCCAACTTCCTATTCTAAGTTTTACATGGCATTCATCAAAATCTAAACAATAAATTTCCTAACAATTTCCCCCTTTTTGATGATGCCAAAACTTAAACCATTCAAAAATGCAAATAGCAAAGATACATACAAATAGTGTATTCACATAGAATGTATGCGTAGAATCAATCTTTTTATTGATCATAACATTCTTGTTCTTTTACACACTGTTTACAAGGTGTATCATAGCAAACATTTGTCTACACAGAAAATAAAGAGTTTATAGCTTTATTGCAGAAAACTTACATAGTATGTATTTACATCATAAAATACATGAAGGGGTGGACATCAACACTTCATCTCCTTCATTCTCCTTCTTTCATCTTGTTCAAAGATCTTCTCGCTTCTTCTCTTTTTCTCATCGTCACCGCTTCTTCTTCTTTCTTTTCATATGCCTTCCTGGCAGCTTCATCTCTTCTTAATCTCTCTTGTCTTTCCTCCCATAGCTGAGTTTGTCTCTTGTTTTCCTCTTTCTATTCTTTTCGCATACTCAACATTACTTTTAGCCACTTGCAAATTTGCTATTTGGTCAAGACCCAGAAGAGATCCCTCCTTTCTTGCCTGGATCTACGATTCAATGTTTTTTGGGCGGAGGGGCCCAGGTCCGAAACCTCTTCCTCCACCATCGCTTCTTCCTCTACCCTCGGGCGTGTATTGTACTAGAGTCTTCTTCTTTCCACCTGAGTGACCAGCGGAGTGTGACCAGAGCGATCGCCGGTAGTCTGCCGCTGGCTGTCGCCTTCTTCACATAACGTGAGACCCTTTTCCCAAGACAAGTCCCAAGCTTGAGCCATAGACATATTTGCAAAGTATCCTTGAGATGAGCGTTTTAAATTCATCAACTGATCGTGGCTCGTCCGACATCCGAGATGGCATAAGTATCTCTGTCTACTAGAATGCCTCCATGTTGTTTCAAGATGTTCATAACCGGGCATCCATTCTTGCTTCCACTTCCTCCATCCCCGCTTCAATTGTCTTTCTCTTTTCACCATAGATATAGCAGAGTGTTGGAGTGGCAGAGTCACAGGGAGTTTGATGCTTCGATCAAGTCAAATGTGACAAGACCTTGTTGGGGGTTTGTGCAATCATCAAGGTCACATCTTTCGATCCTTCCCCCTCAACAGATTTTCCTTTCTTTTGTTTCAGCTCCCTCATTGTCTTTCCCTTCCTTGTGCATCCTCTTTTTCGGCTTCAGATCTCTTCTCAGTGCTTTAAGGTATTCCTCTTCCCCTTTTTGGCATCATCAAAGGAGAGAGGGACGCCTGAAACATACTAGCAAGCGGAAGTCGAGCTCGATAGTCGATAGTCGAGTTCTGTCTCGAGTCTGCTGCGGAGTATGCGGCACGGAATTCGGATCGAGTAGCGTTAGACTCTGCTGAAATTAGCTTCATCTCAGCCATGAGAAGGCTGAATTTTCTATCCATGTTTTCTTCCAAACGTTGTAGATCACTCTTATTTTGCTCACGCAGAGCTTTATCTCGCAGCGTGTGAGCTTCATGCATGTGCTCAATGTGTTCTCTCAACTTCGTTTTTGCATCGCATTCTCGACTCTCCATACCAGAGCTTGTTGAACAATGTCCTGAAGTATCTAACTTGTTCCACACGCATTGTTTTGTCAGCGTTGCCACCATTCCGATCCCGATTGTTATGCCTCTCAAGTCGCAGAAGGTTGGCATCTCTCGTTGTCCGCCGCATGTCTATAGAGGCACGATGCCTCTCCATCCGTTCAATCTCAGCAAATAATGCCTTGAACACTTCGCGGTTGGTGATTCTTCCGCTGTTGCGGTGATGGCCATGCAAAGATCAAAGTCATAATCATTTGGAACAATGGTACCTGATGGAATAACAGAGCTGGTCTATGGAAGCGTGCGAGCTCGTTCTACGACTCTTCATGGAGGTCGGGTACTTAAGGAGAAAGGAAATGATTCTACAAAGGAATCATCACGGCCAACAGGATTTGTTCAATGATGAGAGGGGCGCATGAAGTTCCTTGTGGAGTCGAACTGGCCGCGGCTTGGGAGCTCGCGATGGACTGTTTTCACTGGGTCTGTTGTGAAGTGGACCCGACTTGCCGAGCTCAAATGTCTCAAAGCCTTCGTTGGTCTCATTTGGTTTCTCCATTAAGTGGGACTGGTCCTCGGCCTTATCGAGCGTCATCGGACGATGATGAGATTTCCATTGGTGGCTCATCATCAAAATTAAAGGTTTGACGAGTAGTCTTGAGATCGACTTGCTCGTCTTAGGAACATCCCGAATCGAAGTCTTTTGGATGCATCACGGGGATGACTCAAACTTCTTCGCTTTCCGATCCCGAGAAAGGTTACATCAGATTATCCTGGGAATCATGAAGCGCTTCTCTCCTTTTCAGATGGGTCGATGATAGCGGGAGGGATGTTCTCTCTTGACTTCTTTACCTCGGGAAGTCTCAACCTCCCGTGGCCTTCATTACCTCCCTAGTCTCGATCGCAGCGAGGCTTGACCTCCCTTCCGACGGTGTCATGCCTTAGGGTCTTTCGTGGTGGCATCCATTGAGTCTCAACCCCATGGATTGCACTTTCATCGCCCAGTGTTAACTCCTGTGGTGTTCCTTCCTCGTGCCTCAACCGCATCAGCCGTCATTAGCCTTCAGAGCGATTTGGCACCTCACCAAACAGCTCTCAATCGTCTCGAGCCGTTGATGACAACTTGCTGCTCGTTTAGTGTTTGTACTTCCTCCACTTCGCCTCCCGGATTCGTTGTTGAGTCATCCGCAACATTCTCCGACCTTGCCGCAGCGGTGGGGAGTTTCTCACCGGGCGCACCACCGAGTGACTTGAATGGGGTCACTCGTCTCAGGACTCCTACTGTTTCTATTGAGTGTTGTAGTTGGGGCAGGTGGTAAGACACCTTCAATAGGGGTTGGCTCGACTGGGGTCCCCACTACCCCGTTTCATCGCCATTTCCTTATCGCCTTCTTCCGAGTGAGTTGGGGAAGTGGTGGCAGCAACAACAATAGCGATTTGTCGAACCACTCCCATTGGATCAATTTCAGTGTTCGGAGGACTCTCCTGGTCCCTCCATCAATCTTTGCTCGTGAAGAATGCGGATTCGTGCAATGCTTGCTCGCATTTGCAACTCTTCGCGGGCAAAGAACAGTCCGGATCCTCATCATGTCGGATAAGACATCAAGGAGAGGATGTGTGTGTTCTCGGGTGCCGGGAGATAGGGCGATGTTGGCCTTCTCACGTGCCTCTTCCTTTCCTCTGCCTCTGTCTTTCCTTCTCCTTGTCCTTGAAGATCCGCAAGATATCGTGCGATTTTTCTTCATCCAGTGCTTGGACCACAGTGGTCACTCCATGAAGTTCGCCAGGTTTCCTCTTCTTCTTCTATGAATTCGGCCGTTGGAACTGCTTCCTCGATCGACTCAATTTCCACTTCCTCACACTCGCAGACGATTTTGGATGTCCGGGTAAAGTGGGGATAGGATTATCACATCACGGCTCTATCGCCTTCCCCTTGTGTCTCGGTGCGCGGACTACGGCTATTTCTTCAGGTTGCCTCTTGACGCTTCAAACAGACTTAGTCAAGCTGTTTCATCAATTACATCTGGGGGACTCGACCGCTTCATTTAGCCGTATTTGTTCCGGTGAGTGGTCGACTCGGCCCGGTTTTTCAAGCTCCTGAGCGCTTGATGATTCTTCTTCGTCTTCTAGTTTGTACCGCAGGGATTTTCGGTTCAAAGACAGTTTCTTCCGAGTCTTGGGCGCTGGGTCTGCTAGTGTTTTCTTTTGAGGAGCTGGCCGTCTTGGCTTATCGTTCTCTCTTTTGACGATCGGAGAAGGTATTTGAGAGTCCTTCTCCTTCCGGCCGCTTGCTGAGACACTAGACACGGGCAAGCGGTGACTCGCTGCAGGGGCAGGAGCGAGTTTGACTTTCTTTTTGCAGAGCAGCATTTTTCTTAGTGCGCAGGGCGAGCCTTTCTTCTTTGGTGGAGAGGAAACATCAGTATCTTTCAGTGGTGGTGATTCCCCTCACTCGTGTCGCCTCTCTTGGCGTAGGCTCTCTTCTCAGTGCGCCCGAGAGATTTGATCGAACATCCTCTTGTTAACATGGAACGCCTTTCCATGTCTAAGAGGGACTCCTTTCACCTCCATCATCCGCCAATCACTGTGCCATATCCTAGGATCCTCCAAATGTGCCATCTTCCTTGAAGGATTTGTTCCTACATTCGCATAAAATGAGACAAACTCGGCCCGATTTATTTTCCTTTCTTCAATGATCGCGCCATCACGATCACTTTGCTTTGTGATAGGTTGGTCAAAGCCGCCAAATTTGATGTCAATGCATTTGGCAACTATGTCCAACGACTTGTGATAATCCTCCTTCAGATCTCTTGTTTTGTTTGTCAGGTAAATTATTTTATCAAGATAGTCGGGCTTGGCTATTTCCTTCCAAGCAAAGCAGCCTGTGTTTACATCGCCTTCGCTAATTTCGATGCTCTTTCCGTTGGTAGTGAGCAGATGTTCAGCCAAATCCTTGAGAGATGGTGAGCCTTTCCGTGAACAGATGAATTTATCCCTTCATCGTGAATCTCGGCATTCACGAGAATATGCGACCTCCTCCACATAGGTCATCGGATATTCCAAAGATCGTAAACGATTTCAGCCCGTGACGCGTTTCCAATTTCTCGGCGATTTTCTTCACTAGGGTGTCATCGGACCCTTGTTTCACCATGCCGTCGAAATCCACAAAGAGACCCGGTGTGGATTTGCTTTCCTAACTTGATAAAATCATAGGTTGGTGCCATTTTTTCAGGATTTTATCGAAGAAAACTTAGAGATTGATTTGAAGATAGATATGGTTTTGAGAAGATTTTTGCCTTTTTACGAGAGAGAGAAATGAACAGTTTTGGTAGTGTGTGAGAGAAACGGATTTAAAAATGGTTTAAGTATGGTTTATGAAAGGACGTGCGGGTGGTTTTTGAAATGTGATCGAAATCAACGGTTTAGATTTTGCACGCCTATTTAGTATTTAATGTCTCGTATTTAATGCGGCAAAGATTTATATCCAATCATAAGCTCTTGGTGTGCAGCTTTTATGTCCAGTACACATCATCATTATCTTGACGTCATTCTTAAAAACATTCCCGCTTAGCAAAACGATGCGTTTTTGTCACTTTGCTCATAAGTGACTCAAACTTATCCCTTAGCCGATTTAACTCTTCTTCTCACAGTTCTCTTAGTGACTCAGCTTGGTGACTTGGTGTAGTCTTGTCTTTCCAATACAGGTGATTTACTTAGCTGATTTGTGAGTTCGGCTCTTTTTCCTTTTAGTGTTCCATTTCTTTTCTTTGATTCTTCCGAGTGTCACCACTCAATTAACCCTAACTCATGTTTGAGTTCTTCAAATCTTGACTCACATAATGGTTTTGTGAAAATGTCACCCAATTGTTTATCGGTTGAGATATATTCCAAGATGATGTCCTTCTTTTCAACATGATCTCTTATGAAGTGATATCTCGACGTCGATATGCTTTGTTCTTGAAAGTGCAACACATGATTTTGAGTGATTGCAATTGCACTTGTGTTATCACACATGATTAGAATTTCTTTTTCTTCAACTTCATAGTCCCTCACCTTTGTCTCATCCATAGGACTTGGGCACTGCTTGCCCGCATGCCTATGTATTCCCGCTTCATTTGTAGAGGTGGCTATTGAATTTTTTCTTGCTAAACCAGAAATCAACCTGTTTCCTAGCATTTGACATGTGCCCGAGGTGCTTTTTCTCACAACTCGCATCCAAAGATAGTCAGTCCGAATAGCTAATTAGCTTGAATCCACCTTCCTTTGGATACCATAAGCCAACTTCTTGGCTTCCTTTCAAGTATCTCAATATTCTCTTTATTTTTGTCATATGGCTCTCTTTTGGAGCAGATTGAAATCTTGCACATACACCAACAAAAAGGTGATGTCCGGCCCGCTTGATGTGAGATAGAGCAATGATCCAATAAGTGCTCAGATCTTGTTTGATCTACTGTGCTTGCCATCCGCATCCATGTCCATTTTGATCGATGTATTCATTGGTATTTTCACGTAAGACTTCTCTTCCATACCAAATTTCTTCATTAAATCTCTCGTGTATTTTGTTTGACTTATGAAGGTTCCATCCTTCGGTTGTTTCACTTGGAGTCCAAGGAAGAATGTTAGCTCTCCCATCATGCTCATTTCAAATTTACTTTGCATGAGGTTTGAAAATTTTTCACACAGTTCCTTGTTTGTGGATCCAAAATGATGTCATCCACATATATTTGAACAAGCAAAGATACTCTTTTTGTCTTGAATTCAAAAGTGTTCTATCTACTTTTCCTTTTGTGAATCCATTTTCGATTAGGAACGTGACAAAGTATCATACCATGCCGGGTGCCTGTTTCAATCCATACAAGGCTTTCTTGAGTTTGTATACCTTATCTCCAAGAATCTTTCGCTCAAATCCTAGAGGTTGTTCAACATACACTTCTTCTTCCAATAAACCATTTAGGAAAGCACTTTTTACATCCATCGATATACAATGAAATTCTTGTGAGTGCATAGGCAAGAAACATCCTTATAGCTTCCAATCTTGCTACAGAGCAAATGTTTCATCAAAATCTATTCCTTCTTCTTGGCAATATCCTTTGGCTACTAGTCTTGCCTTGTTTCTTACCACAGTAACCTTCCTCGTTCATCTTGTTTGTGAACACCCATTTAGTACCAATAACATTTTGATGTGTGGGTCTTTGAACTAATTCCCATACTTTATTTTTTTCAAACCGATTCAGACTCTTCTTGCATAGCTTGAATCCAATGTGTGTCGCCCAATGCTTGTAACACATCTTTGGGCTCTATTTGCGAGATAAAGCATGTGAACATGGCTTCTTGTTGAGTTCGGATCTTGTTTTGACACCTTCTCTTATATCTCCAATGACAAGTTCTCGTGGATGGTCTCTCACCATCTTACATCAAAGTTGGAGTAAGTTAGTCTGGATTGATCGTCTTGCCTGTGTGTTCTTCGTGTTCACTCTCTCGTAATCACTTAGCCGCAAATTTTCCATTGTTTTTGAGATTCACTATCTCATCTTCTTCTCGAGTTTATAATTCCGCTTCTTCAAAGATAGGGACTCTTCTCAGATGGTTGGATGATTGACTTATCACCGACTCTTCAATGTCTTCTCCATTTACATTTGGCTCATCGAATACCACATGAATGGATTCTTCCGCAACCATAGTCCTTTTGTTGAGTACTCTTTAGGCTTTGCTTTCATTTGAGTATCCCTAGAAGATACCTTCATCGCCTTTAGCATCGAAAGCCTTTAGATTGTCTTTGCCATTGTTGTGGATGAAGCATTTACATCCAAATATTCTCAAATATGCAACATTTGGTTTTCTTCCACCCAAATCTCATAGGAGTCTTTGTCACCGTCTTTTATCATACATCTGTTTTGAGTGTAGCAAGTCGTGTTGATTGCTTCAGCCCAAAATCTTTTGGTAACCCCCTCCCCACCTAACATGGTCCTTGTTGCTTCTTTGAGAGTTCTGTTCCTTCTTTCTCGCAACTCCATTCTCACGAGGAGTCCTTGTCGCCGATAGTTCATGACCAATACCATTTTCTATACAACACATCGAGTTATTATTCCATTGACAAACTCAGTTCCTCTGTCCGATCTTATTTTGATAATGGTTTGGCTCTTTCGTTTTGAATCCTCTTCATGTTGTGGTAGTTTCAGAGAGTTTCTTTCTTCTTACACATGAATATTGTCCATGTATATCTTGAGTAGTCATCTACTACCACCAAGGTGTATTTCTTTCCACTTATGTTGGCTGGTTCCACTGGGCCAAATAGATCCATATGTAGCAGATGCAATATTCTTGTTGAAGATGAGCATGTCTTTTCTTTGAATGAAGATTTGATTTGTTTTCCCTTCTGACATGCATCACATATACTCTCCTTCTTGTATACTGAGTCTGGAAGTCCTTCCACAAGACTACTTCTGGCAAGCTTGTTAATCGTTTTGAAATTCAGGTGACTCAGCTTTTTTGTGCCACAACCCAACTTGATTCAACTGTGCTTTTTGCTAATAGACAGTCTTTGTGTGTAGCGGTTGACCAATCTACTACATACATGTTCTTTTGTCCGCATCCTTGCAACACAACTTCATTCGATTCAGTATCCTTGATTTGGCATACACCCATGTTGAATCCAACATTATAGCCCTTGTCACAGAGTTGACTTATGCTTAGCAAGTTGAAGTTGAGTCCTTCGACATATGCAACATCTGTGATTTCTAATCCATTCCTCTTGACGGATCCAATGCCTCTTATTTCACCTGGAGCTTCATTTCCTCCAAATATTACTTTTGCTCCTTGAATTTTTGACAAATTTTTCTTATTTCCTGTCATATGTCTGGAACAGCCACTATCCATGTACCAGGTTCCTTGGCACTCACTGTTCTTGAACCGCAATCAAGAAAATTAAGTTTTAGGTACCCATACTTGTATGGGTCCCGAGGGGTTAGAATTGTAAGATGATCCAACCAACTTATAGCCAATGATTTGACTCTAAGGGGTTGCCATCTATCGTGCCATAATCATAATTAATCCTGGCAAATTGCTTGGGGATTCTAGGTTCATACAAATTGTCTCTTTTGTCAGTATGCCTGTGTATAAGTTTTAGCAATCGCCTTCTTTGGGTAATTGTGGTGTCTCCGAGTGTAGTGCCTAGGTGCATATGTGTGCCGATGAAAGCTCTTATACTTTTGGAATGGCCTTTTTTGAGTTCTAGGCCTTTGCCATTTGGGCTTATATTCCGTAAGTCTATCCGATGGTTTACATTATTCCAATCACTTGGCTTGGATATTTTCTACCATTCCTATCATATGTATTTCTTTTATGGATTTTCCGGGGTTTTTGGTAGCTCTACTTCTTCTTTACGAGTATTTTCTGTTTGGAGTTTCCGAGGAACTCGTGAATCTCTTCTCATTGTCCTTTCGCACTCAATCATTGTTTTCCTTTTCCTTTATAACCAATGCCGTTTGCTTGTAATTGTGCTTTGGAGTGAATGTGTGTGCAACATTTAGAGTTTTGGATTTTTAGACCCTTCATTGCTTGAAGATCCTTTTTCCAAAATTACTCTTGAAGTTTGACATAGCACAGAGGAATTAAATCCTAAGCCTTTGTCTTGTCTCCACATTCTCTTTGACTCATAATAAGATCATCCAATGATTTAGATGCCTTAGTGAATGATGCAATCACATTTTTGAGGTCATTCTCCCTCTTTTCTATGGCAACTATTTCTCGCTTATTAACTTAGCATTTTCAAATTTTTAAACTTTCATTCTCATCGCCTATTTGACTTAGAGTACCCAAACTCCTTAGTCAAATTTTGTGAGGTTTGGCTTTTGAGTAGGCTGTTTTCCTCATTTAGTAGTGTGTGTGAGGATTTAATGTGTTCAAAATCTTTCATCATTTTGCCTAATGAATCATAAAGATCAGTGGGTGATGAAGTGTGTGTGTGTCGATCACTATCACTTGAGTCCGAGTTTGATGAGTTGGAGTGTACCTCATCTTCTTGGTCAGAGTTGATCTTGTTCCTTGGCCATTAAGCGGATCGGGCTTCTTCTTTGAGTCACTTGAGTAGTCACTTCATCGCTCTCTCAATCATTGTATCTCTCTTGACTTTGGCTATTTCAGTGATCTCGCAACCATCATTGCCTTTTTCTTTTCTTGTCTTCTTTCTCTCAAGACCTTTCTTTCTTCTTCATTCCTGTATTTGTTAACTACGAGGATATGAGCAAATCAATGGCATAGTGACCTGGTTGTCTACAGTTCAAAGATAGATATTGACCTTTTGATCAGCTCTTTCCATTCTTGGATTGTCACCCTTTGATATTGACTTTTCGATGATATGTTCTCTTGGTTGGTCTATCTTCCCTTGATTTGGAGGAGCCGAGTGTCTTCTGGAAGATTCGCCCTTTCCTCTCTTGTAGTTCTTATTGAAGAACTTGTTGAACCTTTTAACCATCGGGCTATTTCTTCATGGTTGAGGTCTTCGATAGGTCCATGGAATGTCTTAGTGCCATGACCTTCATTTCCCATTTTGGAAGACTTTTTAGGATTTTCATACACATTTCTTCTCGTGTATATTCCTTTCCAAGTGCGAGATAACTCGTTGGTGATTTCGTGAACCGAGCATCCGGTTGATCCAGGTTTTCTCCGAGATCATTTTGAAGTTCTCAAATTTTCGTGACCCACCGATAATTTGTTTTCTTTGATTTGCTCGAGCCTTCACAAATCAATGTTAGCTTGTCCCGCATTTCTTTAGCCGTTTTGCATGATTTGACTTTGTTGAACATGGCTTTGTCCAATGTTTTGTAAAGGATGTCCTTGGCTACATTGTCCAGGTTGTATCTTTTTCTCGTCATCATTTGTCCATTCAGTTCTTGGTTTTCAACCATGATGAGTCCGGGAGCAACATCCTCTTCTCCTTCACCGCACTCTTCTTGTTTGTGTTCACCTTTAAGATTTGCGGTGGCCCATCCTCTATCACTATCCACATCTCATCATGTAATTTGATAGATGAGCACCGCATACGAATTTTCCAATCATCAAATTCTTCAATAGTGAACATAGGGATGCGTGTCAAATTTGCTTCCATGATAATAACTTTTAATGATAAAAAGAGTTTTGAAAGTTTAAGTACTAAAGCAGACTTTGAATAGTTTGGAGATCTAGTTCAAGAATAACGGTGCGGAGGGTTCAATGAACCAATCGCTCCGATACCACTTGTAGGTCCCAAGGGGTGTAAGTGTGTAAGGCTTAGAAGGGGGGGTTGAATAAACCTTACCAAATTTCGATTTAGTCCTTTTAAATATTCAGAGTTAATACTACAGTTTGTGTCCTAGGTGGATGACCAATTTAGTTAATCAAGAGAGTTAGTCTCTCAACAGACTCAACCGAGTTGTTGATGGAATAACTCAGTTGTTGGGTCTAAATTAACTCAATCGTGGTTTGTTTTCGGAAGACTTAACACCCTTAAGTTTGATTAAACAAGGATTTAGTGCTTGGTTTAGTACTTAGAAATTATCAAGTGGATGGCAAATTTATCAGATTTAAACAATTAAGATGCAGGAATTAAAGTCTTTGAAATGTAAATGACACAATGAAATTTTTATAGAGGTTCAAGATGGGGTAATTCTTCTACTCCTCTCTTCTACAACTCCCGGAGGAATCCACTAGGTATTGATCAAGTATACAAAGTGGTAATGATCCAGATACAAGTCTTGATCACACGGTGACTTGATCCTTTGGGACTCGATCCGAGACGCCTTGATCACTCGGTGACTTCTCGCACGACTCGCCTTCTTCACAGTGGCGTTGCCTTGCTACTACAACCCACTTGCTCAAGCTCTTTGGATTTGATCACGAAGCCCTCCAAAAGCTTAAGACTTGGTTCGACCTTGAACCTTCCTACAATCCTTCGTGGAATGTAGACCCCTTGATTTTTCAAGATTTTCCTCTTCAACTCGATTGAAGTTATCTTTCCTTCACGGTGAGTGTTGGATTGATGTTCTTCGTAGTGTAGGCTTGAGGATTGAGAATATTTCAGATTTTCTAATAATTGGTTGAACGTTTTTGGTTCCGTCCGTCATTTTTCTCAAAATCATCTCTCGGCCTTTTATAGTGATCTTTCAAAAATTTGCTCGTTAAAGAGATAGCTTATTTTTGAAAGTCACTTGCGTCGTTGGCTTGTCTTGTTGCGATCCTTGGAATTGCCATTTCCTCGTATGAATTGTTATTCACCTTTTCGAGTTTCGACACGGTGTAGTGCTTCCCATTGGTTTGTTCCTTTTGCACGCTTCCTCGGGACCGAGCACTTCGAGAAAGGTGGTATGGAGATATTACTTGTTTAGGTAATTCTCTTGATTTACGGCAACGGATCTTTTTGATTATCTCGACTTGACTCGCATTTCTTTGCTTTCCCAGGTGACTTAGAGTCACTTCCAATCATTGGATGACTCTTGTCACTTCAATTTGAGACTTGGCTTTTCTTGAGTTGACTTGACCGATACTCCACTGTTTGCATCTCGATTGCTTCTTGAGAGTTCCGTCTACTCTTCTTTGCCATACTCGGTTGTCTCACAATGAGTCTTCCTTCTAATCTCCAGTTGTCTTCTTGCATGTTAGGGCGTAGCTGACTTAACTCAGCTTGGCCATCCCTATTTATTACAATGCATTTTACAACAAGAATGGGGTGCCAACTTCCTATTCTAAGTTTTACATGGCATTCATCAAAATCTAAACAATAAATTTCCTAACAAGGTGTGTTACCACCTGCCCCCACGGCTGAGCACTCAATGGAAGCATCCGGGAGTTTGGAGAAGAGTGACCCCACCGTCAGTCACTCAGCTGGTGCGCCAGCAGAGGCGGAAACTCACTCCACTGCAGCAAGGTCGGAGGATGCTGCAGATGACTCCACTATGAAGGAATGAGGCGAAGTGGAGAAAGAAAAAGAAAAAGAAAAATAAATAGAACAGCAGCAAGTTGACACTAACGAAGCTTGGACAGTTGAGTTTGTCCCAGCTGAAGTGACAATTGCTTTGTAGGCTGAGGACGTTGCTGATGCAGTCGAGGCACATGTTGGAAATGTCGTGGGAGTTAACACTATGGGCACTGAAAGTGAAATCCAAGGGGTTGAGACTCCTTCGAATGCCAATGTCCAAGACCCTAAGATAGCTGCGTCTGTCGAAGGGATTGCCAAAGACCCTCGCTGCAGTTGAGACTGCTGGAGGTAGTGAAGGCCCAAGGGAGGTTGAGACTTCCCTGGGTAAAAATAAGGGAGAAAAGAGCATCCCTCAAGTCATCATTGCTTACTTAGAAGAGGAAATCAGTGCTCTTCATGATTCCCAGGACAATCCTGACACAACATTCTTGGGATCTGTAGACGAAGCTGAGTCCACCCCTGCTGCAAAGGACTCAGCTGAGGATGTTATTCCAAGTACGAGTAAGCCAGAATTCAAAGTTGCTCGTCAAACTTTTAACTTCGATGATGAACCTAACCCCCAGGTTCTATCATCCTCCGATGACGCTGAAAAAGCAGCCGAGGACAAGCAAATTCATTTAGCAGAATCTACTGAGGCCGAAGAAGTTGTTAAGACAGTTGAGGCTCAGTCAGCTGGCCAATCTACTCAACAAGGCCCAGCTGAGACCGAGTCATCTGCGCAGGCTCCCAAAGCTGCAGCAAGCTCGACTCAACCAGGATCATCACGAGCACGAACAATTGTAGAATCAATACCATATGTGAGTGATGATGCATTCGAAGAAACTTTCCCTTTCTCGATTGAGTTGCCCGATCTTGAAGAAGAGACAGCTCCAGAGCAGCGATGTTTCAACATCCGAGCAGATCCAGTAATTCCCACCGATTCCATTGTTCCAGCAGACTTTGATTTTGATGCTGCTTGGCCGCCAGCTGAAACCGAGGTAACAGCTGAGATCCATGATGTCTTCAAGAAAATCTGTGGAGAGATTGAGAAGATTGAACGGCACCAGGCTTCACTAGATATGCGGCTGGACAATAGGGATGCCAACCTCACAACAGATTTGCGAGGGATTGTGGCACGAATCAAGGAGTGGTGTCAACAGCAGAGTACAATGCGATATGAACAAGTTAGATATTTTAAAGCATTGTACAACAAGATCTTTGATGCTGGAGGGTCGACAATGCCGACATGAAGCGAGAGGATGCGGCGAATATTGATAGAATGCATGCCTCTCACACCACTGAGATGGAGCTGCTACGTGAATTTCAACGCAAAGAACTTCTGCGTGTGGAAGAGAACATGAATGACAAATTCAGTCTTCTCATGGCTAAAATGAAACTGGTGGCAACCGAATCCAAAGCCACCCGCTCAGAATTTCGAGCAGCATACTCCGCAGCAGACTCCAAGCAAAATTCAGCTATCAGCCGATTGGATTTCATGCTCGCTGGTATGTTTTTAGGGGTTCCTCTCTCCTTTGATGATGCCAAAAAGGGGAAAGAGGAATACCTGAGGATGTTGAAGGTAGAGAAAGCCGTTGAGAAGAAGAAGGAGACAGCTGTTGAAAAGAAGAAGGAGATAGCTGATGAGAGGAGGAAGGAGAAGGGAAAAGCTATTGAGGCGGAAAGGTCAAAGGATGTGACCTTAATGCTTGCTGAAACCCCTCAGCAAGGTCATGTCACAACTAGCATAATCAGCAAACTTTCGGTAACCCTGCCGCTCTAACACTCTGCTGTGCCTATGTCTGAGAAAAGAAAAATTGTGGAAACAGGGATGAAGGAGGTTGAAAGAAAGGCGGATGCCCGTGTACTAGGAGTATTGAAAGCTTATGGTGGCATTCCGGCAGGAAAGGACACAGATGCCATTCCAGATGATGGAGACGAGCCAAGATCAGTTAAAGAATTTAAAACGCTCGAATCCGAAGGATACTTCAAAAACATGTCCATAGCCCAAGCCTGGGACTTGTACTGGGAGAAGGGTCTGAAGCTGTGTGAAGAAGCTGATAGACAGCAGACTACTAGCAGCCACTCAGCTGGTAAGAAGAAAACTCCAGTACAATATACGCCCAGAGGAGGAGGAAGAAGTGGTGAAGGTAGAGGCTTTCAACCTAGACCTTTGCCCAAAAACATTGAATATGTAGATCCAGGCAAGAAGGGAAGGATCTACTGGGCTGGGTATGATGAAGTATCCAATCAGGAAGTGGCTAGGAAGAATACTGAATATGTGAAAAGAATTGAAGAAGAAAACAAAAGACAAGATCAGCGGTGGCAAGAAAGACGAGAAAGAAAAACAAAATATGAAGCTGCGAAGAGAGCTTACGAAAAGAAGAAAGCAGCTGAAGAGGAAAAGAAGAGGAAGAGAACTGATGACGACAGAGCTGAAGAGGAAAGGAGGAGGCAACGAAGACGATGAAGTGTTGCCGCTAGCCCTTCGTGTATTTTACTTTTGTAAATGCATATGTATGTAAGTCATCTGTACATTCAATAAAATATTGTTGTATTTTCTCTCTATTTCTGTATCTTAGCATAGGTGCTTGAAATTGTCTTAGATATGATTATGCTCGATACACCCATGCTAGTAAACAAATTTGTGTAAAGGACAAGAATGCTATGATCAAAAAATGATTGATTCTACTTTCCAAGGAGGATTGTAGGAAGGTTCAAGGTCGAACCAATCTCAAGTTATTAGAGGGCTTCGTGATCAAATCCAAGAAGCTTGAGAAAGTAAGCTGAAGTAGCAAGGCAACCGCCCTTTGAAGAAGCCGAGTCGGACGAGAAGCCACGTTTGTGTGACCAAGGCATCTCAGATCGAGTCCAAGGAGCAAGTGTTTGCATGATCAAGACTTGTCTCTGGGATCGATAACCACTTTGTACTCGATCATTACTTAGTGGATTCCTCCAGAGTTGGAGAATAGAGAGGTAGAAGAATTACCCCATCTTCGAACCTCTATAAAATTTACTTGTGTCATTTACATTTCAAAGATATTTACATTCCCCGCACACATATTTTATATCTCATTGATAATTTGCTATCCAACTCGATAAATAACAAAGTTCTAAAACCATGTGTTAAAACAAAGTTAAATCAAATTCAAGGGTGTTAAGTCTTCCAATGAAAAACTCATCACAGCCAAGTTAAGGTTTAGACTAAACAGCTGAGTTATTCTATCAACAGCTCTATCGAGTCTGTTGAGTGGCTAACTCTGCTGATTAACTAACTTAGTTGTCCCTCAAGGACTTAGTTGTGCATTAACTCTGTAATATTTTTAAAATGACTAAATTCGAAAAGTTGGTAATGTTTATTCAACCCCTCCCCCTTCTAAACCTTACTTACACCCCTTGGGACCTACAGGGTGCCTTAGATATATGTGATGCCCCAGGTATCAAATCTATTCCAAATTTAACCTAACGATCTAGAGGAATTCCTGTCAAGTCTTTTGGGAATACATCCAAAAATTCTTGCACGATTGGTACGTCATTAGGTGTCACTTTGGTTGTTGAGGTATCTACTAAACTCACTAGATACCCTTGTTAATTTTTCTTTTTCAACATCTTTCGTGCTTTCATTGTCGATATCACTTGTGGTACTGCTTTGACTTAATCCCATAGAACTTTATCTCATCATTTCCTGGCAGTTTGAATATTATCTCTTCTCATGACACTTAATATCTGTCTATATCTACTATGCCAATTCATGCTTAAGATTACGACAAAATCCTTCATCTTAATTATGTATAGATCAACTTTAAGATATTTTCCCCATGTATTCACTTCAACATCTTCATTTTATTGAGTCAGTTGTTATCGAATTCCCAGATGGCAAACTAACCTCAAGGGATTTAGTTACTCTAGCACTCTTATGTCCTAATATAGCATGAAATTTGGCAGATAAAAATGAATGTATGGCACCACTGTCAAAAAATACAAGAGCGGTATTCCTGAGATGGTTAGCATACCTTACATTGTACCCAGGTTTTTATCATCTTTTTTTCTGAGTCATAGCATACATCCTAGCTCTACCTCCAGTTGTTTGTTCTTTTCTTTCCCACTCAGTTTTCACTACAAGAAAATTGACAAAATGTGACGATAAAATTCGCCACCTATATATAATATTTCGTCACTAAAATCATTTGGTGACGAAATGTGAGCGTCATAGCGTTCGTCATTGTAGCTCCGTGGCAAAAGGTATAATTGACACTTAACGTTTTGTCACTAAATATTTACCTTTCAATGACGATAAAGGTGATCATCACCATATTAAATATGTTTAGTGACGGATAAATTATAACTAAAATGGTCAATATTTTGTCATATTATATTATATTTTGTCATTTATGAGTTAAGCTTCAAATGACGAAACTATATTTTGTCACCGAAACATTGGAATACAGTGACAAATATTATCGAATTACCCAAATTATCAAAAATTAACGACATCTTTTATTGTCACTATTTAATAACAAATTTTGTCATATTTGAAATGTTTCGTCATGAAATGTATAATCAATAGTTACAAAATAATTATCGTCACTAAAGGAGTATATTTTATGACAAAATAATGCGTCATAATAGAGAAATTTTTATGCACAACTTATAAATCGTCACTTAATAAATTTGAGTGGTGATGACATGTTTTGTCATTAAAAAGTACACATTTAAGGATGAAAATAGTAAGCGTCTCAATAAACAAAATTGCGGTGATGAAACAATTCGTCATTATAAAAGACCTTATGGTGACAACGATATCATCACAAGATGTGTACATACGGTGACAAAAGAATCGTCATGAATGATTAATTTTAAGTGACAAATTATTTGATATCCTTTAATGAATTTAATATGGCATTTGTTGAATCTAATTTACGACAATGTTATTCGTCATGAAAGGCGCATTGTATTGACCAAATATAATGTCACTAAATGAATGTGTACAGTGACTATAGCTGTCAAAAGCAACGAATCGGTCTAGCCCGACCGGGCTTTTCAAAAAAAATGGGCCGGGCTGGGCCAAATAGTACTCGGGCCAAAAAATTTGGGAGTCCAGCCCGGCCTATACATTGGAATATACACAAAAAATATCGAGCCGACCGGGCTAGCCCGCCGAGCCAGGCTTTTGAGGGCCGACATTTTTTGGGCCTAGGATATGAAAGCCCAGCCCAGTAAAAAACCGGGTTGGGTTGGCCCGTCGGGCCGGGCCAAAATTGACAACTCTAATAGTGACACCTTAATTAGTCTTAAAGAATTTTTTTAATGACATAATATTCCAACGTGATTAATTGGTTGATTCTTTAATGATGACCCTCATAGTCATGCAACGAAGATGGGGGAAAAAATAGATATATAATCACCAAAATAATATATTTTGTTTAGGAGTTACTATGAATTACTTTTTCACAATTCATCATTTACATTGTGTGAAAAATTTATGTGTACATTTTAATAAATAATTTGGAAGTACTATATATTGAAAATCTATGATATCTTAAGATTATACAAATTTTTTAGAGTATTATGATGCAATTTAAAACTTAACTACACATGCAAATGGAATAAAAGAATTGATGAGTTAAAAGAATTGTGGGTTGAAGGGGTAGAAACCTTTGATGTTTCTACTAAAAATAATTTCATGATGCATGCTGCTGTTTTGTGGACGATAAATGACTTTCAAGCATATGGTGATTTGTCTGGATGGAGTACAAAAGGGTACATGGCTTGTCCTTTTTGTAATGAATAAGCTTATTCCATGGGATTGCGCAACAAGGCTTGTTACATTGTACATCGTCGTTATTTACCAAAAGATCATGCTTGGAGGAGAAGCAGGAAGTTCAACGGTAAAAGAGAAGATGGGGAGCCGACTAAAGAGTTAATAGGTGAGGATGTGTTAAAGCAGTTGCAAAGGCTAAAAGACTTGAGACCAGGGAAACATGGTAATAAAAAGAGAAAGCGCAAGCCTAAAGAGTTGAATTGGAATAAATGTAGTATCTTCTTTGATTTGCCTTATTGGAGTAAGTTGAAGTTAAGACATAATTTAGATGTGATGCATATTGAAAAGAATATCTGTGAAAGTATATTAGGAACATTAATAAATATAGATGGGAAAACAAAGGATACTATCAAAGCAAGACAAGATTTGGAGGACATGAAAATTCGCAAGGAGTTGCACTTGATTAAAAGAGGTGATGGAAAATATTTGATGCCTGATGCATGTTATGTTATGAAGAAGAAAGAACGGCAAGATTTTTGTGTTTTTAAAATCTATTAAATTTCCTGATGGCTATGCATCTAATATCTCTTGATGTTTTAATTCGAGCGATCAAAAGATATCTGGAATGAAAAGTCATGATTATCATGTACTCTTACAACGTATACTTCCTGTTGGTATTCGTGGATCCTTAAACAAGGAAGTATCCAATGTACTGGCTGAATTAGGACATTTTTTCCAACGTTTGTGTTGTAAGAAGTTGAAGAGATCTGAATTGGAGAAAATGAAAGAAAACATTTGCTTGATTTTGTGTAAACTTGAAAAAATATATCCTCTTGCATTTTTTGATGTCATGGTCCATTTGCCAATTCATTTACCAAATGAAGCATTGCTCGGTGGACCAGTTCATTTTAGATGGATGTATCCAATAGAAAGGTAATAAAAACTTTTTATCTTTATTTAGGCAATAAATCAAAGTTGCCATTCTTATGCCTTCACTTTGTTTTTGTAGATCATTTGGCACTCTTAAGCATAGCGTGCGTAATAAAGTTCATCAGAGGGTTAAGTTGCAGAAGCATACATTGCGAGAGAGTCTTTAACTTTCTGCTCAATGTACTTACGTGGTATTGAGACAAGATTTAATCGAGATGAGCGGAATATTGATATTGCTAATAATGATAGTTTATCAATATTCTCACAAAAATGTCATCCTTTTGGTGGAAAAAAATATGTTGAGTTATCTGATGAAGAGTTTGATGTCATACAGTGGTTTGTTTTCCAAAATTGTGAGAAGGTCGAACAATATTTTGAGTAAGCATATAGTTAGAATTTTAACTTATAAAAGCAATTTTATATAAGTATTCGATAAATTTTAAATTCATATTGATCTTGATTATGTTATATAGGTGGCACAAGGATGAGCTTCTTTCAGGTGGTTGTCAAAATATAGATAAAGAACATAAAGAACAATATCCTTCATGGTTCAAAAAGTATGTAAGATACCTTGGTTTAAGAATGCATTTTGTTCGTATAAAGTAATTTGTCATATTATGATAGATTTTTTTTAATTGTTTTGTAATTTTTTTAGATGACTCAACTGTATCATAAAAACCATCAAAAGCAAATGAATCTCTTTATTCACTTGCATGTGCACCGCATAGATGTGTAAGAAAGTATACCGGATGCAATGTGAATGGAGTGAAGTTTCTTACAAAAGAACGTGATAGTCGTCGTAAGAGTCAAAATAGTGGGATTGTAGTAGAAGGGAACCATGGAGAAGATACCATTGATTTTTATGGTATTCTAACTGACATAATTTAGTTAGATTACGTGAGAGATAGATATGTTACTATATTCAAATGTGATTGGTTTAATCTTGGGAAAAAAATCAGGGATACAAAAGGAAGGAAGTATAGTAAGTGTGAAAGTTACTGGAAGATGGTATAAAAATGATTCTTACATATTAGTTGATCAAGCAAGACAAGTTTTCTATATCAATGATCCTAAATTAGGACGTGATTCGCAAGTAGTGCAACCATTTCAACATAGGCATATATATGATGTTGATGAGATGCGGGATGAAGTTGTGGATGTTGACAGCTTTGTAGAAGATGGACTATATCAAGAAAATAATATTGATGATGATTTTCAAGTCGGGCTTGATGAAGTTCAATCGCTAAATAGAGATGACATGGATCCTGAAGACATCGAAGAGTTGGTAATTGAAAATTTACCTAAAGTTGTTGAGGCAGCAAACTTAGAGGAGGTCGATGAAGAAAATGAGTTTGATGACACTGTTGTTGACTATTATAGTAGTGATGAACATTCTCAAAACAATAGAAATTCTGATAATGACAATGATGACGATTGAGAAACATGAAGCCAGCATATTCAAAATTGAAATGCTTCTTAATGTGGTATGAGGACCTAAACTTTATTTCTTTGAAGTTCAACTTGAGTTTTACATTCTTTTATTCTTCAATGTTTCTTTTACTACCTTATTTCTACTAACTGAAACATTTGTCACTCTGCCAGAGGTTTTGGATGCTAAGGATGTTATAAAATTATGAAAATATATATTGAAATAGATATAAGAAAAGTGTGGGATTTAGCTATTCTGTTGTTCACTTTTTGTAATTGCTAACAATTTATTCTCATGCTTCTTTCTGCAGGTTTAACTGGCATACTTTGAACATTGCATTAAATTACTGAAGAAATTAGTCACCTTAAAAGTCTCAAATTTTTAGCATGGAAACAAAAAAGGCATGAGAAACACTTTGCACTGCCGACGTCTATTGCCTGGATATTATTCTCTGTAAATTTTTCGTTTTATTAAATGCTTGATCAAAAAAGGTGAAGCATAGTACATGTGTATACGTGTTTAATTTTTTTGTCATTTATACTTTTCTTCAATTTGCATAGATAAAGAAATAAAATGCTCTATTTGGTGTTTTATGGGGAAATGTTTTATTTTTCCAGTAGTGAAATGCTTTTAGATTTTGATATGGAAAACAAGCTTGGATTATTGTTGCTACAACAAGAGATTCATAGAATTGGAAATTATTTTTTCATTTATTCTCTGTTTTGCCTGGTTTTGCAATTCACTTTTGGGTGCTGATTAGGGCTTTTGCTTATTTCTCAAGTGTTGCAGAATTTAGGTTAGTTAAACACTTAACAATTTCCTGCTTTGAGTCTCTGTCGAAACTTCAGTGCATAAACTAGCTCGCGGCTGTTCATTGATCGCTTTAATTGATCTCTCTGTTTGATTTTCTGTGAGTCTGTAAATTGAGATTTTAGTTTGTTAGATTGACTTAGTAATTGCAGCCCCAACTGTGAACAGATCATCGATTTCAGATATGATGCCTGTATGATTTTCTGCAATTTCCATGAAACCCTTGTAGGTTCCAATTGTTTTGATTCCCATCTGGTTTTAACTAGTACGAAGATGTTTGTATTATGTAATTGCACTCTTGTGCAACTGCACTCTGTTCGTGCAAGTTTATAAATGTGATCAAGGATATGAGAAATTGATTACACTATGCAGTTGGATTTACCTTTTTGTTTGATAAGGGTTGGTTGATCATAGTTTTTAGTTTTTGTAATAATCAATTGATGGTGTTCTGTATTCTGGATCAAATGCTACGTTGCCTGCTTTGAAATAGATGAACTTTAGGCAACTGATGATCATAGTTACTTAACAAATGTTGGGGTAATTTTTGTAATTAGGCTAAACCTCATGAGTACTTTTTGCAATTCACTCTATGAACTATTTAAAATCTGAACTCTAAAACAGAGGAAAAATTACTTTGGAAAAAAATATGGAACTAAGTTTACACATTAATACATATACATGGACCTTTTTTTCCTTCTTAATACATTGAAATCAAACAACCCTTTTGGGCTTTGTTGTAAACATGTACTAAATTATGGCAACAGGGTTTAAGTTATTAATCTCAATAAAAGAAATTGATGCGTGCTTTTCTTGGTCATATATATGACTTCTGGCATTTCCATTTTTTACATGGTTTTTTTATACTGATTGGGGCTGATGAGGTTTCTGAAAATTTGATATTGAATTTCTTTATAAAATTGTTAATAGTGTTGGTTCTTGATGAAATGGAAGGTTTTAGAATTCTTTCTCTGTAAATATAAAGTTGTTATTATTTTTCTTCTTTAGTATTTCTTGGTGGTTGTCATTTTATATTTAAAATTAAATTTTTATACACAATTATGATACAAGTATGTTTTTAAATTTTGTTAATATCGGACTAATGTTGTACAGGTCGACATCGAGACGCAAGAGCCCTTGTCGTTGATAGAAAATTGGAAAGACATGCACACATGCGAGATCTTTTGGAGATGATGCAGCTAAGGATTTCGATGATTAGGCTTAGATGAGACGATATCATGCTTGATGTTGATACTTGTTTTTTGTGTTTGGTTGAGTGAATGCATTGGTATTGGGTAATGTTAATATTGTTATTAGGTGAATACGTAGTTTGATATTTAACATGATGTTGATACTTGTTTTTTGTATTTGGTTGATATCATTGGTTGAATGAATGCATTCATATTGCGTAATGTTGGTATTGTTATTAGGTGAATACATGTTTAAAAATGGGATACTAAACTAAAAATATAAAAAATATTTAATAAAATGGGGTTTTTGCAACAACAAAGTCGTCACAAATAAAGTTTCAGAACACAAGCTTTTGAGACGACAAATGTTGTCACAAAAGATCTTAAATTACTTGTATCAACATTTCGTCACAAATAAATTTTAAAATGTCCCTGACAAAAATCTTGGTGAACATTTCTGACAACTTATTTGTGCCTATGTATATCAATGATCCAAACACCCACTTTTTGGAGGACTCATACTATGAATATTTCTATTATTTTTTTAATACAAAATGGGTAAATTTTAGATTCACACGAATAATGTAAGAAACTCAACAGTTGCTTTAGTAAATATTGATAATTGTATTTGATTTTCACTTATTGTCTTTTGTATTTCTGTTAACATTGTGAGTATTTGCAGAAACTTATGCTTCTAAAAAAAGGATTTATTATAGCATAAGTTGAAGTATTTGAGAATCAGAAGTTGGTAGTATTTGAAAATAAAATCAAAAGTTGAGAATTAGAAGTTGAGAGTGTTTGGTGAAAAAGTTGTGAAAATACTTATTTATTTGTAAAAGCCAAAACAGAAGCAGAAGAAGAAATCTGAAGCATGTATCTCCCTGTTTTTATATTCGGATTAAATGAAGCCGAATTAGAAGTAGAAGTTGGCACTTGCAAACACTAAAAAGTGCTTTTTCTAAGCCAAAACATGAGAAACACTTTTTTTAGTGATTACAAACACTTCCATTATTTAGGCACACTCTATATTATTATTTCTTGTTAGTTTGTCTTGTTTGATTGATTGATCAATTTGCGTCCAACTCAGCATCCTAATCATTAAATTCTGTAAAATAAAAAGTTATAATGACGAAAGTAGCGGTCCTCGCAAAAGAAACTTCAATAATTACGAAATATTGTAGTCGCTAATATATTCATGTGATTAGTGACAAAAGTGTCACGTTGTCATCAAAGGGAATTTTCTATGACATCAAATATCATCATCAATGACCATTTATTTGTCACTGAAAGAATTCCCTCCATAAAGTAGGTGCGAAATTTTGTCTCCAAATATTTATGTGACCAATTTAGTTTTAATGTCATCAAAAATGTACATTGATGACGACATAGAAGAGTTATAATGACTAAAGTAGTTGTCGTCGCAATAGAAAATTCAATAATGACGAAATATTGTAGTCACTAATATATTCATGTGATTAGTGACAAAAGTATCAAGTTGTCACCAAAAGGACTTTTTTTGACATCAAATATCGTCATCCATTACCATTCATGTGTCATTGAAAGAATTCTCTCCATAAAGTAGGTGCAAAATTTTGCCTCCAAACATTTATGTGACGAATTTAGTTTTAATGTCGTCAAAAATACACATTAGTGATGACATAGAAGAGTTAAAATGACTAAAGTAGCGGTCGTCACAATATAAAAGGCATTAATGACGACTTTACAATTTCGTCATTCTTAAAGAACAAATGGTGACAAAATCAATTTCGTGGCATGAAATTTCGTCATAAAATAAATGATTTCTTGTAGTGTTTCAAGAGGGGACTTCAAGCCCTAGTTTCTTACACTTGAAGCATTTTCCTTGTCCAGCTAAACATTCTCCAAAATGACTCTTCTTGTATTTTGGGCAAGTTGGCCTGTCTGCTTGCATAGTTGTACGTGTATTTCTATCAGTCTTTATCTGTTTATTTTGACTTCCATTTTTATTCTATTTTGCCCCATCCCATTTTCTTTTCTTAGGTAAAACGACCCACTTTTGCTCCTCGTCGTCCCCAACAAAACTTGCCTCTACCTCATGAGACCTTCTCACGATCACCGAGTACTCCAAATCTCCTTGTGCAGCTAATATTCCTGATAGTTGTTCTCAAAGTCCCCTTCTGAACCTTAGAGCCTTTTTTAAATCAATATCTGATACGTGCAAAATGTACGTGCATTTAGGGGCTTATTTTGGTACATATTTGATATATTTGCACGTATATTTAGTGTGTTTTAGTTGGTTTCCTTTGTTGGGCATGATACTGTGTATTCTTATATATTTTTATAGGAAATGGGGCATTTGTGAGAAGATATCAGTAAGACGACCCAGACAAGAATGCCGAATGCCAAGAGATGTTGAAATACGTGAAGAAAACGATGAAGAATAAGATACACGGTATGCCCGTGTATTAATACACAACCGTGTATTTTGCATACGTGTTATTTTACACGTGCGTGCGACTTGTTTGGGGAAGAATTTTAGAGACATAATACACGACTCACCCGTGTATTAATACACGGACGTGTACTTTGATCCGGACAAAAACCGAGAGCAAAACAACTTACACGACATGCCCGTGTAATAGTACACGGTCGTGTACTTTGTCTATCGGCTGATTTATTTCCTAATTTTGTCAGAACTCTACCAGGGATGTCTCAAAGCATCTATATAAGGAAAACAAAGCCCCAAAGTTGGAGGAGAACATTACACACGAAATTTTACACATCCAAAGAGAAAAATTCAATATAACGAAGAACAACACAAGACATTTCGCATCTATGAAGGCACAAGAGTTCAAGACTTTGAAGAAGGATCCATCCTTTCAAGAAGGGTTATACCCTCATAGTTTACATCTTTTGTTTTGTACTTAATTCAATGTCAACTTATTTGATTTCAAGTTTGTCTATAAATTTGCTTTCAAATATGTTATCCTAAACTTCTTGATCCTAGGGCATGATCAAAACTGTGGATTCATGTTAATTCTAATTTGATTGTTTCTTCTTAATTGATTTCTTGTGTTCTATTTATGAATTCAAGTGCTTATTTCTTGTAGATTATCTTGCCAATAATTTGCATGTCTTATTTGTTAGTACAAAATTCGGGATATGAGATCTAACTTATGAAAAATAAATTCATAACATAAACGGGGATTGAGTCGGGAGACCTATAACTGTTTGTGGGGGTTACTTTAATTCTAAGAACTTTTGAGAGTTAATATTAATTGTTGAGTAGGGATACCTACAATTCTTATTAATCAACGGTTTATGTGCCACTCGGGAGATGGAATAAATTACTTTAGGAATTGAACCCATAGATACACAGAAACTGGTTTTGATGAAACATTAATTGGAATTAATATCTATAAAGCATGTTGAGATTATGTTGCTAAGTTTACTTTTCGTATTTGTTTAATAAGATTTTTAACAATTTTAGATGTTTTACTTGATAATTTAGGATGTGTTTAGATAACAACTCTTTGATTTTGGTCGCTTCAATAAAATTAAAATACGAGATTTACTATAATTTATGTGTTTCGTATTCAATCCTTGAGGAATATGACCTTGCTCGTTGTTATCTGCTAGCTACACCGTACACTTGCGGTATAGTAAAAAGATTCTCACGATCAGTATCCACTAGGTGTGGAGCGCATCAGCTTAGTTGATTGAACTGTCTCTCATACTCTGTGACAGACTGACAGTCATGTTTCTCTGTTTGAAGTTAAAGAATTATGTCTTCTTCTTGTCCCGATATGATTGTGGAAAAAACTTTTCCATTACAATTACCTTAAACTCATCCCATGTTAAAGAATTTCACTCTTCCTCGGTCTTAGTCCTGCAATAGCTTTCCCACCAATGATCAGCATCTTCAGTGAGTCGGAATTTAGCACATATAACTCTCTGTTCGTCTGTGCAGCTAATGAGTCAAAAAATCCTCTCTAGCGATCGAAACTTCTACTAATGCCGGGTCATCACGTGCATTGAATGTGGGTGGAAGATAGTGGCAGAATTCTTCCACGAATCGTGCGTTGTAGTTGTTAACCCCATTGTTCTGCACACCTCTGAGGAACTCAGTAATTATGCATCCAACAATAGTAGTGGTTTGATTTCCTGTGTTGGTAGAGTTTTCACCGTTGACTTGGTTTCCACGACGGGGAACAATATTCCTAAGGTCATACGTAATATATTACTATTATTATTATTAATATTATTATTATTATTAATATTATTATTATTATTATTATTATTATTATTATCATCATCATCATCATATCAGGTTATTAATGGATGCCCATGAAATATTTAACTTAAAATCTAAATATCATAATATAACGGTCAAATAAATTACTATCCATTAAAGGATAACAAAGTTTATATATAATAAAGATTTATTTATCAATTATTGCAATACATAGACCCACCTATCTCTACTGATCCATGTCTCCATCTTCCTCTCTTCTTATGGATCTTCCTCCGGGTGTTCTTCCAGGTTTTCTTCGGGTTCCTCATCTTTTGCCATAGCCTTATCGTTCAGAAATTCAATCCATTTGCCATATCATCTGGTAGTGAACGTCCCCTAGTTAATGTTGGGTCGGTCATCATGTCCGCCATACTCCACTAATAAGCCATAAAGCTTTTAAGCCTTGACGTTCCAAAATGAGGGCAAGCCATCAATCACTCTAAGGGAGGCAACGCGTTTGTTTGGAGCGCCGATGACATTCCTCACATTATACCACAACTGGTGAATTTTAATTATGTATTCTTCAATGTTATCCCCCTCTTCAATTTGGTAGTTGAAATAATGATTAAATCAGTTAATGGAATAGTTCGGACCCCAATTATTATTATTGTTATTTCTTGCAGTGTGTCGAGTTCTTGCCATCTATATATGTGCATTTTCAACCATAAGTCTATTTTTTTTTTTTTAAAGGGATACAAGATTTCTATTCATCTAATAAATAAACTGGTATTATATTTGTAAAACAGAATATTATAACATGAAATCATAATAAGATACAATATGGTATAAATGAGTATTGATATAAATGAATAATATAACTTGACATAATAATTCACATACATTGAAGAAGCCGACAAGATATGATTGAGTAGATGTTATTAGACCATTTTATATTATATAAAGTTTGGCTTTTACTATTTTGAAAAAACAATATTATACATTTTTATTTTATTTTTAAATTTAATTTTAACAAGCCTACAGAAACATAGACCTGCTCTGATACCACATTTGTTGTAAGATCTTATTTTTGGATTATTTTGTAATATCATTATAAAAAAAATGATTGAATATATTTTTTCTATTATTTATGTGTAATACTTTAAATTCGAGTTTTATCATTAGCTGGACGGTTTCCAGGTATCCAGGCTATTATAGAATTTTTAGGTATTGAAATTATTTAGATGTGGGTAATTTTTTTGGCTAAGTGGGTCCGCTTTAATGACGTAAAATCGTATAAGATGAGGTTTAATTGTTATTTATACTATCCGATTATACTTATTGTTGAACAATTAATTGATTAATTAGCCAGAATTAAGGTATAATTTCTTAATATTATTAGGATATTGATTTTAGAATTTAGTCTTGAGTTGAAAAAGCTCATCTTGTTATCTCTAAAGGAGAAATTACACAGAATACGCTGATTTTTGTACAATTACTACATAATACGCTTCTATTACTCTTGTGCCTATTTTTTTACTTTTGTACCTAATTTTTTTTTTACACTCCTTGCTATTTTTTGATTATTTTCATTTGTTTTTCGTTTTTTTTGTTCCTGCATTGTTTTATATGTTATATAAGTTGTTTCGAGGTTGTTTAAATTTGTTTCTTTATTGTTTCTATGTTGTTTCGATGTTTCAAAATAACTTTAACCTATTTTTTATGCTGTTTTTAATTCATATATTATTTTGAACATTGTTTCTATTGTTTCGGTGTTGTTTTATAATATTTTTAATGTTGTTCTAATAATTTTTTTTGTTGTTTTCATGTAGTATTCAATGTGTAAATACAATTTTTACCTATTTTTAAGCTCTTTTTATTCATGTTGTGTTTTAAATATTTTTTACGTTGTTTCTGGGTTGTTTTCATACATTTTTTAATGTTGTTCTGATATTTCTTTGTTGTTTCAATGAAGTTTTCGATGTTTAAATACAATTTTTTTACCTATTTTTATTAAAAGAAATATGTTAGAAACAATGTTGAAACATAGAAACATGTTAGAAACATGTTTGAAACAATGTTGAAACACAAAAACATGTTTGAAACATGTTTGAAACAATGTTGAAACAAAGCGTAAAATTTTCCGGGAATTTTTGCTGGAGCGTATTGTTGTGTAAAAAAAGAGCGGGGAGCATAAATTTAGGTAAAATTGCACCGGGAAGCGTAAATTTAGGTAAAATTGCATCGGAAAGCGTAAAAGGCTGACATTGACTTAAAGAGGTGGGTATTTCTGTCATAAGCCCATCTTTAAGACCAATTTTTAAATCCCATTTTATTAGCAATTACAAGATAAATCCTAGCCTGCTTTCTAAATTATTTATTTGGTCATTCCAAAACCAATTCGTTAAGACATTCCTAGCCCATTTTATTCAAAATTCAAGCCATTTCTTAATCAGTAATTATCGCCCAAACAAAACCAAATGTTGAGCCCATTTCTTAACCATATATTTTAACAAACTTGGTCCATTTTTCTATTCACTGAATCCAAACGTAAAACCCGTTAATCCAGATCACCACTAACAACCAACTCAATTTTCTCTTTCTGGCTTGCAAAAACACACGACACATTCCTACTTCCCCTATTTTATTAATTCAATCGGCCGACATCAGTTTTGGAGTTTTTCTTTTAATCTTCTTCAACCAAGCTTGAATATCATTACCAAATAACCTATTAGCCACCTATAATCAATTTTTCTAGGAATATGGGGTGTAATATGTCAAAGCACTAACCGGTAATATCTATCTTTTGCTCCGAATTTTCCCACCATTTATGTTATCTCTTTTCCTCAATTCTTTAGAATCTGAATCATAATTGCTTCCTCAAATACCGTCCGTCGAGTATCATTGTGAAACTGAATTAGCAGGACTATTTTCATATATTACCCCGAAGAACCCACTTTTATCTACCCAAAGTTAATCATATCATTCATGAAGAATTGATATTTTTTCTTGTTATATCCGTGAGCGTGAGAGGGAGAAAAGCCTTTGTTTTTCTTCCAATTTCTTTACTGCCACTCAAATTTAACCCACCAAAATATACTACCTAGCAACTTAGATTTCAATTAGCCTCAAGTTGGGATCAATATTTCAAGGAATCGTGGGTCCAGGAAGCATTTTTTTTTTCTTTTGAGGTGCAGAACCGAATTGATCAAATGACTTTCATTTGAGGTGGGTAATTAAAAAGTCAATTTCCTAAAGAAATTAGGTCTTTTTATAATTTCATAAATCGCACGATATGCGCCAATTTCACGAGATAATTTCATGATATTTTTTCTTTGATTATGGAAAATATAAATTGTATAATTTATAGTTTGAATTTACATTTCTACTCACAATATAACTCTTGTAACTGCTTGACTTAGCCTTTGGGCAAATAAATGTCATTTTGACAAAATATTATCTATTTGAGTCTATTACGGTGTGGGTAGGTTAGACAACGGATCGAATAGGTTGCATGTGGTCCCTGTTTAACTACCCATATACATATTCCCATTTTCTGGCCGGGCCGGAGACAGCGATGGAATTCAGATCGTAGAAAGTTATATTCCGGAATATGACGATCTCTGGGTAAAAGCCCATAGTTAAAGAGACGTCGAGCCAACTGGGAGGGATAAGGTGATTGTGCTTCGGCCAAATACTGTTTAGCAGGTAACGACAATTTAAGAGCGGGTCCGGTAGATCCATTAGGCTCAATACGTCTAACTGTTAGACCATTTAATAGGAGACAACCTCCATGCAATATTTTAAAATCTGCACGGACGGCCCAAGCAAGTTCAACGGTTTACCGAAACCGGTCATATGTCCTATTTCGGTTCTATACTAAAATTTGGTTGCTAAAAACCATTGCCACTTGGTCAAACCTGGTAAAAAAACCAGACCGATGACTCGTGAAAGAATTGGAGGGTCCAATTTAATGAAAATGCGTGTGCGATCAAAAGTGATGCCAACACTTTGCAAAACACAGCGAAAGACTTAATTAAAAATACAATTTCACAAAGTATGAAATAAAGACAAAATCAAATACAAGACACAAGAGATTGAAAATTTTGTACAAGTATAAAATACTTGTACAGTGTTCATTAGAACAAAAATTATCCAAAAGATAATGTTGTTTACAAAATACAAAAATACAAAGTAAATAAGGAAACTAGAAGAACAACTCCCCTTGTATCTCCAAAAGTAACAATACTCTTTCACAAAGCGTGAGAAAACATTTAGTGCACTCCAAACACTCAAACTACACTGAATCTATCTCACATAAACACTCAAAACTCGAGTTCTAAAAATGATTCCAACAATGTTGCCAACATTCCTGGTATCACTGAGCCGTGAGAATTTTCTCGGTGTGAAAAAGTGGAAGATGAACTCTCAAATCTCCTAAAATCAGAATCGAAATGTCTTTGGTTTTTGATCCTTAAATAGCTATCTCTTGAATAACTTCCTGCAAGAAAATAGAAGAAAAACTTCCTGCAAGTTTTAAGGAGAAAACCACCCACTAAAATAAACTTCCAAGGAGTTAGTAATGTTAGAAAACTGAATTTAAACTTCTAACTTAACTACCTGGAAAAATCGAAATATTAACGCAAAAAGAAAAATCGAAATCAAAGAACAATTCGAAAGAAAGAAAAGATATTGTTTGAGGAAATTCAAACATTAACAATCTCCCCTTTCTTTGATTTTGACAAAACCTTTTGCACAAAAACAACACAGCTTAATATTCTCCTTAATTCAAGGAGTCAAATCTCCCCGAATATAAGCCAGAAATAAGAAGTACCAAAAACATCAAATACTCTTCAAACAAGCAAGTTCAAATTTTGTCAAAAAAATGATCCCTTAGGTGTTGGCATCATTCTTAATCACCATCTCCATCGCTTTTTGCTTCCGTCCTTGTTTTTGTGCCACTTTCTCCCCTTTTTGGATTGAAATCAACCTCCATAATTTAAAGAAAGAAAATAACAACATACAAGCTTACTGAGAGCATTTTGATACCCCATCATCTCCATTTAGAAGAAGTTAGGACCAGTTATCCAACATAGAAGAAAGGAGATAAAAGGTAACAACTCATTACTACTAAACATCAGGTTTTGCAGATTTTTTCAAATTTATTTTTTTTGTTTTTTTTGTTTTTAAAAAATATAAGAAATAGTAATACAACAAAAACGAAAAATATATATAAAACAAACACACAGCAGTATCATGAGGTGATATGTACAATGATGTCATCATTTGCAAGATCATTTTGTAACAGCAAACTCAATTTAAATGACAGAAACAGAGTTTTTTTTTACTTGCATAACAGATCCACGGGCATACGAATAGTACAAAAAGACTTAAGAAAGTCACTGAAATATAGCTCAATCCATTTACACAATCAATGAGCCAAAATTTACAAATATGCCCAAAAAGCAAGTTTTAAAAAAAATCTGTTTGCTGACTTCTTTTAAGAATTTGAGTTGCATAAAAATGCCTAGAAAAGATGATGCATCAGTACAGAAAAACTCAAGAATACAAGCTAACAACAAAACAAAAAAAAAATATATACAAACAGGATGTGTCACACAGTGATGCAACACATGAAACATCACGCTTTTAAAGAACACACAAACCAAGAGATTTCCTTAGACAAGAAAACCTCTCAAAATCCAAAGATTTTGAAAAAATATCTGCTACCGGATGTTTAGTGGCAATGTGTCGAATACAACAATGATTATTTTCACCAGCCTTTAGTATCAGTTTTTGAACAATTCTCAGCAAAATTGAAAATGTCCTCAACAGTGTCATGTATCATTTCTGGCATCATTTTACCCAAAACCTTATCTTTCTTCAGTTTAAAGCAAAAAGGTTTAATATGCCCAGGTTTAAAGCAGTAATGACACACAAACTTACGTTTTAAAACACTTTCAAACTTTTTGAACTTGTCTTTGAAAAATGATTTGCCATTTTTTCCAGCATTCCCTTGTTTCATAGAAAGACATGTCTTCTTACAAGAATCTGTTTTGTTTACTTTAACATATCCTAATCCAGTTCTATCAAATCTAGCTTTCAAAAATACATCATCAATAACAACAGAGCTAGAATTAAACTTACTTACTGTCTTTTTAAGACTAGTAAGTTCAGATTTTACTAGATCAAGATCTTTGTCTTTCTTTGTTAAAAGAACTTCCAATCTCCTAGCAGATTCTCTTAAAATGTCATTCTCTTTGACAAGATCATGACATTTATCTTCTAGATCAACAGACTTTGACCCTAAATTCAGACATAAAAATGATGCAAAATGATTAACAAAATCATATTCGTAATCGCAGACTGTCTTGTGATGCCTCGTGTTGGCATCATTTGTTGCATCATTTCTGAATCCATCAGATTTGTGTTTCTCTTCCTCAAGAATTGTTACAAGTCCCTTGAAATTTTCTTCACCATCTTCAGATTCTTCATCACTAAAAGATACAGTAAAATCCATACCTCTTTCCCTAAGAGTGCTTGCACATTGTTTTGCATAATGACCAAATCCTTTGCAAGCACGACATTGAATCAAATCAAGGTTTTTTGATTTTAAAAAATTGTTCTCTTGATTTGGTTCAAACTTTTTAGGGAAATTTGAAGAATTTCCAGAAATTTGTTTCTTAGACTTGAAATCTTTGTCATTCAAAGAAGATTTTTTGAGTAAACTATTAAACCGTAAGGTCAATAATGCAATAGATTCTTCATTTAAATCACATTCATGAATGTTTTTCATAAAATGTTCCATTGCATTACTTTGAACATCACAAAAATCAAAACCAGTTTGGGTTTTAAAAGCAATACTTTTGTCTTCAACATGGTGTTCTTTTTGTTGCCCCAAGTTTAACTCAAAAGTTTGTAAAATACCAATAAGTTCATCAAGTCTAAGATTATCAGTATCCTTGGTTTCTTCAATAGTATAGATCTTAACATTGTATCTTTCGGGAAGAGATCTCATTACCTTGCTTACCAATCTTTCATTGCTAATAGGCTCTCCAAGTGATTGTGCCTCATTAGCAATATCACTGATTTTTGCATTATACGAAGCAATGGTCTCTTCTTCTTCCATTCTCAGATTCTCGAATCTTCTTGCTAGGAGTCTTAGTTTTGTTCTTCTAACACTTTGTGTTCCCTCACAATGCAATTGCAATGCATCCCAAGCATCTTTTGCTGAAACACAATTAGAAATTATTTTGAACAAAAACATATCAACAACAGTAAATATGGGATTTAAAGCTTTAGAATTAAAGCTTGCAATTTGGATTTCATCATTTTGCCATTCAATCTCTGCTTTGTCTGTTGTAACTCCCTCGGTGTCAACAATTCTTGGTGGTGTCCATCCCATAAGAACAAATCTCCATGCTCATTCATCAATGGACTTGATATATGCCCTCATTTTCACCTTCCAATAGGAATAGTTCGTTCCATCCAAAACAGGAGGTCGAAAAATGGAACTACTCTGAATTTCCATCATAAAAACACTGCAAAAAAAAATAGGATCACACTAAGTATCGTCTAGTGAAGGCTCTGATACCAATTGAAAGAATTGAAGGGTCCAATTCTAATGAAAATGCAGTGTGCAGTCAAAAGTGATGCCAACACTTTGCAAAACACAGCGAAAGACTTTACTTAAAAATATAATTTCACAAAGTATGAAATAAAGACAGAATTAAATACAAGACACAAGAGATTTAAACTTTTGTACAAGTATAAAATACTTGTACAGTGTTCATTAGAACAAAAATTATTCAAAGGATGATGTTGTTTACAAAATACAAAAATACAAAGGAAATAAAGAAACTAGAAGAACAACTCCCCTTGTGTCTCCGAAAGCAACAACACTCCTTTACAAATGTGAGAATACATCTAGTGCACTCCAATCACTCAATATACACTGAATCTATCTCACATAAACACTCAAAACTCGAGTTCTGAAAATGATGCCAACAATGTTGCCAACATTCCTGGTATCATCGAGCTTCTTGCATTTTTTCGGTGTGAAAAAGCTGGAAGATGAACTCTCAAATCTCCTAAAATCAGAATCGAAATGTCTTTGGTTTTTTATCCTTAAATAGCTATCTCTTGAATAACTTCCTGCAAGAAAATAGAAGAAAAACTTCTTGCAAGTTTTAAGGAGAAAACCACCCACTAAAATAAACTTCCAAGGAGTTAGTAGTGTTAGAAAATTGAATTTAAACTTCTAACTTAACTACCTGGAAAAAACTGAAATATTAACTGCAAAAAGAAAACTGAAATCTGAAAGAACAATTCGAAAGAAAGAAAAGATATTGTTTGAGGAAATTCAAACATTAACAACTCGGTTAACTCGGTTCAATTTTTTAAGTACTATTGTCTTTGTTTTATTACAAAAATTGAACGGAAACGTATTTGATAAATCTACATATAACTTTCCCTTATATTCGATTTATACATATATTTAGATATTATTAATTATTAAATTTATTTTTATTTATACTTTGTTATTTTCTTTATATTTGTACTTTTATTTATCTTTTACATTTGTACTTATAAATATGTGTGTGTATGTGTGTTTGTGTGTGTGTGTGGGCGTCATTCAATTTTTTTAGAACAGTTTAATCGTTAAACTAGTGACTGTAAGTCCAAGTGGCTACGATAATCTAGAGGGGGGTGAATAGATTATGCCGATTTTTCGCAAATCACCCTCTTTTTCAAATCAACAAGTAAATGACAAGAATGTAAATGCGGAAATTAAATAACACTCGTTGATTTAAAGAGGTTCAACCCACCTAGGGCCTAATCCTCTACCACCCCAGTATATCCGGGATGGATTTCAAAAAGAAAAAAAGATTTTATTAATTTACCAAAAATTAATACAACACCTTGAGGATTACCACAACCCTCTTTCACCACATTGAGGATTACCACAACCCTCTTACAACACCTTTGAAGATTACCACAACCTTCAAACACCTATCACCTAGATCACCCAAGTATATTCTTACCACAAGAATACTCACAACGATGTCTTGTGTTGAATGATGACCAAAATGAAGATTACAACTCAATAATGATTGATATAATATGAGTACAAGTGTAATCAAGAATTGAAAGCCTAGACCTCAAATTAGTGCAAGTGAAAGTGCTTAGGCTAATACAACAAGATATATGAAAGTGTTTGCTTAATTGCTCTTTGCTTGTATAGAGTGTTGTATCTTGTTGCTTGAATGAAGCCTCTATTTATAGGAGAGGACTTGGCTTTCATTTCCAGACATTGGCTCCTCCTTGGGGAGTGATTTGCTGCAAAAGAAACCATTTAAAATGATCAATATAGCTGCTAGAAATCAATCCCACAAAATAGGGAAAAGTCATGCAAAAAACGCAACGGATAGTTTGTTGATAAACATGGGGTTCGACCGGTCGCGCAGAGATAGAAGATTTGAAAAACACAATGAAAATTACAACAGGGCGACCGGTCGACCTTGGCTTCGACCGATCAACCTTTGTCTCAACCGGTCCCCCTAAAGCAAAATGCAAGGTCTGAAGTTTCGCAGAAGAGAGCCAGGTTCAGTCTTGGTCCGACAGGGGTGTCGACGGTCGACGGCACCTGGGTCGACCCTCGGCACCGGTCGACCTGTCCAATTTCATCTCAGGTCCATTTTCTGTTTCAAACGTACTCTTCAGGTACGGGTTGCCCTATAGGGCGACCGATCGACCTTGAGACAGAAATGTTGTCCAATTTTTTATCGAAAATAAACTCTAAGAAATACTCCGAAAAATAGTAAAAACATTTTAAATCGATCGGAAGTATTTAGACAACATTTAGGGACATTGTTTTGGTTTAAAAACTCATTTTAACAAAATCATCAAAATCATGATAAAAACATTTATCTAACAAACTCCCCATTTTTGATGATTACAAACCAAAACAATTTTCTCGAGAACGATTTGTAAAACAAAAAATATTCCGGTTTTACAAGTAAACTATCCGTTAAAAGCATTTCATACAAAGCTCCCCCTATCTATGAGCATATCAACAAACAATTATTATAAGTTAGAAGCACAAGCTATAACAAGCTTATATAAGATGCATATAGACATCATGAGCTAAGAAGCTCCCCTGTCACAATACTTATAATCTTTTGCAATTGAGTCCATAATACAAGCCATGGACTAGGTATTCTTGGCTATAGAAAGCCATCGCTTATAGCTTTTATTGCGAGCTTTTAATAGCTTCTTTTGGCTAACGAGCCAATTTCCTGTTTCTCCCCATTTGGAATCATCAAAAAGAATGTTAGAATGGTAAAAACACCATACAATAATATCAAAGTGCGCCAAAGGGACGGTTTATCAACCGTTGAGCAATTAAAGCGTAAAAATCCAAGGAAAATGGGAGAAATGTATCATGAAGAGTTCATACGCTTGTTTTGTTAGGCAAAACATGATCTCAATAGATGTTGGAGACTTTTGGAAGCAAGAAAATCATGTAAAAGTTGAAATTTTCATTGCGACATTTCATCGAACACTTTGTGTGCGTGAAAAATAAAAGAGGTTGTATATAACCCTTGTAAATGTTTCAAGCCAAAAATTTTATCACCAATTCACCTCAATGAATATACAGTACAACATAATAGATAAGCTCATCAAAATCATTTGCAAAAAATATCAAGAAATATACCATAAGGTCATAAACTCAAGGGTTCAACCCAATTGAGCAAAAGAAGAGAAATTCTTACCATTTGATCGGAACGGATGAGCCATAAAGATGATGATTATGATATATAATGTCCATGTTGTGAAAAAGATGCATAAAAACCATTTTTGAATGAAATATGTGAAAATTTGGCAAAGGGGACGAAAAATGGCCAAAATATGTTAAAGTTGCGAATGCTGAAGACATAACCATTTTAATCCAAGAAATGGCTTAGGGCGACCGGTTGAGGTTGAGGGCGACCGGTCGACGTTGAGGGCGACCGGTTGCCCTCAACCCTTTCAGCCCACTGTCTGTCAGTTTTTCCAAAATCCGAATTTTCAACCAAAAATCTAATTTTTCGCCCCTAAGTTTTAAAAACGTGCAAAATACAAACATAAGCCTCATTCAATATGCATTATGTCTAATCGAGCTCGTATCGATGCAAAAGTCTCAGAAAATAGCGGTTTTGTAAAAATATCCGCTAATTGATCTTGAGATGGTACAAAAGATATCTCAATTTTTCGTTTTGAAACACAATCCCTTAGAAAATGATGTCGAATCTCAATATGTTTGGTACGGTTATGATGAACCGGGTTTTGAGCGATATTAATAGCGGATATATTATCACAAAAGATAGGTACGTTTTCAAAAGAGCATTTGTAATCCGCTAAGGTTTGTTTCATCCAAAGAAGTTGAGTACAACAAAATGCGGCGGAAATATATTAAAGCCGGCCGTTGAAAGAGAAACACGATTTTGCTTCTTTGAAAACCAAGAAACTAGGCAATCGCCTAAAAATTGACATGATCCGGAAGTACTTTTCCGATCATCAATATTTCCCGCATAATCCGAATCACTATAACCTTTAAGAGAAAAATTTTCATTCTTTGGATAAAATAAACCATATTGAATGGTGCCTTTCAAATATCGAAAAATCCTTTTAACGGCACTCATATGAGATTCTTTGGGATTGCTTTGAAAACGAGCACATAGGCATACGGCATGAAGAATGTCCGGTCTACTAGTGGTTAAATAAAGTAAACTACCAATCATACCTCGATACTTTGATTCATCCACGGACTTGCCTTTTTCATCTTTGTCAATTTTGACATTTGTTGCCATGGGAGTAGAGACGGTTCTTCCTTCTTCAATGCCGAACTTTTTCAAAAGTTCTTTTGTATACTTAGATTGTGAAATGTAAATACCTTCTTGACATTGCTTATTTTGGAGTCCAAGAAAGAAGTTGAGCTCCCCCATCATGCTCATTTCAAATTCTCCTTGCATCAACTTAGAGAATTTCTTGCACAAAGAATCATTAGTAGCACCAAAGATAATATCATCAACATAAATTTGCACAAGTAAACAATCTTGCCCTTTTTCAAAAACAAAGAGAGTTGTATCAACTTTACCTCTTATAAAACCATTTTGTAAAAGAAAAGAGCTAAGTCTATCATACCATGCACGGGGTGCTTGTTTTAATCCATACAAGGCCTTTTTAAGTTTATAAACATCATTAGGCCTAGAAAAATTTTCAAACCCTGGAGGTTGTTTTACATAGGCTTCTTCTTGAATAATACCATTTAAGAAAGCGGATTTAACATCCATTTGGTAAAGTTTGATATTTTTAAAACAAGAATAGGCAAGTAAAATACGAATAGCTTCTAAACGTGCTACGGGTGCAAAAGTTTCATCATAGTCAATACCTTTTTCTTGACAATACCCTTGAGCTACTAACCTTGCCTTATTTCGAACAATATTGCCTTGATCATCAAGTTTGTTCCGGAATACCCATTTTGTACCAATTATGGTTTGAAAAGGAGGACAAGGTACCAATTCCCATACATCATTTCTTTCAAATTGATTCAACTCCTCTTGCATCTCTAGGAACCAATCCTCATCCTCAATAGCTTCCTTAGCATTTTTAGGCTCCTTTTGAGAAATAAGAGCTTTCTCGGCAAATTTTCTCCGGGTCATCCCTTTATCAAGAGGATCACCAATAATAAGATCTTTTGGGTGATCTCCTTTAAACTTCAATGCAACGGGAAGATCCGAGATATCACCTCTATCTTCTTGAGGATTTTTTGAGGTAGATGGTTGATCATTTGATGTAGAAGTTTGAACATTTTGAGCATCAAGTTGAACAATGGGTTCAATAATGTCCTCTTCATCACTTTCATCATTGGGTATTCTTTCAACACCCGAAGCTTCATTGAATTTGACATGGATGGATTGTTCAACAACTCCTCTAGTTTTATTGTAAACCCGATATGCTTTGCTTTTTGTTGAATATCCCATAAATATTCCTTCATCGGCCTTAGGATCAAGTTTGTCTAATTGATCCTTGGTATTCAAAATAAAGCATTTACAACCAAATATCTTGAAATAACTAATATTTGGAGTTCTACCCTTCCAAAGTTCATATGGAGTTTTATTCATTTTGGGGGGAATATAAACTCGATTAATGACATAGCAAGCGGTACTTACGGCTTCGGCCCAAAAAAATTTGGAAGAGAAAATTCATTTAGCATTGACCGACTCATCTCTTCGAGTGTTCGATTTTTCCTTTCGGCAACTCCATTTTGTTGAGGTGTCCTTGGAGCCGAAAAATTATGAGCATATCCTTTGGTTTCACAAAAGACTCGAAATTCACCATCAAATTCTCCACCTCGATCACTTCGAATAGACTTAATAGTGTCTTCCTTTTCATTCTCAATAAGTCTACACAACTTAACAAACTCATTAACGGCATCACTTTTATTGGTAAGAAAAAGAGCCCAAGTATATCTAGAGAAATCATCAACAATAACGAAAGTATAATGTTTTCCACTTAGACTTGCCGTACCAATATCCCCATACAAATCAAGGTGAAGCATTTGTAGGGGTTTGGTTGTGGAAATTTCATTTTTGGGCTTAAAACTACTTTTAACTAATTTGTTCTTTTGACAAGTGTCACATAAGCCAAGATTTTCAAAATTCAATTTGGGTAGTCCTTTCACATGGTTTTTGTAAATATTTTTCAAATTCTTATATCCAACATGTCCAAGTCGCCTATGCCATAAACTAGTTAAATCATTATTGGCGACTAAACAAGAAACATTTTGACTAACCAAATCACTTGTACACATTTTGTAAAGATTGCCTTTTCTATATGCTTCACAATAATTTCACCATTTTTAAGTATAAGGCATTTTTCTTTATTAAAATAAACATCATAATTAGAGTCACAAAGTTGGCTAACACTTATCAAATTAAACTTAAGTCCTTCTACTAAAAGAACATTACAAAGAGAGAAAGAAGAGTTACCAATTTCTCCATTTCCAAGAATTCTTCCCTTGCCATTGCCGAACATGACCATACCCTCTTCTTGGAGCTTGATGTTGGTAAAAAGTTCTCTCCTTCCGGTCATATGGCGCGAACACCCGCTGTCCACGAGCCATTTTAAATCTTCCATTGTCGTTATGGCCCCTATTACCTACAAAGGTATTTCTTTTAGGTACCCTATAATTTTGGGGTCCATGGGGGTTAGTCTTGAGACCTTTGGGTCTCCAAACATATCTTGAGCTATTTCTCAATTTGCAATTATTAGCATAATGTCCAACTTTCCCACAATAAAAACAAGTAGGAGTATTATAATTATTAGCACGTACAAAAGTCGGACCTTGGTTATTTTTCTTAAAAATACTTTGAAATGGCTTATAACCAAGTCCCAATTTGGAATGCTCACCTCTTTGTGCATCTAAAATTTTTGTGACTTTATCCGTGCTTATGTTGAAACGATGCACATCATTTTTCAAACATTCAATATCTTTTGTGAGCGATTACTTTTCGGTTTCAAGAGAATGCATTCTAGTAAGAGTAAGAGCATGAGCTTTGTCTAGAGATTCATAAGAGGTAAATAATTTTTCCTTTTCAACCTTAAGCTCCTTATGCTCCTTTTTCAAATTTTTGTATTTAACAATTAAATTTTGAAACTCAATTTGCAATTCATCAAAATCACATTGCAAGTCATCAACTATGGAGGAAGTAGAAGAATTTGAGTGTACCTCATTGTTTTCATCGTCTATGGCCATGAGACCGTGTTCGGTTTCTCCTTCCTCATTGGTTGTTTCGAGTAGTTCATCCCATGTTTTGACTTCCGCGTTTAGAGCCTTCTTTTTTGTGAAAGGCTTCTTTTTCTTTTGCTCCTCTTCATCGAGCTTTGGGCAATCGGCAATGAAGTGCCCGGGTTTTCCGCATTTAAAGCAAGCATTATCTCTTGGTTTTCTCGCTTTATTTTTATTCACAAATTTTGCAAATTTTCGAACAAGTGCGGCCGTCTCCTCCTCATCATCATCATTATCATAGTATGCATTATTAGAAGAAAAAGCAAGACCTTTAGGAATAATTTGCATACCCGATTGATTTATGGATGGTTTGGAATTTTTCCTTTCCTTGAGATAGACTTCATAGATGAGGAGGTTTCCAATGAGCTCGTCAAACTTGAGTGTCTCAAGGTTTTATGCCTCCGTGATTGCCGTTACTTTTTCGGACCATGAGCCGGGAAGAGCATTCAATACCTTAGTTACCTTGTCTTCTTCGGAAATGACTTTACCAAGTGCCACAAGAGGATTGACAATATTGTCAAGCCTTTCCACCATCTTGGAAATGTTTTCACCATCATGCATGTTAAAGTTTTCAAAGTCTTTAACAAGCATGGTCTTTCTTGCTTGCTTGACCTTCTTAGTCCCTTCATAAATTGTCTCCAATTTTTCCCAAACCTCATGTGCCGACCTTATGCCTCTTATGCGATTATACTCGGTAGCCGTAAGAGAACAATGCAAAATATTTAAGGCCTTACCATTTAGAGAGAAAACCTTTTTGTCGTTTTCATCGAACTCCTTGAAAGGTTTAGGAGTCAATGTGCCATCCTCCGATTTATTGGTTGGTTGATCAACTCCTTCAATGACCACATTCCAAATGTCGAACCCGCACCCTTGTAGAAAGCACTCCATACGGTCTTTCCAAAATGCGTAGTTGTTGGCGTCGAATAGTGGTGGCTTGTTGGTGGAGGCCCCGGTGGTGAGATGAGCACCATGTGTAGCCATGGATCTTTCCTCTTTACTCGGAATGAGCTAGCCAAAGAGTTTGGCTCTGATACCACTTGTAAGTCCAAGTGGCTACGATAATCTAGAGGGGGGGTGAATAGATTATGCCGATTTTTCGCAAATCACCCTCTTTTTCGAATCAACAAGTAAATGACAAGAATGTAAATGCAGAAATTAAACAACACTCGTTGATTTAAAGAGGTTCAACCCACCTAGGGCCTAATCCTCTACCACCCCAAAGATATCCAGGGATGGATTTCAAAAAGAAAAAAAGATTTTATTAATTTACCAAAAATTAATACAACACCTTGAGGATTACCACAACCCTCTTTAACCACCTTGAGGATTACCACAACCCTCTTACAACACCTTTGAAGATTACCACAACCTTCAAACACCTATCACCTAGATCACCCAAGTGTATTCTTACCACAAGAATACTCACAAGGATGTCTTGTGTTGAATGATGACCAAAATCAAGATTACAACTCAATAATGATTGATACAATATGAGTACAAGTGTAATCAAGAATTGAAAGCCTAGACCTCAAATTAGTGCAAGTGAAAGTGCTTAGGCTAATACAACAAGATATATGAAAGTGTTTGCTTAATTGCTCTTTGCTTGTATAGAGTGTTGTATCTTGTTGCTTGAATGAAGCCTCTATTTATAGGAGAGGACTTGGCTTTCATTTCCAGGACATTGGCTCCTCCTCGGGGAGTGATTTCTTTTATAAAAGAAACCATTTAAAATGTTCAATATAATCTGTTAGAAATCAATCCCACAAAATAGGGAAAAGTTGTCAAAACGCAATGAGATAGTTTTTGATAAACATGGGGTTCGACCGGTCGCAGAGATAGAAGATTTGAAAAACACAATGAAAATTACAACAGGCATGGTCGACCTTGGCCACCGGTCGCCGACCCTTGTCTCAACCGGTCCCCTTAAAGCAAAATGCAAGGTCCAGAAGTTTACGTAAGAGAGCCAAGCTTGGTCCGGTCGACGGGGTGTCGACCGGTCGACGTCGCGGCTGACCGGTCGACCTGGGCGACGGTCGACCTGCATACAATTTCATCTCGGTCCATTTTCTGTTTCAAACGTACTCTTCAGGTACGGGTTGCCCTATAGGGAGACCGATCGACCTTGAGACAGAAATGTTGTCCAATTTTTTATCGAAAATAAACTCTAAGAAATACTCCGAAAAATACTAAAAACATTTTAAATCGATCGGAAGTATTTAGACAACATTTAGGGATATTGTTTTGGTTTAAAAACTCATCTTAACAAAATCATCAAATTCATGATAAAAACATTTATCTAATAGTGACCCAATGACTTAGTTATTAATTCAGTTTCATGTCCAGTCGGGGTTTAAAAATATTTCCTCCGTGGACAATGTGTTTTTGATTTTTGGTAATAATTTTAAATTAACTAGTCTTTTACCCGTTCGATGCACGAGGTGTATATCTGTTAGGCCTATGTTTTGTACTTTACATGTACATTTTTATAATAGTTCTATAAATTATGTCTCTCTTGCATTTGGGGATGACAACCTTCCTTCGGGAAACCATCCTTATTGATTATTGAATAGAATGAGAAATGGAATCCCTTGTTAATTCGAGGATTGAAGCGGGTATGGAGATTATCCATTTATCTATAATCGGGGATGAGACATGGACGACATTTATATCTCCGTCTGTGACGCCCCAAATTTTAGCAACGTTAACACGAACTTATTATTAATGAAACGCGACCCGACTTTTATTTATTTCTTCCAACGTCAATTACGCATTTCTTATTTTCGAGCTTAACGATTTTATATTCTCCTCTATTATTATTACGTGATCGGTTAACTACGACTTTAGAAATCTTAGACCCTCGAAACTCTAGGAGTGCATTTCGACCCTTATCCAAATATTTCACTTCCTTCTATAAATCATTCCCAACCAACTTTCAATTTATTGTCTTTGAAATATACATTTCCTATTTCACATCCTTAATTTTAAATTTCTAAATATTTAATTACGGATATTTATACATTTTATTTCCCTCATTTTTATAAAAGAAAATAAACCAATTTTTCTCTTTTTTTTTTCCTAAATTTCGAAATTTTCACTTTAAATGGGGAAAATAACTCAATTTTTTTCTTCTACTACTATTTTTATTATTTTGTATCTCCCAACTAGATTATTATGGGATAAATAAATAAAACTTTGATAATTTCATTTCTTTTTTATTTTATGTCTTGCAAGCCTACAACAATTTAAACAAGACAAATATTAATTACCCTAAAAAGCCTAGGCCTTGTTTGTTTATGTTTCCAATTACCTCTTTCCAGTTTCCAACTATACATAAAAGTGGAATCATGTTTGTTCATAAAATTTCCAATGGAAATCATCATTTTCATTTTCTAATTTTCACATAAAACAACATCTCAAACCTATAATTTCTATTCTCAAACCTATACACTACCCTACATCACTCATCATTACTTATCAATCACTATTCTCATATTTTAACCCAATTATATATGTAGGACCCACCATTATCAACTTTATCTACTTAAAATATTACTATTTTTAAATTATAACTATCTAATGGGACCCACCAGCTATAATCTTACAAATATAATATTATATATTCAAATTAAAATATTGAAGTGGACCCCACCCTCTCAAGACTACACATTTTTAAGGTGAGAAAATTATAGTTTAAGTATTTTTCTCTTGATAACTTGAAGAATTAATTTTTGACTCAAGAATATGAAATTTTGGAGCTTAGAGACTGACCTACACCCTCTCAAATTGAAGATTAGAAGCTTGAAGAAAAATTTTATTTTTAGAGACTACTTGAATACATTAAGGTAAGTAGTAACCATTACTTGCTTGGGTTGGCGTTACACTCCTTACGCAACCACTACTTGAACTATTTACAACGCATTCATAGTGCTTGAATGATCATGAACTATTTTCATCAAACTATATAAAGCTATATTATTTTGAATACCATGTTGCTTGTGAATCGCGTGTGACGCACGCATCATGAATCATGCATTCTTCATATAACTGTTTTCCTGCATCTATATAAGCCACACTTACATACGATCACCCATCCACTGAGAATTTTTGTCTCACCCCACCTTTTTTAACGGCCAGCTGATGATCTACCATATTATGAAGACGTCAACGAAGACGACCAAGCGACGGAGTAATCTCTAGACTTAGTTCATCAGTCTAAACTTTAAAAATGCTTATGCTTTGATAACGGACAATTTATTTCATTCGATGTAATAGAGAGGCGTAAGACCTCTTTCGCTTAGACAAATAGATGGTAAAAGTATTTTCCGCTGCGACTATTGACTCTGTTTCCGAGGAGTTATGAAGAACTATGTCTATTCGAGAATTAATATCACTCAAATACTTGGTGGATTATATTTTAGAATAGAGAACTGGCATAAGTTAACGTTGGGTAGCGGCTCCAAATTTCAGGGGCGTTACACCGTCCCCCTTCCTATCATATTAGATGGTATCAGAGCTCAGTTTGTAAGAAGGAAACTTACACCGAGCTAACCCACGATAGGACCCTTCGCCAATAATGGGAATCACTACTATTAGGTCGTTCATAACAAATAATTCCTTAATAATTAGAAACCATGAGGAAGGATAGACTACATTATTAATTGTCCACTTGTGATAAATTTCTACATAAATAAGTGGATGCTAATCATTCTAAACACAGATGGTTGGTCAAAGAGGCAAAGGGAGACCCCGTAACATGGACATGGAATACCTTAACCCTCCGCAAGAGAGAACACCATCTCCTGAACGTCCACCACTTCCCCCAACGGTAGGTCCCGATCTGACTGCACAAACCCTTCAACAGATCTTACTATTTATGCAACAATAGAGTACTGGACAGAACTGAAAGGTGCAGGAACCGGTGTGGGAAGCACACGATCGTGTGTTGGAGCGATTCCTGCATTTTGATCCACCCGCCTTTCGGGGGGAACCAGATGATACCAAGGCTGAGGATTGGCTTGAACAAATGAAAAACATTTTTGCCGCCCTACGATATACCAGGGAGCAACAAGTTACCTCAGCGGTATTCCGATTTGAATCCACTGCTCGTGATTGGTGGAAATCTGTGGAGAGAAGGTGGGAATAAGACCGAACCCGAAGGACATGGGACAAATTTCTGTTGGAATTCATGGACCAATACATTCCTCAGGTGGTCCGAGAAGCGAGACGTGACGAATTTCACCATTTGTGGCAAGGGAGTATGACAAAGGCCCAGTATGAATTCGAGTTTCACCGACTATCAAAGTATGCTTTGGGCTCCATAAGTACCAAGGAAGACAAATTTTATAAGTTTACTCGAGGGCTGAGATTAGAACTTCAGAGACAGCTATTGACAATGGAAATGGATACATACCCTGCTGCAGTTAGGGCCGCCTCTCGTGAGGAAATGGGTTTGAATCATATTAGACAACTACAACAGAATCGGAATATTAACAAAGGGCAAACTAGTGGCTTCAAGAGGCCATCTGTGGGACAAACATCTACGCCTCTGATTAAATTCCAAAGGGATCACGGTGGGAGAATTGATAAGGGAAAAAAGCCGATAGAAAGCAAATTGTGTGCGTACTGTCAAAAGGCCGGACATACTATTGATGAGTGTTGGCGGAAACAAGGGAAGTGTTTGAAGTATGGAAGTGCCGAACAATAGTATAATGATTGTCCGTCAGCCAATGGTGAAAACAGAGTGGCCCAACCACAAAAACAGGGAACGGGCAGGAAAATCGAGCGAGGATACCAGCCCGAGTATTTGCCTTGGCGGGACATGACACTCCCAAAGCAACCAATGTGGTGGAAGGTACGCTTATAGTATCTAACCATTATGCTAAAGTGCTATTTGACCCCGGGTCATCACACTCATTCATTGCACCACATTACGCACAACATGTTCATACATGCATGCAAGGACGGATCCAGAAATTTTTTATAAGGGGGGCACAAAACAAGGCAAAAACCTGTATGAGATAGTCACACCGTTCGACCAAAAAAAAATGTAGTAAGTTTATGTGGAAAAAATAATATTTTTTGGGTAAGAAATATATTTTTTGGATAAAAAGTAATACTTTTGTCTGAGCATACTTTTTTTAGTTGTTCATATAATGTATTAATTTTTACACTAAAAATATTAATTTTATATTAAGAGTACTATTTTTTGTTTCCATAAAACCATGCGACCCTCTCACAAGACTTACTCACAAAACATGTACAATAATAAACTACATCAAATATAAAATAGGTACAATTAATTATAAACTACAAAACAATTAATGGAACACACTTTGTCATTTTTAATCTTTTTTTTAAAGGTTGTTTTTAATATAATTAATAACTTTAAAAAAAATAAACAAAAAAAAATTGTTACGGGGGCACGTGCCCCCATAAGAGGGGCTGTGCCTCCTCATTGCATGCATGGAGCGTATGCCTATATGCTTAGAAGTATCAACTCCCATGGGCGCAAGCCAAATAACGGATGTTATTTATAAGGCATGCGAAAAAGATTGGTGATGTGAACTTTCCTATTGATTTGATTTTGTTGCCTATATCTGAGTATGATGTTATTTTGGGTATGGATTGGTTGTCTACACATCATGCACAAATGGGATCATCATAAGACTTAAGTTATGTGAACCTGGAAAACCTATAGTTGAATTATCGGGAAGAGCACGAGTCAAGATGGCTCCAACCATTTCTGCCATTAAGGCTAGGAAAGCAATCACAAAGGGGGCACATGGATACTTGGCATTTGTAATTAACAAACCTAAGGTAGATATTCAAATCCACGAAGTGCCTATAGTGTCAGAATACCCAGACGTAATTCCACAAGAACTCACCGCCCTTCCTTCCGATAGGAAAATTGAATTCACCATTGAGGTCTTACCGAGGACGTAATGGAGACAACCAGAAATGGAAGACGATATGTGAAGACAATACCCGGAACTTTTAAGAGGAATTTGGGGACCAAATTCTTTTAAAGAGCGGTGAATGTGACGCCCCGAATTTTAGCAACGTGAGATGCGACGTTGTGTAGTGATTTATTTATTTGGTTAAGTAACACGGACCTATTATTAATGAAATGCGACCCGGCTTTTATTTATTTCTTCCAACGTCAATTACGCCTTTCTCATTTTCGAGCTTAACGATTTTATATTCTCCTCTAGTATTATTAATTGATCGATTAACTACGACTTTAGAAATATTAGACCCTCGAAAATTTAGGAGTACATTTCGACCCTTATCTAAATATTTCACTTCCTTCTATAAATCATTCCCAACCAACTTTCAATTTATTATCTTTGAAATATACATTTTCTATTTCACATCCTTAATTTTAAATTTCTAAATATTTTATTGTGGATATTTATACATTTTATTTCCCTCAATTTTATGAAAGAAAATAAACCAAATATTGTTTTTTCACTTTTATTTTCCTAATTTTCGAAATTTTCACTTTAAATGGGGAAAATAACTCAATTTTTTTCTTCTACTACTATTTTTATTATTTTGTATCTCCCAACTAGATTATTATGGGACAAATAAATAAAATTTTGATAAATTTATTTCTATTTTATTTTATGTCTTTCAAGCCTATAACGATTTAAAAATTAGCCTATAATCCCCACCACACCAATTGGTCAAACAAGACAAATATTAATTACCCCTAAGAAACGTAGCTTTTGGCCAATTGTCCCTAAGAAAGTAACCTAGTTTATTATTTTATGTCCTAATTTCCCCAATTATATCCTAACTCATCATTTAACACAAACAAAACAAAAATCCTCCTCCAATTCTTACACCAAAAACCGATCATTAAAAGATTTAGGGAGAAAAAATTCATCTCATCCTCCTACAACTCTCGAACTCTCCCAACACAATCTCACTCATCACTTAAACATAAGAACCAAAAGTCCTCTTCATTTTGCTCTCATAGAATCAAAAATTCCAACAACTAATGTAAGAAAATTCTTATCTTCCATTTTCATTTTTATCCTCTTGAAACTTCTAACATCTACCTCCAATTCCTAACATGATGAATCCTTCTTGTTGAGGTGCTCCTAGAGGAATTTCTTGAAGAATTAAGAGACTTAGACTAGATTACAAGCTTGAAGTGGAAATTCAAGACTACACATTTTTAAGGTGAGAAAATTATAGTTTAAGTAATTTTCTCTTGATAACTTGAAGAATTAATTTTTGACTCAAGAATATGAAATTTTGGAGCTTAGGGGCTGACCTACACCCTCTCAAATTGAAGATTAGAAGCTTGAAGAAAAATTTTATTTTTAGAGACTACTTGAATACATTAAGGTAAGTAGTAACCATTACTTGCTTGGGTTGGCGTTACACTCCGTACGCAACCACTACTTGAACTATTTACAACGCATTCATAGTGCTTGAATGATCATGAACTATTTTCATCAAACTATATAAAGCTATATTATTTTGAATACCATGTTGCTTGTGAATCGCGTGACGACGCATCATGAATCATGCATTCTTCATATAAGCATTTTTCGCATCTATATAAGCCACACTTACATACGATCACCCATCCACTGAGAATTTTTGTCTCACCCCACCTTTTTAACGGCCGATGATGATCTACCATATTATGAAGAGACGTCAACAAAGACGACCAAGCGACGGAGTAATCTTCTAGACTTAGTTCGTCGTCTAACCTTTAAAAATGCTTATGCTTTGATAACGAACAATTTATTTCATTCGATGTAATAGAGAGGCGTAAGACCTCTTTCGCTTAGACAAATGGATGATAATAGTATTTTCCGCTGCAACTATTGACTTTGTTTCTGAGGAGTTATGAAGAACTATGTCTATTTGAGAATTAATATCGCTCAAATACTTGGTGGATTATATTTTAGAATAGAGAACTGACAAATGTTAATGTTGGGTAGTGGCTCCAAATTTCTGGGGCATTACACCGTCCCCCTTCTTATCATATTAGATAAAACAGGGATTCTTCGTTCCCATCCCTCATTTCCTAAATATATATATTGTATTTATCTATTATTAATATCAATTCTATTTATAATTTTTTATTTTATTAATTCTAAAAATTAAATCCAAAAATCATTATATTTTTACTTGTTCTTATTCTTTATTTTATTAATTATGGATTCATGTTATCTACGTCTTTTAAAAAAAATATTGATTGCAAAAAGATTAAAATTTCAAAAAATAAATAAAACATAAATATAATTAATTTGATTATAAATCATACAATTAAATAATAAAAAGTAAATTATTATAAACTATAAAAAATCTTTTTAAACATGAAATATTTGGTTGTGTGAATATTAATTATATATATATATATTTATAGAACATATTTATCAATAAGAAATAAAAGTTTGAAAAACGTTTTAACTTCCCATGTCGATTTTTTATACTACGCCAATGCTGAATATTTAATAAATTATATTTTCAATACAAACAACAATAAAGTCATTTCAAATTCTAGTATTTTTAGGGGTTTAGGAAGCTGAACAATTATCAAAACTATTAAAAATTAAACAAAACCATGTTTTATATCTAGCAACATAATTTGAAAGGAAAATGAAATATTTAAAAAACAAAACAAAAACTATCTTTTTTATATATACACATATACATAATTATCAAACAACCAAATTCATATCTAATTCTAAATGCACAACTCGGAAACTTGAATATTAAAATACGTCGGTATATAAAAAAATATTTCTATTAACATGAAAAGTATGTTAATATGTAAATATTAATTTTTTATATATAAAATACTATTATTGGTATAATTTCATATTAAATAAATCTCAATTTTCTTTTTGCATAAATATATATAATGCTATGTATGAATATATGTGATATATAAAAATTGGATACATATTTTATGATATTTTTTTGTATTAAAATAAGTATTTTAAATTGAATTTAATTAATTTAAATACAATTCTTTATAATTATTAAGAAATGTTCTAAGCCCATACAACAAACTAAACATATACAAAAATATGGATTCATTTCATGGGTATGGATTTGGGTCGAAATAATTTTTGTTATTTATATATGTAATATAGGTGTCAAACTGAAGATCGTAAAGAAATGATTAATTTGATATATTATACGTCAAAAACTGGTTCAAAAATGAAAAAAATTATTAATTTATTTTTTAAAAAAGAAAAAAATAAATATAATAATTAATGCAGTACACACACATATTTGAAAAGCCAATTTCACATATTTCTATTTTTTATATTATTTTAAAAAGTAATTATTTAAAGAAAGTTGACTACCAAAAATAATGAAATACCAAATACTTATCATTTCTTATTTTTATACATATTTTTATTATTTTTTATAGTAACTGCAAAAGGGCGGAAAAATTCAACATACAATTTCCAGCGACTTCTCTTTATCTATATATATAAAATAGCAGAAGTTCGATACGGAAATTTTCCCACTCTTTTTACTTCTTATATTAGGAAAATATTGTAAATGGTATCCCTACATTATATATGTATATAAATTAGGAAAAATTATAATTGGTATTAAATTAGGAAAATATTATAAATGTTATTCCTATTTTATTATATATATGTATAAAAATTCGGAGACCAAAACAAAGAATTCCCGCTCTTTTTATTTCCTATATTCGGTAATATTTTGATTTTGGAAAATATTGTAAATGATATTCCTACTTTATATATATAGAAAAATATTATTAATGATATTCCTATTTTATATGTATAATAAAAAATAGAAATTTTTTATAAATGATATTCCTACTATATACCAAAAGTGAGTTGTACTATCAATTCTATCTATATAGATTATTCATATTTTAAAAATTATATAGTCTTTGACTATAATTAATTATTTAATCTATCTATCTGTCTATATATATAATAACAGAAGTACGAAACAAAAAATTTCCGCTCATTTTTACTTCTTATATTAGGAAACTTTTATAATTGAATATTTATTTATATTTTTAATCGAATTTGCAGTATTTATTTATATTTTTGACAATGTTATGTAAACAGATAATTAAAAATATGTTTAGGGAAAAATTGATAAAATCTTACCTTAAAATAAAATTCATCAATCTATAAATTTATTACCTTACAATAAATAGAGAATAATTTGTTCAACACGATAATTTTTTCAAACTGTATAACACTCAAAATGGACATCTATGTATTGCCTTTAAGAAAAAAATTTATTCAAATATTTACTAAAACAAAATTCGTCCCCACATTGTATTTTTAAATAAACTTCCTAGATAAACTTTCTCGGGTAGTAAAAATTTCCATCGTATTCTATAATTTCTTTTGATTGATGGGTGATTACATCATTCATTATTGATCAAAATGAGAAAACTCAAGGGTTCTACAACTGCTGGAAATAAATGATAGAGAATGGACATAGATGTCAATGATACGATTTCTATTCTCTGTTTAAGTTATATCATGTTTATATTCATGATTTTTTTAGTGTATTATAATGACATTGCTGTAAAATTTGCGGTAATACAACTACAGTTTATATCTAATGAAAATCAGTCTGCTATAAATTTTTATTCATGATTTTTCCTGTCATATTATTTAGAATAATATCTGAATTATCAATTGATTATTGAAATCTTTATTCATTCTTATTTAAAAGTGTATAGTCAATAGAATAAAAAATATCTATTATATAGCAAGCATATTCACAAGGCTTCAACCCTTTTCTCTTTCTATTAGTCACTATAAGAAAAAAAAATATAATTGCACCATTAACACTCTATTGTCTTGAATTATCCACACGTTAATTCTATGATATGAAAAAATGGTCTATTTTTATTTTCTTACTAAGTTATACCATAGAATAAAAAATAGCAAGTTTATGTGTAGGTGGGAAAAACGTTAAGATCATCTTTATGTATTTTTATATCGTATATATGAATAAATTTATGAATTGATTCTTGAAATTATGATTTAATTTAGAATTAAAACACTTGAATGATTAGTTTTCACACAATTAATTAAAGTATTGAAATCACAATAAGAAATAACAACAACAATAATAACAATAACAATAACAATAATAATAATAATAATAATAATAATAATAATAATAATAATGATAATAATAATAATAATGATAATAGCATGCATTTAATTTATTACTATCTTTGACTTTATATCATTTGTAAAGTGTTGGTACTTTGTATGTTTGCAAAAAAATTGAATTATTAGGATCCGCATCCATTGATCATCTCTCAGAAAAAGTCCAAAAAACCTATAAACAATGAAAATTTTGAATTGATCATTAAAATCTATCCATTTAAAGAATACCTTTCAGTGATAAATGGTATTTACTGACTATATTACTTGGCGGACTATTTAAGCCGTCCATAATATGTTTGAGAAAAAATATTGGAAAATATCGTTAGATGATGTTTTACGCAAAGAACGTCAATTGAGAAAAATGTCAAGGTATCAAATATAGACAAACTGTTTTGGCTAATGTTATTATATTGAATTATTAAAATTTGCTATATTTAATTGACCCTTTTAATCGATTCATTTTATGTTTTTAATTGAATTTGAAAATTTAAGTCTATAATTGAAAATGTAAATTTTATAAATAAATTTGATTTTTTTACTTTATATGAATATTTTATTATTAAAATAAAATAATAAATACCAACTCATGTTAATAGATGGTTTCAGTATAAACCAATAATATAAAATAATAATACACGTGAATAATAATAAAATAATAATATACGTGCAACACACGTGCGAGATTACTAGTATATATATATATATATATATATATATATATATATAGATAGATAGATAGATAGATAGATAGATAGATAGATATTCTCCTGTTGAACGTCCTCAAATAATCCTATTTTATTTAGAAAAAAATTCCTCATAAAATTATTTTCTAAATTATTGTCATAAAGTAATTTACACCTAAAACTCTAAATTATTATTTGTGAATATAATAATATAAAATACGCAAAACTTACACAATTGTTTTGTTACTCATCTACATAAAAAATAATAATAAAGCAGTAATGTTTTTATGATCAGTTGAATTAATATCTGCATGCACTGAATTCTAGTGAAAGTTACCCTTGGGGCTGGAGTTATTTGGGGTGTCTTTTCTGATATTTGATTTTGCAATTCAATGTATGGGGATAGAACTAATTTAGTAGATTGCATTTACCATGAATTCTATTATTTAAGAAATAAACAATTTTGTTTTGGCAATATGTAATATTTCGTGTATTAACTTACTTTTCCTTTTGACAAGATTATGGATAAAGTTGAGAAGACTTGTGGTAGTGACCAAGTCTGCATTGCACCATTGTCCTTTCTATTTTTTCTTCCCCCGCCCTCTTTTGGTAACAAAGTGTACCTCAAAAATTTTGATGTTCTATTTTAAATAGATATCGAATTTACAATAAGAATTAAAAATGATTTGGGGATTTTTTTTCCTTCATATTTTTGTCCTAAATGTGGTATGATATCACATTATTAATATACTAAAGAGTAGTCTCCTATTAGATTAGACAATCTAGCAGTTAGGCCGATCCATTTAATGGATCTACCCAATCCACGAACCCAAAGAGCAGCCCCGGTGGCCCCGTGACCTGGCCCCCCTGGCCCCAATAACCCAAGCGGAATGTCTAATACTTTTTATGGGACCTACAAATACTTTTCAAAAGATCGCTAATACTTTTTATTAGAAAAATTAATACTTTTTAGGGTACGTAATTACTAAAAATCTTTCAGGGGAAAAACTAATATTTTTCAAGAGAATTACTAATACATTTCATGGAATGACTAATACTTTTGACGGAAAAAACTACCACTTTTTAGGGGGGACTATTAAATATTTTCAAGTGAACTACGTACTAATACTTTTCAAATGGACTACTTATACTTTTAGACGAAGACCTAATAGTTTTCAGCATTCTCTTGATATTATATTATTGTCCAATATTACAAGAACTAATATTTTCAAGTGAATTACTAATACTTTTAAAAGAATCGCTAATATTTTTCGGAAGGACTCTAAGTAACGTTCCTGAATATTATGCTAAATATTCCTTTTAATTGTTTGATTATTTTTGAACTTTTCTTCATGCTATTTCGTTTTAGCTATTCTAAACTAGCAGTGTAAGAGCTCTTTTTTGGGGATTCTCTACTGTGTATAAGATTTTAGGCTTATAAATGGATATGGACAGTTCATATTTTCCATACATTATTGTTAAGCACTTTGAAACCCTTGTTTCTGTTATTTTCTCTTGCAACCAACTTTGGGGATTGCTTGTTTTCCAACGGAGATACATTGCGGCTAGATCAAAGCGTATTATTTCGTAATCTTCTCTTTATGATAATTAGTAGTTGGTGACTTTTATTATTGCATGATAATGTTTATGATTACTTTCTTTCTTTCAATTGAATTAATGAACCCGTCTACAAGTATGAACTAAATTCCTTATTCTAGGATTAGGATACGTTAGTTCAAACGAACAATCATGAATATTGATTGATTAATTATTTCTTTTTTTATTAAATTGTTTTATCTTATCATTAATTGTCTGATCAACTTTTGATTATCTTGAGGGAATAATTGAGATCAAAAGATTATATTATTGTTTGACTAAACTCATTTAGGGGGTTAGATATGAATCAAGAATATATATTATCTTACTTGATTAATTAATTGGCTAAATTGAATTTATCTAGGCTTAGTCCGTGAATACGATAGTTATCAAATATATGCCTAGTTTATATCTGTTTTCTTGATTGTTTAATTGCATGATCAATTTATTTATATTCTGCTTGGGGGGTTGATGAGATGTTTTCGAAATTCTAGACGTTTTCTCTATATCTTTTTCTCCAGGTTTAATCGTGCTTTGTAAGGTTTATTCAACCCCCCCTTCTAAACCTTACACTTACACCCCTTGGGACCTACAAGTGGTATCAGAGCGGTTGGTTCATTGAGCCTTCCGCACCTGGTTCTGAACTAGATCTCCAAACTTTTCAAAGTCTGCTTTAGTACTTAAACTTTCAAAACTACCTTTATCATTAAAATTTATTATCATGGAAGCAAATTTGACACGCATCCCTATGTTCACAATTGAAGAATTTGATGATTGGAAAATTCGTATGCAGGCTCATCTATCAAAGCATTACATGATGAGATGTGGATAGTGATAGAGGATGGGCCACTGCAAATCTTAAAGGTGAACACGGTTTGTAAGAAGAGCTGCAGAAATTTGAAGGTGAAGAGGATGTTGTCCCTAGACCAGCTATGGTTGAAAAACCAAGAACTGAATGGACAAATGATGACAGAAAAAGATACAACCTGGACAATGTAGCAAGGACATCCTTTACAAAACATTGGACAAAGCCATGTTCAATAAAGTCAAATCATGCAAAACGACTAAAGAAATGCAGGACAAGCTAACATTGATTTTGAAGGCTCGAGAGCAAATCAAAGAAAACAAATTATCGGTGGCCGAACAGAAATTTGAGAACTTCAAAATGATCTCGGAGAAAACCTGGATCAACTGGATGCTCGGTTCACGAAATCACCAACGAGCTATCTGCACTTGGAAAGGAATATACGAGAAGGAAATGTGTATGAAGATCCTAAAAAGTCTTTCAATTTGAATGGGAAATGAAGGTCATGGCACTAAGACATTCCATGGACCTATCAAAGACATCCAACCATGAACTATTCTCGGACCTCAAAGCCTACGAGTTTGTGAGAAGAAAAAGACCAGGAAGAGACAACTGTACCCAAAACAAAGCTGCTCTAATTGTTAAAGATGGGAAGAGAGTCGAGGTCAAAGAAGCCATTGATCCGGAAAGAAATAGCTCACGATGGTTAAAAGGTTCAACAAGTTCTTCAATAAGAACTACAAGAGAGGCAAGGGCGAATCTTCCGGAAGACACTCGGCTCCTCCAAGTCAAGGGAAGATAGGCCAACCAAGAGAACAAATCATCAAAAATTTGAATATCAAAGGGTGACAATCCAAGAATGGAAAGAGCTAATCAAAAGGTTGAATATCTATCTTTGAACTGTAGACAACCAGGACACTACGCCATTGATTGCCCATATCCTCGTAGTCAACAAATACGTAAATGAAGAAGAAAGAAAAGTCTTGAGAGAAAGAAGACAAGAAAAGAAAAAGGCAATGTTGGTGCAGAGATCGGCGAAAACCAAGTCAAGAGAGACAAATTGATTGGAGAGCGGTGAAGCCGACTACTCAAGTGACTCAAGAAGAAGCCTTGATCTGTTTGATGGCCAAGGAACAAGATCAACCTGTCCAAGAAGATGAGGTACACTCTAACTCATCAAACACGGATTCTAGTGATAGTGAATGTGACACACACACTTCATCACCCACTGATCTTTATGATTCATTAGGCAAAATGATGAAAGATTTTGAACACATTAAATCCTCACACACACTACTAAATGAGGAAAATGATTTACTCAAGAGCCAAAACTCAAAGCCGACTAAGGAGCCGAGTACTCTAAGTCAAATAGTCGATGAGAATGAAAGTTTAAAAAGGTGAAAATGCTAAGTTAATAGCGAGAAATAGTTGCCATAGAAAAGAGGGAGAATGACCTCAAAAATGTTATTGCCTCATTCACTAAGGCATCTAAATCATTGGATGATCTTATTATGAGTCAAAGAAAATGTGGAAAGAAGACAGGCTTAGGATTTAATTCTCTCGTGCTATGTCAAACTCCAAAAGTAATTTTGGAAAAAGGATCTTCAAGCAATGAAGAGTCCAAAAAATCCAAAACTCTAAATGTTGCACACACATTCACTCCAAAGCACAACTACAAGCAAAGCGCCTTGGTTATAAAGGAAAAGGAAACTTGACCGAGTTGAGTGCGGCCGAAAGGACAAGTGAGAAGAGGTTGATCGAGTTCTCAAAGAAACTCCAAAGAAAATACTCAGAAAGAAAAAGCGAGCTACCAAAAACCCTTAGAAAATCTATAAAAGAAATACATATGATGGGAATGGTAGAAAATATCCAAGCCAAGTGATTGGAATGATGTGAACTATCGGCATAAACTTATGGAATATAAGCCCAAATGGCAAAGGCCTAGAACTCAAAGCCAAAGGCCATTCCAAAAGTATAAGAACTTTCATCAAACACACATATGCACCTAGGCACTACACTCGGAGACACCACAATTACCCAAAGAAGGCGATTGCTAAAACTTATACACAAGCATACGGACAAAAGAGACAACATTTGTATGAACCTAAAATCCCCAAGCAATTTGCCAAGATTAATTATGATTATGGCAGCGATAGATGGCAACCCCTTAGAGTCAAATCATTTGGCTATAAGTTGGTTGGATCATCTTACAATTCTAACCCCTCAGACCCGGACAAATATGGGTACCTAAAACTTAATTTCCTTGATTGCAGGTTCAAGGAGCAGTGAGTGCCAAGGAACCTGGTATATGGATAGTGGTGCATTCCGGACATATGACAGAAACAAGAAAAATTTGTCAAAATTCAAGGAAGTAAAAGGAGCAAAAGTCATATTTGGAGGAAATGAAGCTCCAGGTGAAATAAGAGGCATTGGATCCATCAAGAGGAATGGATTAGAAATCACGAGATGTTGCATATGTTGAAGGACTCAACTTGACTTGCTAAGCATCGATCAACTCTGTGACAAGGGCTATAATGTTGGATTCAACATGGGTATATGCCAAATCAAGGATCTTGAATCGAATGAAGTTGTGTTGCAAGGATGCGAGACAAAAGAACATGTATGTAGTAGATTGGTCAACCGCTACACACAACACCTGTCTATTAGCAAAAGCACAATTTGAATCAAGTTGGTTGTGGCACAAAAAGCCGAGTCACCTGAATTTCAAAACGATTAACAAGCTTGCAAGAAGTAATCTTGTGGAAGGACTTCCAGGACTCAAAGTATACAAGAAGGAGAGTATATGTGATGCATGTCGGAAGGGAAAACAAATCAAGTCGTCATTCAAAGAAAAGACATGCCCATCCTCAACAAGAATATTGCATCTACTTCATATGGATCTATTTGGCCCAATGGAACCAAATTGAAAGATAAGCGGAAAGAAATACACCTTGGTGGTAGTAGATGACTACTCAAGATATACATGGACAATATTCATGTGTAAGAAGAAAGAAACTCTACGAAACTATCACGGTGATGAAGAGGATTCAAAACGAGAAGAGCCAAACCATTATCAAAATAAGATCGCAGAGAGGAACGAATTTGTCAATGGAATAATAACTCGTATTGTATTGAAAATGGTATTGGTCATGAACTATCTGCTAAAGCAAGGACTCCTTTGTGAGAATGGAGTTGCGAAAGAAGAGAAGAACTCTCAAAGAAGCAGCAAGGACCATGTTAGTCAAGGGGGTTACCAAAAAGATTTTGGGTCAAGCAATCAACACAACTTGCTACACTCAAAACAGGATGTATGATAAAAGCGAGGGCGGTGACAAAGACTCCTATGAGATTTGGGTGGAAGAAAACCAAATGTTGCATATTTTAGAATATTTGGATGTAAATGCTTCATCCACAACAATGGCAAAAGACAATCTAAAGGCCTTCGATGCTAAAGCGGATGAAGGTATCTTCTTGGGATACTCGGTGAAAGAAAAGCCTCACAGTACTCAACAAAAGGACTATGGTTGCGGAAGAATCCATTCATGTGGTATTCGATGAGCCAAATGTAAATAGAGAAGACATTGAAGAGTGGTGATAATTTGAATCATCCAACCATACGAGAAGAGTCTATCTTGTCAAGTCAATTTGGAACTATTAACTAAGATGAAGATGAGATATTTGAGTCTCATAAAATCTTTGGAAAATTTGCAGCTAAGTGAGTGCGAGAGAGCGATCAAAGCAAAGACAACTGCTAGACAATCGAACCCGGCTAACTTACTTCAACTTTGATGTAAGATGGTGAAAGACCATCCACGAACTTGTCATTGGAGATATAAGAGAAGGTGTCAAAACGAGATCGTAACTCAACAAGAAGCTATGTTCACATGCTTCATCTCGCAAATAGAGCCCAAAGATGTGCTACAAGCATTGGATGACACACATTGGATTCAAGCTATGCAAGAAGAGTGAATCGGAGTTTGAAAGAAATAAAGTATGGGAATTAGTTCAAAGACCCACACATCAAAATGTTATTGGTACTAAATGGGTGTTCGAAACAAGATGAACGAGGAAGGTTCGTGGTAAGAAACAAAGCAAGACTAGTAGCCAAAGGATATTGCCAAGAAGAATGAATAGATTTTGATGAAACATTTGCTCTGTAGCAAGATTGGAAGCTATAAGGATGTTTCTTGCCTATCTTGCTCACAAGAATTTCATTGTATATCGAGATGGATGTAAAAAGTGCATTCCTAAATGGTTTATTGGAAGAAGAAGTGTATGTTGAACAACCTCCAGGATTTGAGCGGAAGACTCTTGGAGATAAGGTATACAAACTCAAGAAAGCTTTGTATGGATTGAAACAGGCACCCTTTTGAGCATGGTATGATACTTTGTCACAATTCCTAAGCGAGAATGGATTCACAAAAGGAAAAGTAGATAGAACACTTTTGAGAATTCAAGACAAAAAAGAGTATTGCTTGTTCAAATATATGTGGATGACATCATTTTTGGATCCACAAACAAAAGAGCTCGTGAAAAATTTTCAAACCTCATTCAAAGTAAATTTGAAATGAGCATGATGGGAGAAGCCGACATTCTTCCTTGGACTCCAAGTGAAACAATGAAGGATGGAACCTTCATAAGTCAAACAAAATACACGGAGATTTAATGAAGAAATTTGGTATGGAGGAGAAGTCTTCGTAAAAATACCAATGAATACATCGATCAAAAGGGACATGGATGCGGATGGCAAGCTCAGTAGATCAAACAAGATATAGAGCACTTATTGGATCATTGCTCTATCTCACAAAGAAGAGGCAGACATCACCTTTCTTTGTAGGTGTATGTGCGAGATTTCAATCTGCTCCAAAAGAGAGTCATATGACAAGACTAAAAGAATCTGAGATACTTGAAAGGAAGCCAAGAAGTTGGCTTATGGTATCCAAAGGAAGGTGGATTCAAACTAATTGGCTATTCGGACTCGGACTATCTTTGGATGCACAGTGGACATGAAAAGCACCTCGAGGCACATGTCAAATGCTAGGAAACAAGCTGATTTCTGGTTTAGCAAGAAGCAAAATTCAATAGCCACCTCTACAAAGCGAGAACACATAGTCATGGCAAATTGTTGTGCCCAAGTCCTATGGATGAGACAACGGTGAGAGACTATGAAGTTGAGGAAAAAGAAATTCCAATCATGTGTGATAACACAAGTGCAATTGCAATTACTCAAAATCTGTGTTGCACTCAAGAACAAAGCATATCGATGTCGATATCACTTCATAAGAGATCATGTTGAAAAGAAGGACATCATCTTGGAATATATCTCAAATCGATAAACAATTGGTGACATCTTCACAAAACCATTATGTGAGTCAAGATTTGAAGAACTCAAGCATGAGTTAGGGTTAATTGAGTGGTGACACTCGGAAGAATCAAAGAAAAGAAATGGAACACAAAAAAAAAGGAAAAGAGTGAACTCACAAATCGCTAAGTAAATCACCAGTATCGGAAAGACATTTATACCAAGTCGACATAAATTTGAGTCACAAAGAGGAATGTGAAAAGAAGAGCTAAACCGGTGAGGGCAAAAGTGAATCATTTATGAGAAAAGTGACAAAAACGCAATCGTTTTTACTAAACGGGAATGTTTTTAAGAATGACGTCCAAAGATAATTATGGCGTGTATAGGCAAAAGCGCACATTAAGCTTATGATTGGATATAAATCTTTGCCGCATTAAATACGAGACATTAAATGCTCAATCGGCGTGCCAAATCTAAGCCGTTGATTTCGATCCCACTTCAAAAACCACCCGCACGTCCTTTCATAAACCATACTTAAACCATTTTCGTCCGTTTCTCTCACACACTACCAAAACTGTTCATTTTCTCTCTCGGAAGCAAAGGCAAAAATTTTCTCAAAACCCTATCTATCTTCAAATCAATCTCTAAGTTTTCTTGGTAAAATCTGAAGGATGGCATCAACCTATGATTTTGTCAAGTTAGGAAAGCAAATCCACACCGGGTCTCTTGTGGATTTCGGCGGCATGGTGAAACAGGGGTCCGACGACACCCTAGTGATGAAAATTCTTTGAGAAATTGGAAACGCCTGGGCTGAAATCGTTTTACGATTTGGAATATCCGATGACCTATGTGGAGGAGGTCACACAGTTCTACGTGAACGCTGAGATTCACGATGAAGGGATAAAGTCATCTGTTCACGGAAAGAAGCTCACCATCTCGCCAAGGATTTGGAACGAACACCGCTTCACTACCGACGCGGAAGGAGCATCGAAATCAACGGTGATGTAAACATGGGCCGCTTTGCTTGGAAGGAAATAGCCAAGCCCGACTATGCTAATAAAATAGTTTACACAAACAAACAAAAAGGTTGAAGGAGGATTATCACAAGTGTTGGACATAGTTGCCAAATGTATTGACATCAAATTTGGCGGCTTTGACCAAATCAAAAGCAAAGTTGATCGTGAATGGCCGCGATCATTGAAGAAAGGAAAATAACCGGGCTGAGTTTGTCTACGCAGACTATGCCGTAATGTAGGGAACAAATCCTTCAAGGAAGATGACACATTTGGAGGATCCCTAGGATATGGCCTGGTGATTGGCCGGTGATTGAGGTGAAAGGAGTCCCTCTTAGACATGGAAAGGCGTTCCATGTAAACAAGAGGATGTTCGAGATCAAACCTCTCTCTCGGCGCACGAAGAGAGCCTACGCCAAGAGAGCGACACGAGTGAGGGGAATCGGTGACCCGAAGATACTGTTTTGTTTCCTCTCCACCAAAGAAGAAAGTGCCCCTGCAGTTTGCTAAAAAGATCACGCTCGCAATGCAAAGAAAGTCAAACTCGCTGCTCCGCCCGTAGCGAGTCACCGCCCCGCGCAGCCGTGTCTCCCGCCCAAAGAAAGCAGCGGTCGAGAAGGACTCTCAACTACCTTCTCGGATCGTCAAAGAAAGAGTGAGATCCGAAGCGAAGACGGCCGACTCCTCCTCGAAGAAGACACCAAAGACGCCCCGCCGCCAAGACTCAAAAGAAAATCTCTCACGAACCAGAAGTCCCTCCAGTACGAACTAAGAGACGATGAAGAATCATCAAGCGATCCGAGCTTGAGAAACCGGCTGAGTCGCCCACTCATTTGGAACAAATACTGAAAGCGGCCACAAAGTAGAGTCCCCAGATGTAATTGATGAAACAGCTAAGTCTCAAGGCGATCAGAGGCAAAGCAAGACACAAAGTGTAGTCCCGCAGTGGTGAGACACAAGAAGAAGGCGATAGAGCGATAGTGATGTGATGATCCTCTCCCCACTTTACCCGGATATCCAAAATCGTGCGAGAGTGGAGGAAATGGAAATTGAGTCGATCCAGGAACAGTTCCAATGGCCCGAGTTTATAGAAGAAGAAGAGGAATGTTGAACTTCCTTGATCGACCTGTGATCCCAAAGATGGATGAAGACAATCGCACGAGATATCCTGCGAGATCTTCAAGGATAAGGAGAAGGAGTGGAGCGCGAAGAAGGCGAGGCAAGAGGGAAGGCCAACATCTGCCCTCTCACTGGAACCACGAACATGCACATTCTCACTTCGATATTCTATCGAAAGTGATGAGGAGGACGGACCCCGCCGCCGCCCACGAAGAGTTGCAAATGCAGCAAGCAATGCATGAATCCGAATTCTTCATGAGAAGAGCATGATGGAGGGACCAGGAGAGTCCTCGAACACGGTACGTAAATTGATCCAATGGGAGTGGTTCAAAGCAAATCGCCACCGTTGTTGCTTCCACCACTTCCCACTCACTCGGAAGAAGGAATTAAGGGAAATAGCGATGAAACCGGGTTAGTGGGGACCCCAGGTTGAGCCAACCCCTAACGAAGGTATCTTACCACCCCCCAACTTTGAACACTCGTAAAAGAAACAGTAGGGAGTTTGGAGACGAGTGACCCCATTCCAAGTCACTCGGTGGTGAGCCACCGAGGGGGAAACTCCTCCACCGTAGCAAGGTCGGAGAATCTGCAGATGACTCCACAACGAATCTAGGAGGTGAAGTGGAGAAAGTACAAACGCAAAACGAACAACAAGTTGCCATCAATGAAGCTCGGATAGTTGAAACTGTCTCGAGGTGCCAACCGCTCGAAGGCTAATGACGCCGCGATGCGGTCGAGGCACATGAAGGAACAACCCTGGGAGTTAACACTGGGCGATGAAAGTACAATCCATGGGGTTGAGACTCCAATGGATGCCACCACGAAAGACCCTAAGACGGTGACACCTTTGTCGAAAGGGAGGTCCAAGGCCTCGCTACGTCGAGGCTGCGGGAGGTAATGAAGGCCCACGGGAGGTTGAGACTTCCCGGGGTAAAGAAGTCAAGCAGAGAACATCCCTCCCGCTATCATTGATCCATCCGAAAAGGAGATAAGCGTGCTTCATGACTCCCAGGATAATCCTCGATGTAACTTTTCCGGGATCGAAGAAGCGACGAAGAAGCTGAGTCATCCCCCGTGAAAGATCCAAAAGACTCGGTGAGGATGTTCCCAAAGACGAGCAAGTCGATCTCAAGACTACTCGTCAAACTTTCAATTTTGATGATGAGCCACCAATGGAAATCTCATCATCATCCGATGACGCTCGATAAGGCGAGGACGATCCACTCAATTGGAGAAACCAAGGTGAGACCAACGAAGCTGTTGAGATTGGTGAGGCTCGGCAAGTCGGGTCCACTTCACTAAAGACCCCACCAAACAGAGTCCACCGCACAGGCTCCTCAAGTCGCAGCAGTTCGACTCCAAAAGGAACTTCACGTGCACCTCTCATCATTGAACAAATCCCGATTGGCGTGATGATTCCTTTGTAGAATCATTTCCTTTCTCCTGGAGGTACCCGACCTCCATGAAGAGTCGAGAACGAGCTCGCACGCTTCCGCACCAGCTCCTGTCATTTCGTCAGGTACCATCGTTCAGCCTAATCGACTTTTTGACGTGCGTGGCCATCGATGCTGTGGAAGAAACAATCGAAGTTCGGGAAGTGTTCAAGGCATTATTTGCTTAAATTGAACGGATGGAGAGGCACCAGGACTCTATGGACATGCGACCGACAACAGAGATGCCAACCTTACTCTGACTTGAGAGGCATAATGGTGGGATAAGGGAATGGTGGCAATGAAGCAAACAATGCGTGTGGAACAAGTTAGATACTTCAGGACATTGTTCAACAAGTCGCTTGTATGGAGAGTCGAGAATGCCGATGCAAAAACGAAATTGAGAGAACACATTGAGCACATGCATGAAGCTCACACCGCCGAGATAAAGTCATTGCGTGAGCAAAATAAGAGTGATCTCCAGCGTCTGGAAGAAAATATGGACAGAAAATTCAGCCTTCTCATGGCCGAAATGAAGCTAATTTCAGAGAGTCCAACGCTACTCGCTCCGAATTTCGTGCCGCATATTCCCAACAGGACTCGAGAGAGAACTCTACTATCGCCAGGCTCGATTTCTCGCTTGCCAAGATATGTTTCAGGCGTTCCTCTCTCCTTTGATGATGCCAAAAAGGGGGAAGAGGAATACCTTAAAGACGTAAGAGATCCTAAAATTTGAAAAAGAGGATGTAGGCTGAAGGAAAGACTGACTAAGGAAGTGTTGAAACAAAAGAAAGGAAAGTCCGTTGAGGGGGAAGGATCGAAAGATGTGACCTTGATGATCGCACAAACCCCGACAAGGTATTGTCACGGTGATATTATCGTGAACAAACTCCGATGACTCGCCACTCCAACACTCAAACCTATATCTATGTTTGAAAAAAGAAAGACAATTGAAGCGGGGATGGAGGAAGTGGAAGGAAGAATGGATGCCCGAGTTATGAACATCTTGAAACAACATGGAGGCATTCCGGTGAGACAGAGACACTTATGCCATCTCGGATGTCGGGACAGAGCCACGATCGTTGATGAATTTAAAATGCTCGCATCCGAAGGATACTTTGCAAATATGTCTATGGCTCAAGCTTGGGGACTTGTCTTCGGGAAAAGGGTCTCACGTTATGTGAAGAAGGCGACAGTGCCAGACACTAAGCCGTGATCGCTCACTGGTCACTCATTGGAAAGAAGAAGACCCCAAGACAATACACGCCCGCAGGTAGAGGAAGAAACAAGTGGTGGAGGAAGAGGTTTGGACTCCAGGCCTCGCTCAAAAACATTGAATACGTAGATCCGGCAAGAAAGGAGGGATCTCTTCAATGGGTCTTGACCAAGTAGCAAATTTGCAAGTGGCTAAAAGTAATCCGAGTATGCGAAAAGAATAGAAGAAGAAAACAAGAGACAAACTCAGCTATGGGAGGAAAGACAAGAGAGATTAAGAAGAGATGAAGCTGCCAGGAAGGCATATGAAAAGAAGAAGAAGACAAAGTGACGATGAGAAAAAGAGAATAAGAGCGAGAAGATCTTGAACTAGATGAAAGAAGGAGAGCGAGAAGGAGATGAAGTGTTGATGTCCACCCCTTCATGTATTTTATTATGTAAATACATACTATGTAAGTCTTCTCGCAATAAAGCTATAAATTCTTTATTTTTGTGTAGACAAATGTTTGCTCGATACACCTTGTAAACTTGATTTGTGTAAAAGAACAAGAATGTTATGATCAATAAAAGGATTGATTCTACGCATACATTCTATGTGAATACACTATCTCGTATGTATCTTTGCTATTTACATTTTTGAATGGTTTAAGTTTTGGCATCATCAAAAAGTGGGGAAATTGTTGGGAAATTTATTGTTTAGATTTTGATGAATGCCATGTAAAACTTAGAATAAAGTTGGCACCCCATTTTTGTTGTAAAGCGCATTGTAATAAATAGGGCTGGTCAAGCCGAGTTAAGTCGCCTATGCCCAAACATGCAAGAAGACAATCGGAGACTAGAAGGAAGACTCATTGCGAGACAGGTTGAGTATGGCAAAGAAGAGTAGACGGAACTCTATCAAGGAGCGGTGAGATGCGGTGAGTGGAGTATCGGTCAAGTCAACTCAAGAAAAGCCAAGTCTCAAGTTGAAGTGATAGAAGAGTCATCCAATGATTGGAAGCGACTCTAAGTCACCTGGGGAAAGCAAGGAAATGCGGTCAAGTCGAGATAATCGAAAAAGATCCGTTTACGTAAATCAAGAGAATTACCTAAACAAGTAATATCTCCATACTACCTTTCTCGAAGTGCTCAGTCCCAGAAGTGTGCAAAAGGAATAAACCAATGGGAAGCACTACACCGTGTCAGAACTCTGAAAAGGTGAAGAACAATTCATACGAGGAAATGGCAATTCCAAGGACTGCAATAAGACAAGCCAACGACTGCAAGTGACTTTCAAAAATAAGCCTATCTCTTCAACGGGCAGATTTTTGAAAGATCACTATAAAAGGCTGAGGAATGACTCTGAGAGTAGGTGACCAGAACCAAAAACATTCAAGCAATTATTAGAACTGTAAACCTGAAATATTCTCAAGTTATTAAAACGCTCGATCCTCAAGCCTACACTACGAAGAACATCAATCCAACACTCACCTGTGAAGGAAAGATAACTTCAATCAGTTGAAGAGGAAATTACATCTGAAAAATCAAAGTGGGTCCGTCTACATTCCTCGAAGGATTGTAGGAAGGTTCAAGGTCGAACCAAGTCTTGAGCTTTTGGAGGGCTTCGTGATCAAATCCAAAGAGCTTGAGCAAGTGAGTCGTAGTAGCAAGGCAATCGCCTTGTGTGAAGAAGAGTCGCACGAGAAGCCGGTGAGTGATCAAGGCGTCTCAGATCGAGTCCCAAAGGATCAAGCCATTTGTGTGATCAAGACTTGTATCCGGACTGCTACCACTTTGTATACTCGATCAATACCTCTAGGAGTTGGAGAAGAGAGGAGTAGAAGAATTACCCCATCTTCGAACCTCTATAAAAATCTTATTGTGTCATTTACATTTCAAAGACTTTAATTCTTGCATCATATTTGTTTATTTTCTCACGACATATTTGCTATCCATTAGATAATCTCTAAGTACTAAATCAAGCTCTAAATCTCTACTTAACCAAACTTAAGGGTGTTAAGTCTTCCAATGAAAAACAAACCACAGTTGAGTTAATTTAGACTTAATGGTGAGTTATTCCAAAGAATGTACTCAGTTGAGTCTATTGAGAGACTAACTCTCTTGATTAACTAAATTGGTTTGTCACCAAGGACACAATCGTAGTATCAACTCGAATTTTTAAAAGGACTAAATCAAAAATTTGGTAAGGTTTATTCAACCCCCCCCTTCTAAACCTTACACTTACACCCCTTGGGACCTACATGCTTTATTTGAAATTGGCCCTTTAGTCGCTTTTATTTAGACAATTAAAATTACACAAACTTGTTTAGATTTACTTTTTGTCAATTATGATACAAAATAATTATTTATCAATTAAGCATTCTTTGAAAGAGACGACTTGTGACTAGCTTGCCGTCCTACAATCGTGCTCTTGCGATCGTTAGACTTTCATATCATGCGTTTAGCGGTTGAACAAAATTTTAGCTGTCTCTGAGTGTAATCTTTTGACATACAAATATATAATTTTTTTTTTGGAAAAACCGAAGATAATTTTTTTTTTATAATGGTAACTCATATAATTGGATGAGTACATAATTTTAACTATCACATTGCATGCTGGTGCAAGTTTTTTTTTTAAAATCGAAATATATAAAATAAGAAGAAAAATGTCCTGAGCACAAACCGATCAGGTAGCAAAGGAAAAACAATGCTAAACTTAAAAAAAAAAAAAAGAAATAACAAAAATAACCTAAAATCGCAATTTAAATGAAGGGCGTCTATTCCTAGAGGATTTTTAAGTGGAATTGTAATTTGGTTTTTTAGCACGTGCTCGAGTATCGTCTTGATGGTCTGATATCCTATGGAATGTCGGCCTAGGATCCTCGAGCCGCAAATGCAAGTTATTATAATGGATAACTAACAAATTACTATTTTCTAAATTACAAAATATAACTTTGAATTTCAATTAGAATTGATGTATTAATTGTGATAGGATATGTAGTAAATAAGTTAAATTCTCCGTAAATTTGTAGATTATTAATCCTTACAATTGGAATACCATTACTCAGTTTTCCCCCAATATGATATGTTCAAAATTACCTAATTCCAGTGATACCTAAGGATGTCCAAACAATTTTGGGTACAATTTCAATAATTGGAAGTTGGTATGATGTTGATGTTGAAAAACATATATACCTAAGGACAATCCATGAAAGATATATTGACGTAAATATAATTATAACACACTTATTACATACAAAAAGATGTAAATTTTATTATTTGTTTTCACTATATTTACGAATATGTTATGTATATATTTCTTCATGCGTGCTTTAATTTGTTTTGGGGGAACATTAGTTTATGTTTTAAATTTTTTCTTCCGAAAAGGGATAGAAATTGTGGTCAAAATTGATCACTCGTCGAACAGATAATTTAACGAATTATAAATATGTATAAACAGACACTAAAAATCAAAGTTCAAATGAAATTGTAGAAGGCTAATTGCTACCCAACATACATTGTTCAAATTCAAATAAATAATCGTGACAAACCAAATGTCCATCACTGCAAATATCAAAACCAACAATGTAATTGACATTAAATGAGCCTAAGAACATATTCCTCCCATTAATCGAAGTTGTGATGTTCCCATGTATCTGATACTGAAAAGGACCCAATATATAATATCACCAATTGGCAGTGAAATTGCCAAAGTGATGATTGGCTTGATTGAAAGTCATTATGAAGATGGACAAGGAAGGAACCATCTCACCCAACCCCATCTATTTTGTTCTTGTTTTCAATTGTCAATCTTTATCAATATTATATATTGCTGAATATTGGTTCTATATTCTGATGTATGGGTCGGCAAGTTATCAAGTTAATCTGTTAGGTTGGTAAGATAGGTGTCAGTTTGTGATAGGTTGATACTCTGAATAAATAGTCTTGATTTCTAGTAGTTAAAATCGATAATAGTCTTGTGATATAAAGTGACGACAGAGTCTCGATTGTGGTCAACTGAGTTATTGAGTTATAATCCCATTGACAAACTCAGTTCCCCTGTCAGAACTTATCTTTATAATGGTTTGAATTTTCTCATTTTGAACTCTTCTCACCAGCTGAGGTAATCTCTGCAGTGTTTCCTTCTTTTTACACATGAAAATTATCCATGTATATCTTAAATAATCATCCACCACCACTAAGGTGTATTTGTTTCCACTGATGCTAGCTGGCTCAATAGGACCAAATACGTCCATATGCAACAAATGCAAAATCCTTGTTGAAGAAGGACTTGGCTTATCCATGAATGATGATTTGATTTGCTTTCCCATCTAGTATGCATCACAGATACTTTCTTTCTTGTATACTGAATCAGGAAATCCTTCCACAAGATGACTCCTTGCAAGCTTGTTGATTGTCTTGAAGTTCAGGTGACTCATCTTCTTGTGCCACAGCCAACTGGATTCGGTTGTACTCTTTGCTAGCAGTCATGTGCTTGGTGTAGCAGTAGACCAATCCACTATATACATGTTCTTCTGCCTTGTTCCTTGTATCATAATCGCATTTGATTCAACATCTTTGATCTGGCATATTCCCATGTTGAATCCCACATTGTAGCCTTTGTCACGTAGAGTTGACGATCTTATGATTGAAGTTGAGACCTTCAACATATGCAACATCTGTGATCTCCAGTCCATTTTTCTTTATGGATCATGTGCCTTTGATTTCTCCTGGAGCTTCATTTACTCCAAATATGACTTTTGCACCTTTGATCTCCTCGATTTTGTGATTTCTTTTATTCTCGTCATATGTCCTGGAACAACCACTATTCATGTACCAGGTTCCTTGGCAATCAGCTGTTCCTTGAACCTGCAATCAAGGAAATTCATTTTTAGGTACCCATACTTGCCTGGGTCCTGGGGGGTTAGTGCTATAAGATTCTCCAACCAACCTATAGCCAGATGATCTGACTCTAAGAGGTTGCCATCTATCAGTTCCATAATCATAATGCACATTAGCAAATTGCTTGGGGTTTTAGGATCATACAACCTGTCTCTTTTTGTCAGTATGCGTGTGTATGTGTTTGAGCATTTGCTTTCTTGGGGTAATAGTGGAATTTCTGGGTGTTGTGCCTGGGTGCATATGTGTGCTGATAATAACTCTTTTGCCTTGGGAATAACCTTTGTTGAGGTTGAGGTCTTTGCCATTTTGGCTTGTATCCCATTGGTCTTTGCTGATATTTCTCTTGGTTATTCCAATCAGCTTGGTTTAGATAGTTTCTACCATTCCCATCATATGTATTTCTTTGTTGAAATCTCTGGGGCTTTTGGTAGCTCTGTTTAGCTTTCCGCAGTATTTTTACATTTGGGAGTCCGTGATGGACTTTTCTAAATTTCTTTTTTGTCCTCTCTCAAAGATACTATACTGGTTTCTTTTCTTTTCCCTTATATCCAAGGCCAGTATGATTGTGATTGTATTTTGGTGTGGATGTTGATGCAACATATGGTGTTTTGGGATTTTGGATTCCTTCATTGCTTGAGGATCTTTTCTCCAAAATCACTCTGGGAGTTTGCTATGCACAAAGGAATTGAATCATATGGTCAGTTGTCTTGTCTCCACACTCTTTTTGACTCATTATTAGTTCATCCAATGATTTGGATGCCTTTGTAAATAAGGCAATCACATTTTAAGATCTTTTTCTCTCTTTTCAGTAGCAGCTAACTCTGCTAAGATCTTGGCATTTTCAGCCTTTAGCTTGATGTTCTCATAAGCTATTTGACTTAGAGTACTCAACTCTTTAGTCAGCTGTGATTTTTGGCTTTTAAGCTGGTTGTTTTCGTCATTTAAAAGTGTGTGTGAGGTTTTAATGTGCTCAAAATCTTTCATCATTTTGCCTAATGAATCATAAAGATATGTGGGTGATGAAGTGTGTGTGTCACAATCAGTATCACTTGACTCAGAATGAGATGAGTTAGAGTGTAACTCATCTTCTTGATCTTGTTCTTTGCCCATGAGGCAGATCAAAGCCATTTTCTCAGTATCACTTGAGTAGTCAGCTTCACTGTTGTCCGAGTCTGCTGACTCTTTACACTTAGCTGGTTCAATAGTCTCAACAGCTAACATGGCTTTCTTTTTTGCTTGTCTCCTCTCTCTGCAGACTTTTCTTTCTTTCTCATTTCTATATTTGTTGACTGGTGGATAGGAACAGTCAACAACAAAGTGTCCTAGTTGTCTGCAATTCCAACACAGGTTTTCAACTCTCGATTAGCTCTAGCTTAGCTCTCGATTATCGCTCTCACGGTAGTCGGTTCTTTGATGTTCAACTCTCTTAGGTGGTTTGTCCTCCTTGCTTTGGAAGGTCTTGAGTGTCTCTGGAGGTCTCTTTTTTTTTTTTTTTTTTTTGTAGTTCTTATTAAAGAACTTGTTGAGTCTTTTTACCATGAGAGCAATTTCCTCCTGGTCAATAATCTCCTTTGGCTCAGCTTTTTTTCCTTCACTGGCCATCAGTGCAGTTGTCTTGGGTACAATTGTCTTCTCCTGCTCTTTTCTTCTCAGCTCGAACTCATATACCTTGAGGTCTGAGAATAACTCATGATTTGATGTTTTTGAGAGGTCCATTGAGTGTCTCAGGGCCATGACCTTCATTTTCCATTCAGCTGAGAGGGCTCTTAGAATCTTCATGCACATCTCCTTTTGAGTATAACTTAGACGCGTCAGCTAACATTTAACTTTTCAGATGATTTGGTTTTATACAGTGGAAGACTTAACAACCTTGTAAATTTTAAGCACGTTTTTAACACTTGTTTTTAGCAATGTTATTATCAGCTGGGTTGATAATTTAACTTAACAACAAGTATAAAAGTATGCAAGAAAGTAAAGTGCTGAAAGTAAATGACACAAGTAAATTTTATAGTGGTTCGAGGACGGGGTAATTTCTCTAATACACTCTTCTCCAACTCCTGGAGGAATCTCCTAAGTAACAGATCAGGTTACAAAGTATTTATACAGTCTAGAGACAACTTTGATCACATAGCTGGCATCTCATGCGACTCAGCTCCTTTACAAGACAGCTGCCTTGCTACTTCAGCTCTCTTCAAACCCTTGGATTTGATCACACAGCCTTCCAACGAGCTCGAAACTTCTGGTTCGACCTTGAACTTTACTACAACTCCTTCAAAGTTGGAGAGTAGACCTCTTTTGTTCTTAAAACTTTTCCTCTTCAACGGGTTGAAGTATTTTTTCCTTCACAGCATGTGTTGGATCGAGTTACTTCGAATTTTAGGCTTGAGGAATTTCTTGATAAGCTTTGAGAATGTTTGCAGGTTTTGCTTGCTTGAAATTGCTTGTTAGATCGGTCGATCTCTTTTTCTCAAATGCTTCCTTAGCCTTTTATAGTGTTCATTTCAAAATTTGCCCGTTGAAGAGATATGCTATTTTCAAATGACACTTTCTTGTTCGTTGGCTTGTCTTTTCTTGACCTGCATCATTGTGATGTTGACCCTTCCTAGTATTAAATGACTCTGCAGCTTTTCAAGGCCTGACACAAGCTTCAGTGCTTCCCATTGGTTTATTCCTTTTGCATATTTCTGGGCCAAACACTTTAAGATAGTGCAGCTTGGACTTATTACTATATCGAGTAATATCCTTGACTTCCTTCCAATGGATTAATGTCAGTCGACTCGACTTGACAACTGCCTTTACCCCTTTGACTTGAGTCTGCTTCATCCTTTAAGGAAAGACTCAACTCGTCGTTCAACTTGTAGACTTGGCTCTTTCTTGACTTGGTGACACTTCTTCAATCTTTTTACTCGGTGTGCCTGGTGGATCTCCTTGATCAGTGTGCCTTCCATCTTGACCTCACTCAGCTGACACACAGCTGGGTCTTCACTTGAATTCTTGCATTCTTCGAAATAGCTGACTTCACTCACCTCTTGCATTCCTATCTATTATAAAATAGAAATACAAGGAAAATGGGGTGCCAACTTTCTATTCTAAGTTTTACATGGTATCATCAAAATCTTATCAATAAATTTCCTAACAATTTCCCTCTTTTTGATGATGCCAAAACTTAAATAAAAATTACTGCAAACACAACAGTGCAGTAACAAAGAATGTATGCTTTGAATATGTCAATTTTATTGATCATAATATTCTTGTCCTTTACAAAGTTGTTTACAAAATGTACTCTATACACTGTATCAGAGTTTATACATACATTGAATTACAACAAGTATCGCCAAGTGCGATAGGCAAACCTTTCGGAAGATTGACAACATAGTCAATTAGAAGAATGTCTGAGAATATTCGAGTCTACATCAAATGGGTAATACAGCTGAAGGACTAAGTTAACTGAAGAAGTCATTGCACCAAGTCCAAGGAAGTCACCTAATTCAGTAATAAGGACATGTCTGAAACCTTAAAATAGTCAAGCTGAAAGGATGTTGCTAGCAAATATGGACCAAAATATAAATCACATATTTGCACATATAAAGTGGATCTAGTATACCTATTTGCAGGGATTAAGCCGGTCTACAAGCCTCCTTTTGTTCCATGTTTAAGCTATCTACAAGCCTTATCTTAATTGAACTGTGAACAACGAATGAGCCCCGTAGATTGGTTGAACCACGAATAAACCATGAACAAGACCACGAACCATTTTTCTCGTTGGTGCAAGTAACTACTAGAGTTACTCATATTGATGTGCACACCTTAATCCCTTAGAGAACTTTGGAGATGCTTCAGGAAGAAAACATAGAGATAAATTTTAGAAAAGAGATTATTCTTTTTATGTTGGGGATGATATTTTCAATTAGACTGATATTGTAGGGAGATATATCAATATACATATCTCAATCCCATGTCTTAGTTAGAGTCTTTATGGAAGAGGTTTCTAGATAAATCTCATATAAATAGGACTCCCTATTTTCTCAAATATGGATGCAACATAATTACTCCCAATATCTCCCACTCATACATATTTGACTCGACTAATTAAAATCACATCTTTATAGTTATCATCTCACATCTCTTCTTTCATACAGGGATTAAGGCGTGCGACCAAGTGAGAAAGTATAGGTGAGGAGAGTTATATTAAGTCATCACCAAACTAACATAACCCTAAAACTCAATAACTCGATGTGTACCCTAAACCAAATGGTCGCACCCAGTCAAACATTTATATATCCCTCAATTAAATAAATAGAGCATGCTCAAATCACTCAAATATGTTTCTACATTCATGACTAGTCAAACACATTTTGACATAGTCACCCGGGCTATGAATTATAGAACATAAGTGCTTTACCAATTTAGTTCTTCCTCGACGCTACATACCAATTAGTTTGGTCTTGAAAACTTTCCTAGACATGCTCCGACAAACCGAATCTCACCTCATGACATGGTCCAAAGTCCCAATAGGTACAAGAAAATAATATGGGCTGACACAATAATGAAGTAGGGACCCATTCAGCCACTTTCCCATAGGTGGTGGACACAAAGCACATGTAGTATGAATACATGCTATGATGGAGCTCCCACTCACTTTAGGCATGTCATGCTCTTAACATCATACAAATTTTAGTCCAGTCACTATTCAAGCGCATGAACTACGTACTACTCATAATCACTCACAAAGTGTCATACGATAGTTTGCACGTTCAACTACAAACATGCTTTTATGAAGTTTAGACATACTTTTTAATCGATCAACTCGGATCTCATTTTAACCTCTAGTTAAGGCGAGTGTTAATTATACTTAATAAACTTCCTCAATGCTCTAGTGCAAAAGCGATCATTTGCAAACCTCCTTATGCAACACAATCTTTCAAGTCTCATCCTGCACGCTCTCTTAGTGGCAAGGCGATTTCCGTGTGAGATGGCCAATCAAAGCCTGGTGACAGCTCACAAATTCAGTACCAACAAACATAATAAGAATCCAACATATCTCATTAATCACAATATGTTCTCACAGGGCACATAATCAATTCTGTTTAATCCCTTACCACTCACTTGCCTTTGGAGCAATCCCCAAACAAAGGCTCATAAAAGGGATAAGCGACCACACTGCTCGTAGAAGTTTGCCTGAGAACAATTTTATTATGTGCAAAACTCTTAAGTGAAGTAAAGCCTCAAGTAAGTATGTTTGGTCTACCAGCAATGTTTGGCACCCAAACCACACACCAAAGTAGTCTTACTATCACAAAGACAACAAAATATATCATGGATGTGCACGCTATGCGCATCATTTCAAGATGCCAAATTTTCCTCTAGCAAATCATTGACCAATCTGTTAAGATATCTAAGTATCTACATATCGACATCGTAATGACACATGGATCACTTCAATATTGACTCACCAATCACACTGCTAAGTACATGACTTGTTGAGTATGCACATAGCGCACATCAAACATTCAACAATGCTTATGTAAACTAGCTATCATTTCATTTCTTCTTCCTAAGACATCGTTTCTAGACTAAGAACATGATCTTTGACCATGGAGTGTAAAGACAGCTACCACTGAGTGGTGATAACTCCCTTTATTTGCAGTTATCATTTGTTGCCATATACTGTGAGATACAACTCTTGACATATGTTCAATGACATAATTGACCATCGTAGGCCTACCAAAATAAAGCTCAATTAATCAATGATGATTCAAGTCACAGTTGGAGCTTCTTGATCACCAATCAATGCGCTCTTACTCCATTTCTTGAATTCATCGGGTTATCAACATATATGGCAATAATAGATAACATATCAGGCGAATTGAGGCAATATCACCACCTAGGGAGAACATCTAAAATTTTACGCTTTTCTAACAGTCGTAAACATTTCTTCCTTGGTCGAGCTACACACATGTCAATCAACCCATCTGTATTGGACTTGTCCTACCGAAACCATATGCTTCAAATGGTCTTGCACTTAGACTAAAGATCAACAAGGTCTTAGACTTTGTTCTTAGTCATTCAACTCTTCTTTTCCTTCATAGTAATTATCCACTTATGGCATCAATTGAAGTCATATGTTCTATAAACTCATCATTACCCACAAAAGTAATTATCAATAATACCCACTCAATCTTATATAGATGATGTGGAATATTTCATATTCACTCCTTTTACTCGTGGAATTTTAGAACCCTTTTCATGTGAGACACTAGCTCCCACTAACTTAGTGTCGCTCCCACTATCCCAGCGATTACTAGATGATTTTAAACTACAACATCCTCGCTAGAAAAATGAACGCCTCCTAAGGATATTGCAACTTGCATAGTTTCAAGATCTCTTTTGACCTCACATATGCTCAAGAAATCCATTGTAGGGAAACCTAAATAGCGTGACTTGATTCTCCACTTGAGAACACATATTCTCGAACTTACTTAAGCACAGACCCACTAATTTGGGCTTGTTACCAAACTAAAGCTCATACAAGGTTGAAGAATCATTTGGAGACACATTTTTTATGATGTAGGCATCAGCCAGATACAAAAATCAATTTGTGCCATCATAAATCCATCCATTTTTGAAGTGATTATCCCTTCTTCACAAGCCCATATAGCTGCAAAGTGTTTAGAACCATCATTCAACTTGAAACTTTATTTCCTTCAACTGTGTGTCTAAACAAATTAGACACACTCGTTCTCAAGCCAGATTAGCACATCTCCATCTGTTAAGAATCGCTCAAAGTAATTTTATGCTTCTAACTATTGAGATGTACTAACTTATAGAATATATAGCAATGAAGGAAAATATAATGCGTTAATGTTTTGCCTCGCATTCATAAGTCTGCACTCAATTTAGTGGACTTAGCTTTAAAGGAAAAGTAGTCATCTTTCATTCTTCCAGCAAGCTTATCCCACTGGAAAAAATATTATGCAGGGTGAGATTGACCTTAGCTAGCTAGACATTAAAGCCTCCTCGAGCTAGTCGTCTTTTTCCTAACCTCACGTGCTACAATATGAATAGAAGACCTAAAATAAATACTATCTAAATCCAATCATATCACTAAGAAAATATAGATAAATCTTCAAAAGTCTATATGCGGATTAGTAAATAAGACACCACATACCCAAATATCAAAGCTTACCCCAATTTCTTCAAAAAAAAAAAACATATCATAAAACAAAATCGAAGACGACACTAACATGCTCAACATGAATCAAATATATACCAAAATATGGTTTTAAAAAATGAATACATGAACCAACTAGTAAACAATTTGAATGATATATGTTGGTAATTTGGGGGACCGGGGAGCACATAACAACATAAAAAATAATGATCTTATAAAAGAAATATTCAAGCATATATAAGTTACACCATCTAACATGTTTAACATCCAAGATGGAAGTCAGAATTAATAAGCTCATCAAAGAACTCGACAATGATGACAAAAAATCTCTAGATCCTTCAACAATGATGGCTAATAGTTACATCATAAACCTAGGTCGACAAGGTTTAAGTACCAATTATGCATCATTAAGCATTATGTATAAATATAATGACATGCCACACATTTTAATAAAATTTAAAACCAGGTCAACCTAACACTGAAACTGAAAGTGAAACTTAAGTCTGCGAAATTCGAAATTAGAGCATTGTTTCAGGAATATGTTTTATGAAATTAGGCAAATGAACAGATTCAGACTTCATAACATTCCAAAGCCATGGCAGGAAATAGAGTCGGCTATGAAGCATAATACATTTTAAAGCAACACTAAATACTAAAATGAAACTAATTAAGGAATAATACATTTCAAAGCAAAATATATACATATTTTAATGATTAGGGCTAAAAGAAACTCCATCTTGACACATAGTTTAATTTAAAGAGATGAGAAAGAAATAGGAATTTTAACCATGCTAGAATCAATCCATACCCAAAACTGTTGTTGGGGTTAAAAGAAACTTTAATTTCTTGAAGGCTTTGGCTACCGCATGCTAGTAAGGGATTGAAGACTTCACATGCGGGACTAGGACTTCAATGCTAAGTAAATGCTATAATTATCGTGACACTCATAAAAGAATAACAATAATTACTTGCCGTCAAATTAAGACCCAAAAAACACGAGATAGCAGAAATGTAATGATAATAATATTAACTTTATCCCTTAGAAAAAACCAACAAGACCTACCGGCTAATTTCCATGAATGGTTTGATGAAGAACATAAAATCTCTCACCACCCTCGCCCCGACGATAATGGTGGTGGTGATCTCTTCCCGGAGGTGGAAATAACCATAGCCAATGACAGCCTTTATCCGATATGGTACATATGTCAGATGACGGACAGAAGCGATTCCCTGTACGAGCTCCAGCCAAACACCACCTACCGCTTCAATTTCCACCACGTGGATTTTCCGATACGGTGGTGCTACTTGTACATCAACCCGACAAGCTAGGGTTTCTTCTGGACGTATACAGTGCGGTCCAAGTGCACTAAGTGCTTTTGGAGCATCAACAAGCAATGCAAAAGTCGATATCTCAATTTTCCCAATTACATCGTCGATCTAAAGAAAAACAATGGTGAAGGAATCTTTATAGTAGGTTTTATGATTTGGGTGAAACATAGGTGAGAGAAGTTTGGGTGAAAAAGTCGATATCTCAATTTTCAAACTGTTGGATCTCAGTCATGGTTTTGCAATGTTCAGATAAGATTTCAATGGTGTTCAGACAATTTAAAGAAGTGTCTTTTTCAGATGGGTTTTATTTATTTTTAAATTGAAAGATTTTAATGTTTCTAAAAAAATGGAAAGATTAAAATCATTTTTGGACAAACGATGTGGACAATGATGTTATAAACCAAAAATGGGGTAGCTAAATACATCTGTTTGAAAAGACGATGTCTAATAGCAGAAAAATGCGGCCATACACATCGCCTCATTTAAAAAATGATGTCAAATACTAAAAGACATGTAAAAAACTGGAAACTGATATCTTTTAACCGATCTCTATTACCAGTTTTCTTGTAGTGAGAATGTTGAGAACAAGGTTGGGTTCACATCTAAAGTGGCAAAACGAGACAACCCAATGAACACAAAATAGAGTTTGAGTTTCTGTTTCTCTCTTCAATGGACAAAATTCAAACTCTTATGAGACAAAAAGAAGACAAGATCATTTTCGCGCAAGAAATTCAAATACTCTCTCTCAAACTTAACTCCAAATCCGCAAGAAATTCAAATACGAATGTGAGAGACGATCGAATACTTGAAGAAAACGACGAAAAAACAAGTCACTCGGTTGGACTGTGTGAATTCAAACGACCGTGTGAATTGTGTTCGTGTGTTTTTACATGTCCATGCAACTTGTTCGAGGGAATAATTTCAAGGATGAATCACAAAACCTGACCATGTGAAATGACACGATCGTGTGTTTTGTTCATGCCAAAAACATATGAGAAAACCAACTGCATGCCATGTGAATTGATCTGCATCTGATTTTTATTACTAATCCCATCTGAACTCTACCAGTGATCTCTCAAAACACCTACATAAAGGGGACCATGGCTTGGACGGATTTATCACTTCATATCACATCTTACATCAGAAAACACACTAGGTTTAGACAAATCTACACACTTTTGAGAGGAAGGCATTAATCTACGAAGAGCACCATAAGGCCTTTCGCATCTACGGAAGCACAAATGTTCAAGGCTGGGAAGAAGGATCCATCCTGACAAGAAGGGTTCTATCTTTTTAGTTTATATCTCTTGTTTGTACTGAAAGGTGTCAAAATATTTGATTTAAACTTTGTCTATGAATTTGTTATTAAATATGTTGGGCTAATCTTTCTAATTCTAGGGCATAATCAAAACTGTGTATTCATGTTAAATCTATATTGACTGTTTTCTTAATTGGTTTATGTGTTCTATTATATGAATTCGAATGCTTATTTCTTGTAGATTATCTGATCAATAATTTGCGTGTCATATTTGTTTGTTCATAATTTGGGAGATGAGTTCTAACAAACGAAAATCAAATTCAGACGTAAGCGGGCGTAATGTGTTGGGAGACCTACAACTGCTTGTGGGGAGTACTTTAATTCAAAGATCTATTGGTAGTTAATAGTAATTGTTGAGTAGGGATACTAGCAATTATTATTAATCAACTGTTTATCGCCTTAGTGAAGAAGAATAAACAAATTCGGGGAATTGAACCCATAGAAACCCATAAACCTGGTTTAGATGAAATATTGATTAGATTTAATATTGAGGAATCATGTTGAGATTATGTGCCTAGGGTTGCTTTCGTATTTGTTGAAAACTTGTGCAATTAGGGTCTTTATTAATTTATAAATATTTTACGTGTTAATTTAGGGTTTAGATTAGATAATAAATAATTTTGTGATTTTTGACCACTTCAATAAAATTGGAATACGGTATTTACTATAGCTTAAGTGTTTCGTAGTCAATCCCTCGAGGAATACGACCTTGCTCGCCGTTGCTATCCGCTAGCTACACCGTTACACTTGTAGTTTAGTGAAAAGTTTTCACGATCAAGTCTTAACCGTGATGGGTCTTCAATCACATTGGCATCATTAGAGGTATCAAACTCGGGGATTGCAATTTCCTTTCAAGCAACGATCTCAACTATTGTGGTCTCGGCCATTTCAACATGTGCCTCTTATTCATGCAGCCTCAATCTCACCGTAACTTCATCAACTCCGCAACTCTCCTTGTGCCTCACCGCAATGTCTCAACCACTTCAACTTCACTTTGGAAAGAATATTTTTCTTCTCGGCAATCTTTCCATTCCTCCAAACTTCAAAATTTGTTGTTCCATTATAGCCTCCTACGACTGGTTGCGGTGTGCTCGGTTTCCCCCTCGGTGGCGCATCACCTAATCGATTTTCAATTGTTTTGGGGTCAATTATCACCACGGACTTGACCTTTTCGCTTGAATTCTTGGCCAATTCGATATTTGCTATCTCAACATCAGTCTTAGGGGGTGGCTCAACTAGGTTCCCCTCTTCCATATTTACATCTATGTTCACAACTTCTATCTCAGTCTCATCACTAACTACATTACTTGAAATTTCCTCCTGAGAGTGAGCTGGTGAAGAAAGATTTGTTGTCTCTCACCACTCCTTCGATGATAAGAGTGGGGGATGATGGTTCCCCAACTCCAGATAATTTATCTTGCTCACCAAACTCTCGGGATTCTTGAAGTGCCTGACGCAGCTGTGTAGCCTCCACTGCATCACCTCCTTCCACATTTTCTTTATCACTATTGTTATTGTAACTAGGGATGAGCACAACTGATTCCAGAAAAAGGCAAATGTGGGTCTCAGTTGGCTTTTCCCTTTGGCCAATTCCTTTTTCTCTAACTCTACTGAATGCGTCATCTGGGCTTATTAACACAACTCAATCAATTCGAGCCAATTGTTCAATTCTTCAAACATTGATTCACATAAGGTTTTTGTGAATATATCAGCTAATTGTTACTTAGTTGAGACATATTCCAATGTGATGTATTTCTTTTCAACATGATCTCTTTTGAAATGATATCTGACATCAATGTGTTTATTCTTGATTGCAATATTGGATTAAGTAAGCTATGATAGTACTTGTGTTATCACACATAATTGAAATTTCATTTTCTTCAATATCATAGTCTTTCAGCTATTGTCTCATCCATAAGACTTGGACACAACAAAATTTGATGCAATATACTCGGCCCTCACCTATTGAATTTTGTTTCTTCTTGAACCAAGAAACCAATGCATTTCCAACCAATTGACATGTACGGATGTACTCTTCCTAGCAACTCAACATCGAGCATAATCTGAATCTGAGTATCCAATTAATTTGAAGCCTCATTCCTTAGGATATCAAAATCCAATTTCTTGGCTTCCTTTAAAATATCTTAATATTTTGTTTGTTGTTGTCATATGACTTTCCTTTGATGCAGATTCAAACCTTGTGTCACGCCCCAAAATGGAAGTTGTGACACACACAATAAACTTATGTCGGTTTACTAAACCAACCCATTTATCCATCAACATAAAACCAACGAAAATAACAAAATCCACAAATAAACATATATAATGCAATAAATTAAGTCAAAGTACGGTTGCAGCGGAAACTGAAAGAAATAGAATCCAACATCAAAATCATTCTCAAGGGTCCTACACCCTGCTGTTACATCTGAAAATTCTCAGAAACTTAACTATTAAAAATAATATTAAATTGTCTTAAGCAGACAACAAAATACATCAAGGAAACTAGTATGTTGCTTGAAGGTCATCGCAGACCGTCATCCCGATACGGATGCTCATCTTACAGTTGTTAAAACAAAGGAGTGAGATAAAAATTCTCAGTGGATGGGTGCGGGTGAGTGAGTGTGGGTTTCAGTTATGCAGGAAAATTATTTCATGGAAATTAATGCATGAGTTGAGCATGTAACATCATCATACTGTTAATAAATAAGATTGTCCATGAAATTAAGTAAGTTAGAACGGTTAAATGATAGTAAATGCGATGAGTGGTTGCACATGAAAGTATGACCCCACACAATTTTGTTCAATGGGTTGCGCACTAAAGTGTGCTACTAACCATCCAACATTATACAGCGGAAACATGTCGATCAAACATCGGTTCCCAGAGCCAGTATCCCAGAAGGCACGATGTCTCTAAAAGAAAGGTTTGCAAGGCACAGAGTCGTTATAATCATGATTATGCCCAAACTACGACTCAATCACCCGTCAAACTCTCCTATCTGATTCAAGATTGGGATAGGACGATGTAGGTTGGTACGGGATTGATGCCGAGCTAACCCATCCCATACACGACTTATTCATTCCATAGACACGGTTAAAGGTTATCTCATTCGAGTGATTCATAGCAAGTCAGTTAGAAAAACAAGAGTGATCTTTGTCATGCAGTGTCCGGAATCTAGTTTAACGAAGTTAAAATTCACGGTCCCGTTACCAGGTGGATAATCTAGATGGAGATGATATTGGTTCGATATATTATGCATAAGTCCGTATTCCATTATTAGAGATTTATTGAGGGCGAGAAAGTTGCCTTGTTTCTTGTGTATTTATTCGGGTAAGGAAGCCCAATTAATAACTTGGATAAATAATTAAAATATAATTTTTTGTTGGATAATTATTATAAAATATATATTAATATAATATAAATAAACTTAATTTAAAAATATAAATTTTCTAGGTCCTTAGTAATTTTATTTTTAAAAAAATATATCCTTTTACTAATAAAGGTAATTTCTTATCCGGTTTTTAAAATTCGATCAATTTCAATCCCGGACTCAAAACTATGTAAGGTCAATTTCTAAATTATCTAAAAATTCCAAAGTATTAAATTTTCAGAGACTCGAGGTCAGATTTTTGAAATTTACAGATTAGCCCTCAATTTTTTAAGTACTACATTTTTTGACCTGATATTTTAAAAATAGGTATCTCTTAAATAGGGAAGGGTTTTGATGTGATTCCAAGCTTAAAATATTTTTAGGACAATAATATTTTGTGGAAAAGTATTTTTGAAAACTTCGCGGGTTAGGTACCCCATTTTCGAAAATTATAATTTTGGCCCAAAAGTGATTTTATCATTAAGGACTCGTTTCAAGTAGGATTATTATGAAATTTGAACAAAGGGTCCAACATATCATAATAAACCATTCAGTAAATGTTTGGGGTACATGGACTGTCCATGTTTAGAAAATTTTAGTTTGGTCCTTTAAGTTTTAAAATTTTACATTTTAGTGCCCATTTGTTCTTTATTGCATTTGCTTGACCCAAAGAGTTTCCAAACTTTTCGAGTCACTTAATATATAAGAATTACAGTGTTTTAAGTCCGAAAATTTCAAATTTACAGGGGATCCTTTCGCAGTTTTAATATTTATATTTTAGGCCCTATATTTTGCAATAATTGCAAAAATAGCCCAAGTTCGGATTTTTGCTACCGAATCATAAGTCCAGAAATCAGCTTACATATAAAAATTAATATTGATAATTTCTAAACCATATTTAGACATGCATAATTATAAACACCACAAAACATAATAATAGGCAATTTTAACTACATTTTTTGCAAGTAAAAATCATGCTCATATTTTTTTTAAGAAATCTCTTAGAACATAATGCTAAAAATACATATAAAATTTCTTATATATCAATATGGTCACATAAGCATGCATTTTTATGCAAATAATCGAACAAATGAGGGATTTTTCTGGAAATAGTTTACAACCACCTCTTAGTCTTGGTAAGTAGTAGACTCTAAGTACTTTTTTTCCCTTTTTGCACTCTATTAAGGATTCAAGGACCTTAGGACAGCCACTAGAGAGAGAAAAATGGTGTAAAAAAATGGAGTTGGAGGGAAAAAAAAAGGAGAAAAAGACTGAACACTAACATATGGAGGTTGTTACCTTTGATTCTAGCTTCTTAAGGCTTTCTTACTACAAATTTTCGCCATTTCTCTCGTAACTATAAGAATTGAATTTTTTTTAAGTTAAAGATTGAAGAAATAAGCTTTGAGTTAAAGAGAAGAATCCTTTACCAATTTCTCTCAAAGTTTTCGGCCCTTAGGTGGTTTGAGAGAAGAATTGTGCTTTTGTTTTGTAAAATGTTCAAGTGTGGAGGAATAGGGATGAAGAGGATTGTTTTGTGTAAAACAAAAAAGCTGCTTCTCTTTATTTAGTTTTTGGATAGAAGTTCTTGAAAGGATACTACTACTGTCGTTTCTCAAGAAATCTCTCCGCCTTTCGCTGCTCAGACGCCCCTCGGGGTTTACGCTTGAACTCCCTCAAAGGAATGCTGGAATTCGAACTCAACAGCGGGGTAGTTTCATTCTTATTACTGTATTGTTACTGTATTAAGGTGAAGATCCTTTGTGATCAGCTGGAGGCTTTTGCTATGAACAACTATGATGCCGATAATCTTTTCCTCCATGATAAACTATGCCCCCCTCCCCTCTCTTAGGCAGTCAAGAGTATTTTTTTGGAAGCTTTTGCTATGAACAACTATGCTTGAATTGGGAGTACAATGGTTGCCTTGGGAGGAGAAGGAGGCTTGCATGCCTCATGATGAATAAGACAAAAAAAAAGGCTTGCTTCTCCTAATGATGCTTGGCCGTCCACCCTCATCCATCCTCCTCCAATTTTTTTTTCTTTTGTATAATTTATGACAATTGGGTCCTTTTATCACATCTCAAATCTTTCTTATCTCCTTTCTTATAGCCTAGTCCACTTATATAGGTCCCAACTTATATCTATATCACTTATAGATAAGTCACATCTGTAGGTCCCAAGGGGTGTGAGTGTAAGGTTTAGAAGGGGGGGGGTTGAATAAACCTTACCAACTTTTCGATTTAGTCCTTTTAAAACGTTCAGAGTTAATACTTCACAGCTGAGTCCTTGATGGACAGCTAAGTTAGTTAATCAGCAGAGTTAGTCACTCAATAGACTCGACTGAGCTATTGATAGAATAACTCAACTGTTTTGACTAAAGACTTAACTCGACTGTGATATATTTTCAGCGGAAGACTTAACACCCTTGAATTTGTATTGGGAAATTAATTTTTAGATTTTGATGAATGCCATGTAAAACTTAGAATAGAAAGTTGGCACCCCATTTTTTTGTTGTAAATTGCATTGTAATAGATAATTTGGTCGAAATTTGAGTCAAGTCACTATGCTGAACATGCAAGAAGACAACCGGAGATTAGAAGGAAGACTTATTTTGCAAAGGTGAGTGTGGCAAAGAAGAAAAGATAGGAACTCGACCGAAGGTGCGGTGAGATCTGGTGAGTGAAGTATCGATCAAGACAACTCAAGACAAACCAAGTCTCAAGTTGAAATGAAGAGTCATCCAATGATTGGAAGTGACTCAAGTCAATCTGGGAAGTAAAGAAAATGCGTCAAGACGAGATAATGAAAGAGATCCGTTACTGAGAAGTCAAGAGAATTACTTAAACAAGTAATACCTCCATATTGCCTTTCTTGAAGTGCTCGATCCCGAAGCGTGCAAAAGGAATAAACCAATGGGAAGCACTGCACCTATGTCAGAACTCTGAAAAGCTGAAGAATCAATCATACGAGGAAGTGGCAATTCCAAGGACTGCAACAAGATAAGCCAACGACCACAAGTGTCTTTTAAAAATAAGCCTATCTCTTCAACGGGCAAATTTTTGAAAGATCACTATAAAAAGTGAGAATCTTCGAGAGAAGGTTACCTGAACCACGAACATTCAAGCTAACATTCGAACTATAACCAAAAATATTCTCAAGTCATTCAAATTCAATCATCAAGCCTACATTACGAAGGAAATCAATCCAACACTCACCTGTGAAGGAAAGACAACTTCTATCAGTTGAAGAGGAAACATTTGAAGAATCAAGGGGTCTACATTCCACGGAGGATTGTAGGAAGGTTCAAGATCAAACCAGTCTCAAGTTTTTGGAGGGCTTCATGATCAAATCCAAGAAGATTGAGTAAGTGGGCTGTAGTAGCAAGGCAGCTACCCTGTGAAGAAGCCGAGTCGTAAATGCGAGAAGCCACCTTGTGTGACAAGGCATCTCAGCATCGAGTCCCAAAGGATCAAGTCGGTTGTGTGATCAAGACTTGTATCTCGGGATGTTAACCACTCGTATATTGATCAATACTTAGTGGATTCCTCCAGGAGTTGGAGAAGAGAGGAGTAGAAGAATTACCCCATCTTCGAACCTCTATAAAAACTTATTGTGTCATTTACATTTCAAAGACTTTAATTTCGCATATTACTTTTATATCTCATTTGATTAATTTGCTATCCAATTGATAATCAACCAAGTGCTAAAACCTAATATTAAAACAAACTTAACCAAATTCAAAGGTGTTAAGTCTTCCACTGAAAACATATCACAGTCGAGTTAAGTCTTTAGTCAAAACAGCTGAGTTATTCTATCAGCGGCTCAATCGAGTGCATTGAGTGACTAACTCTATTTGATTAACTAACTTAGCTATCCATCAAGGACTCAACTGTGAAGTATTAACTCTGAACATTTTAAAAGGACTAAATCGAAAAGTTGGTAAGGTTTATTCAACCCCCCTTCTAAACCTTACACTCACACCCATTGGGACCTACAAGTGGTATCAGAGCCAGGTTGGTTCATTGAGCCTTCCGCACTAGTTACTGAACTAGATCTCCAAATTTTTCAAAGCTTGTTTTAGTACTCAATCTTTCAAAACTTTTTCATTCAGCAAAGTTATTATTATGGAAGCAAATTTTCCAAATTCGTATGCAGGCTCATCTATCTGCATTACACGATGATATGTGGATAGTGATAGAAGATGGGCCACTCCAAATCTTAAAAGTGAACACAGCTGCAAGAAGAGCTGCGGTGAAGGAAGAAAGAGGATGCCGCTCCCGGCAGGCGATGGTTGAAAAACCAAGATTTGAATGGACAAATGATGACAGGAAAAGATATAACTTGGACAATGTGGCCAAGGACATTCTTTACAAAACTTTGGACAAAGCCATGTTCAACAAAGTCAAATCATGCAAAACGGCAAAAGAAATCAGGACAAGCTAACCTTGATTTCGAAGGCTCGGAGCAAATCAAAGAAAATAAACTATTTGTTGTTGTACAAAAATTTGAAAACTTTAAGATCTTTGCAGGAGAAACCTTGGATCGGTGGATGCTCGGTTCGTCACGAAATTACCAATGAATGCGCACTTGGAAAGGAATATACACGAAGGAAATGTGTATGAAGATTCTAAGAAGTCTCCCAATCGAGTGGGATATGAAAGTCATGGCCATGAGACATTCTATGGACCTATCGAAGACATCCAACCATGAGCTATTCTCGGATCTCAAAGCCTACGAATTTGGTGAAAAGAAAAGACCAAGAGGAAACAATCGTGCCCAAAACAGTGCTCTAATTGTTAAGGATGGCAAGAGAGCCGAGGTCAAATAAGTCATTGACTAAGAGGAAATTGCATCGATGGTTAAAAGGTTTAACAAGTTCTTCAATAAGAATTACAAAAAAGCAAAGGTGAATCCTCTAGAAGACACTCGGCTCCTCCAAGTCAAGGGAAGAAAGAACACCCAAGAGAGCGAGCATCAAAAAGTTGAATATCAAAGAGCCGACAATCCAAGGATGGAAAGAACTGATCAAAAAGTTGAAAATCTATGGGGCAGTAACAACCGGTCACTATGCCATTGAATGCCCATATCCTGTAGTCAACAAATACGGGAATGAAGAGGAAAGAAAAGTCTTGAGGGAAAGAAGAAAGGAAAAGGAAAAGAGAAAGCAATGTTGAGCTGCAGAGGCTGCGATCTGATCAAGTCAAAAGACACAGAGACTCGGAGAGTAGTGGCGACTACTCAAGTTACTCTACGAAGAAGAAGCCTTGATCCGTCTAATGGCTAAAGAACAAAACCAAACGACCAAGAAGATGAGGTACACTCTAACTCATCACACTCAGATACTAGTGATAGTGATTGTGACACACACACTTCATCACCCACTGATCTTTATGATTCATTAGGCAAAACGATGAAAGATTTTGAACATATTAAATCCTCACACACTACTAAATGAGGAAAACAGCCTACTCAAGAGCCAAAACTCACAGCTGACTAAGGAGCTGAGTACTCTAAGTCAAATAGCTGATGAAAATAAAAGTCTAAAGGCTGAAAATGCTAAGTTAATAAAGCAGAGATAGCCGCTATAGAAAAGAGGGAGAATGACATCAAAAATGTGATAGCCTCATTCACTAAGGCATCCAAATCATTGGATGATCTTATTATGAGTCAAAGAGAATGTGGAGACAAGACAGGCTTAGGATTTAATTCCTTTATGCTATGTCAAGTTCCAAAAGTGATTTTGGAAAAGGGATCTTCAAGCAATGAAGTATCTCTAATATCCAAAACTCCAAATGATGCACACACATTTATTCCAAAGCACAATCACAAGCAAACAGGCCTTTGTTATAAAGGAAAAGGAAAATAGCGGATTGAGTATCTTTGAGAGGACAGGCGAGAAGAAATCGGTAGAGTTCCTCAAAGAAACTCCAAACGGGAGATACTGTAAAGAAGAAACAGAGCTACCAAAAGCCCCAGAGAAATTCTATAAAAGAAACACATATGATGGGAATGGTAGAAAATACCCAAGCCAAGCCGATTGGAATAATGTGAACTATCAGCAAAGACCTATGGAATATAAGCCTAAGTGGCAAAGGCCTAGAACTCAGCAAAGGCCATTCCAAAGGCATAAGAGCTTTCATCATCACACATATGCACCTAGGCACTACACTCAGAGATATCACAACTACCCAAAGAAGGCAATTGCTAAAACACATACACAGGCATACAGACAAAAGAGACAGGATGTATGAACCAGAACCCCAAGCAATTTGCCAAAATTAATTATGATTATGGCAGCGATAGATGGCAACCCTTAGAGTCAAATCATTTGGCTATAGGTTGGTTGGATCATCTTACAATACTAACCCCTCGGGACCCAGGCAAGTATGGGTACCTAAAACCTAATTTCCTTGATTGCGAGTTCAAGGAGCGGTGAGTGCGGAACCTGGTACATGGATCCGGGCCGTTCCGGACACATGACAGAAACAAGAAAAATTTATCAAAATTCAAGGATGTTAGAGGTGCAAAAGTCATATCTGGAGGAAATGAAGCTCCAGAAGAAATAAGAGGCATTGGATCCATCAAGAAAAATGGATTAGAAATTACGGATGTTGCATATGTTGAAGGCCTCATTTTCAACTTGCTAAGCATAAGTCAACTCGTGACAAATGCTACAATGTTGGATTCAATATGGGTGTATGCCAAATCAAGGATCTTTGAAACTAATGAAATAGTGTTGCAAGGATGCGAGACAAAAGAACATGTATGTGGTAAATTGGTCAATCGCAACACCAAGCACTTGTCTCAAGCTAGCAAAGAGCACAATTTGAATCAAGTTGGCTGTGGTACAGAAAATTGAGTCACCCAATTTCAAAACTATTAACAAAATTGCAAGAAGTAATCTTGTGGAAGGACTTCAGACTCGATGATACAAGAAGGAAAGTATATGTGATGCATGTCGAAGGGAAAATAGATCAAATCATCATTCAAAGAAAAGAAATGTCCATCTTCAACAAGAATATTGCACCGCTACATATGGATCTATTTGGTCCATTGAACCACCAAAGCATAAGTGGGAAGAAATACACCTTGGTGGTAGTAGATGACTAATCAAGATATACATGGAAAATATTCATGTATAAGAAGAAAGAAACTCTGTGAGAAACTACCACGGTGATGAAGAGAATACAAAATGAGAAGAGTCAAACCATTATCAAAATAAGATCGACAGAGGAACCGAGTTTGTCAATGGAATAATAACTCAAGATCTTTGTATATTGAAAATGGTATTAGTCATGAATTATCTGCAGCAAGGACTCCACAAACAGAATGGAGTTGCGAAACAAGGAATAGAACTCTCAAAGAAGCAGCAAGGACCATGTTAGTGGTGGTGCTAAAAGATTTTGGGTCAAGCAATAAACACAAGCATGCTATACTCAAAATAGATGAATGATAAACAGACAGCTGACAAAGACTCCCTATGAGATTTGGACATGGAGAAAGCCAAATGTTGCATATTTCAGAATATTTGGATGCAAATGCTTCATCCATAACAATCGCAAAGATAATTTAAAGGCCTTTGATGCTAAAGTTGATGAAGGTATCTTCTTAGGATACTCAGCTAAAAGCAAAGCCTACAGAGTGCTCAACAAGAGGACAATGGTTACCAGAAGAATCCATCCATGTGGTGTTTGATGAACCCAACGTAAATGGAGAAGACATTGAAGAGTCGGTGATAATTTGAATCAACCAACCATGCGAAGAGTCCCTATGTTAAAGTCAAGCTGGAATTATAAATCCAGATGAAGATGAGATAGCCGAGTCTCAAAGACAGTGGAAAATCTGCTGACCAAATGATGATGAGATAGCCGATCAAATGACACACCGCAAGACGATCGAATCGGCTAACTTACTCCAACTTTGATGTAAGATGGCTGAGAGACCATCCACCAGAACTAATCATTGGATATGTAAGAGAAGGTTTGAAAACTAGATCCAGAACTCAACAAGAAGCAATGTTCACTTGCTTCATCTCACAAATAGAGCCAAAAGATATGTCACAAGCATTGGATGACACACATTGGATTCAAGCCATGCAAGAAGAGCTAAATCAGTTTGAGAGGAAAAAAGTGTGGGAATTGGTTCAAAGACCTACCCATCAAAATGTTATTGGCACTAAATGGGTGTTAAGAAACAAGATGAATGAGGAAGGTTCTGTGGTGAGAAACAAAGCAAGATTGGTAGCCAAAGGGTATTGCCAAGAGGAAGGAATAGATTTTGATGAAACATTTGCTCATGTGGCAAGATTGGAAGCAATAAGAATGTTCCTTGCCAATGCAGCTCACAAGAACTTTATTGTATATCAAATGGATGTAAAGAGTGCATTCCTTAATGGGTTATTAGAAGAAGAAGTATATGTTGAACAACCTCCTGGATTTGAGCAGAAGACTCTTGGAGATAAGGTATACAAACTCAAGAAAGCTTTATATGGTTTGAAACAGGCACCCAGAGCATGGTATGATACATTATCACAATTCCTAACTGAGAACGGATTCACAAAAGGCAAAGTGGATAGAACACTCTTCAGAATTCAAGATGGGAAGAGTATACTGCTTGTTCAAATATATGTGGATGACATCATCTTTGGATCCACAAACAAAGAGCTTTGTGATAAATTCTCAAATCTCATGCAAGGAAAATTCGAAATGAGCATGATGGGAGAGCTGACATTCTTCCTTGGACTCCAAGTAAAACAGCTGAAGGATGGAACCTTCATAAGTCAGACAAAATACACCAGAGATTTATTGAAGAAATTTGGTATGGAAGAGAAGTCTTCTCGTGAAAATACCAATGAATACATCGATCAAAATGGATATGGATGCAGATGGCAAGCTCAGATCAAACAAGATACTGAGCACTTATTGGATCATTGCTCTATCTCACAGCAAGCAGGCCAGACATCACCTTTGATGTAGGTGTATGTTCAAGATTTCAATCTGCCCCAAAAGAAAGTCACATGACTGCAGCCAAGAGAATCCTGAGATATTTGAAAGGAAGCCAAGAAGTTGGCTTATGGTATCCAAAGGAAGGTGGATTCATGCTAATTGGCTATTCAGACTCTGACTAAGCTGGTTGTAGAGTTGAAAGGAATAGTACCTCAGGCACATGTCAAATGCTTGGAAATAGGCTAATTTCCTGGTTTAGCAAGAAGCAAAATTCAATAGCTACCTCCACAGCTGAAGCAGAATACATAGATGTGGGCAACTGTTGTGCCCAAGTCTTATGGATGAGACAGCAGCTGAGAGACTATGAGGTTGAGGAAAAGGAAATTCCAATTATGTGTGATAACACAAGTGCAATTGCAATCACTCAAAATCCTGTGTTGCATTCAAGAACTGAGCATATTGATGTCAGATATCACTTCATAAGAGATCATGTTGAAAAGAAGGACATCACCTTGGAATATATCTCAACCGGATAAGCAATAGGCCGACATATTCACAAAACCATTATGTGAATCAAGATTTGAAGAACTCAAACATGAATTAGGGTTAATTGGTGAGTTGACACTTTTAAGACTCAAAGAAAAGAGATGAAACACGAAAAGTTGAAAAAGAGTGAACTCTTAAATCACTAAGTGAATCACCAGATCGGAGAATCAGCTGCATCGAGTTAGCTGACAACTGAGTATTTATGTGCAAAGAGAGAAGAGTTAAATCAACTAAGGAATAAGCTGAGTCATTTATGAGCAAAGTGACAAAAACGCAGTCGTTTTTACTAAGCGGGAATTTTTTAAGAATGACGTCAAAGATAATTATGACGTGTACAGTCAAAAGTGCACACAAAGCTTATGATTGGATATAAATGCTGCCGCATTAAATACGAGAGATTAAAGGTTAATTGGCGTGCAAAATCTAAGCCGTTGATTTTGATCAAAATTTCAAAAACCACCCGCACATCCTTTCATGACCCATACTTAAACCATTTCGTCCGATTCTCTCTCACTTTATCAAAACTGTTCATCTCTCTCAAAGGCAAAAGAAAGAAATTTTCTCTCAAAACCCTACAAATCCTCAAGTTTATTTTTTAAGTTTCGTTCGGTAAAACATCTAGAAATGGCATCTACTCATGATTTCGTCAAGTCAGGAAAGCAAATCCACACGGGTCATCTTGTGGATTTCGACAAGCATGCTTAAACAGGGGTCCGACGACACCCTTGTGAAGAAGATAGCAAAAAAGCGGAAAAATCTGGATTAAAACCATTTTTGACGATGGAGTTTCCAATGACCTACGTGGAAGAGGTCGCACAGTTCTACGTGAACGCTGAACTTCACGATGAGGGCATCAAGTCCTCTGTTCATGGAAAAGAGTTCACCATTATTGCTAAGGATCGGCGCGAACATTGCTTGTTGCGGCGGAAGGAGTGTCGCAGATTTATGAAGCTGATGTTGACCTGGCTGCTGCTTGGAAGGAAGTAGCCAAGTCCGACTATGCTGCGAAAGTGGTCTATACAGCTAATAAGAAGCTGTTGAAAGAGGACTACCACAAATTGCTGGACATCGTTGCCAAATGCATAGACATCAAATTTGGAAGTTTTGACCAGATGTCCAAAGCTAAGTTGATTGTGATGGTTGCGATCATTGAAGAAAAAAAGGTGAACTGGGTTGAGTTTGTATACAACAGACTCTGCCAGAATATTGAGAATAAATCCTTCAAGGAGGATGGTACGTTTGGAGGATCCCTGGGATACGGCCTGGTGATTGGCCGAATGATGGAAGTAAAAGGAGTCCCTCTTCGACATGGAAAGGCATTCCATGTAAACAAGAGGATGTTTCGATCAAACCTCTTCGGCGCACAGAAGAGAGCTTACGCTAAGAGGGCTGATACGGGTGAGGGGGAATCAGCTGACCCTGAAGATACAGCTGTCTCCTCTCCTCCAAAGAAGATGGTTGCTCCTGCAGCTGCCAAGAAGACTGCTGCCCCTGCAGCAAAGAAAAAGAAATCTGCACATGCCCCTGCAGCCGAGCCACCGCCCCCAGTAGTGTCTCATGCCCAGCGGCATGATGGAGAAGGAACCGTTAATCCCTTCTCCAGTGATCAAGAAGAGGAGGACTGCCACAACAAGGAAGGCAGCTGCCTCTAAGACAACTGCAAAGGCATTTACCTTCAACGAACTGGAGGAAGTGGAACCAGATGTCCCTCTGGTGAAAACAAAAAGAAGAAGAAGAATTTCCAAGCTCTTTGAGCTTGAGAAGACAACTGAGTCTACCACTCAGCTGGAAAAGATACCCGAGACTGCTAGAGAAGGAGAGTCTACGGAAGTTATTAATGAAATGGCCAAGTCTGCTGAGGTCGATTAGCAGAGGCAACTCGAAGACCCAGCTGTAGACAGAACAGCTGAGGAACAAGGAATGGCTGAGACAATCGAATCACCTATTGATAGGGTTGTGTCTCCGCCTGTAACAGAGGGTACTGAGGATGTCGAGTAGCGAAGTCTGCTACCCTTAATCCCTGGAAACGAGGGCCAGCAAGAGAATGATGAAGACAATGTAATCATGTACTCTTCATTGTATCCAGACATCCAAAATCGTCTGCGAGAGTGGAGAAAATGGAAGCTGAGCCTATCCAGAGTGCAGTTTGAAAGACCAGAGTTCATTGCTGAAGAAGAAGAACTCTTCAGGTTTCTTGAGGTTGACACAGTGCTGCAAGCCCTTGACGAGGATAATTGTATCAATATACTGCAGATACGGAAAGAAAACGAATGGGCTAGAGCAGCTAAGGATGTAGAAGCACGTGAGAAGGCCATCATCTACCCTCTCACTGGCACCACCGATCATACACATCCTCACCTTGACGTCCTATCAGACAGTGATGAGGATCTGAACCCTACTGCTGCCACAGAAGAGTTGCAACTGCAGCAAGCAGTGCAAGAATCCAGAATCCTACATAAGCGAAGGATGATGGAGGGACCAGGGGAGTCCTCCAACTCACAGCTGGAGATTGATCCTATGGGAGTGGTACAACATATTGCCACTGTTGTCGCTGCCACTTCTTCCCCAGCTCATTCGGAGGAAGGTGTTAAGGGAACTGGCGATGAAACTGGGATTGTGGGGACCCCAGTCGAGCCAACCCCTAATGAAGGTGTCTTACCACCTGCCCCAATGGTGAATACTCAATGGGAACAGCCGGGAGTCTGGAGACGAGTGACCCCATTCCAAGTCACTCAGCTAGTGCGCCAGCTGAGGGGGAAACTCCCTCCACTGCAGCAAGGTCGGAAGATGCTACAGCTGACTCCACAATGAATCTCAGAGGCGAAGTGGAAAAGGAAAAACAACTTAATACACAGCAAGTTGCCATTGACGAGGCTCGACGATTTATGACTGCCTCTCGGCTGAAGTGCCAATCGCTCTGCAGGCCAATGACGCCGATGCGGTTGAGGTACAAGAAGGAATCGCCCGGGAGTTAACACTCTGTGCAATGAAAGCGCAATCCATGGAGTGGAGACTCCAGTGGATGCCACCTCAGAAGACCCCAAGACATGACACCGTCGTCGAAGGGAATGTCCAGGCCTCATGCAGCTTGAGGCGCAGGAGGTAATGAAGGCCAACGGGAGGTTGAGACTTCCCGGGGTAAAGAAACTGAAGCATAGAACATCCCTCCTGCTATCATCGACCCATCTGAAAAAGAGATAAGTTCTCTTCACAATTCCCAGGATAATCCTGATGTAACCTTTCTGGGATCCGAAGGTGAAGATGAAGCTGAGTCAACCTCTATTGCCGATCCAAAAGACTCAGCCGAGGATGTTCTTCCAACCACGAGTAAGTCTGACCTTAAGACTACTCGCCAAACATTTAACTTTGATGATGAGCCACCCATGGAAATCTCATCATCGTCCGATGACGCTTCTGATATGGCCGAGGACCAGTCAACTCAGGTGGAAAAACCAGCTAAGACCGAAGAAGCTGTTAAGACAGCTGAGGCTCAGCAAGCTGGGTCAACTTCACAACAGACCACAGCTGAAACAAAGTCAACTGCGCAGGCTCCCCAAGATGCAACAGGATCGACTCCACCGGAGACTTCACGAGCACAAGTTGTCATTGTGCAGATTCCAGTTGCCCGTGATGATCATTTTGTAGAATCATTTCCCTTCTCTCTGGAGGTACCTGACCTCCCTGAAGAATCAACTAGAGATCGAGAACGCTTCCATAAACACGATCTGTTATTCCAACATATACCATCATTCAAGAGACTTTGACTTTGACGCATTTGCTTGGCCGCCACCGTGACAGTAAGTGACGGTGAGGTTCGAAGTTTTCAAAGCCATATTTGCAGAGATTGAAAAGATGGATATGCACCAGGCCTCACTGGAGATGAGGTTGGATAACAGACGCAAACCTTGCATGCCGTCTGCGAGGCATAATTGTCGAGGATCCGGGAATGGTGACAACAAAGAAAGACAATGCGCGTGGAACAAGCTCGATATTTCAGGACATTGTTCAACAAATTGCTAGTCGGGGCCGAGAATGCTAATGCAAAGACAAGAATGCAAGAGCACATCGAGCGAATGCTTGAATCTCACACCACGAGATACATCTGCTGTGTGAATATAATAAGAAAGAGCTCCTGCACGTAGAGGAGATCATGGATCGGAAGTTCAACCTCCTCATGGCCGAGATGAAGTTGGTAACAATTGAATCCAACGCCACCCGCTCGAATTCCGTGCGGCATACTCCCAGCCAGATTGGCGAACTCATTATCGGCCGCTTAGACTTCATGCTTGCTAGCTTGTTTCAGGGGTTCTCTCTCCTTTGATGATGCCAAAAAGGGGGAAGAGGAATACCAAAAGGTGCTAAAGGGATCACGAAGTGAAAAGGAGGACGAATTGTGAAAGGAAAAGCGGTGAGGAAGTGATAAGAGAGAAGAAAGGAAAATCTGTTGAGGGGAAGGCTCGAAAGATGTGACCTTGATGATTGCTAAAACCCCCAACAAGGTCTTGTCACACTGGTGATATCATCAAAGCAAACTCCCAATGACTCGCCACTCCAACACTCTGCGGTACCTATGGTGAAAAAGAGAAAGACAGTTGAAGCGGGGATGCGGGAAGTGGAAGGAAAGATGGATGCGAGTTATGAACATTCGAAACAACATGGAGGCATTCCAACAAACGAGAGATACCTATGCCATTTTAGATGCCGGAAGAGCAAGATCTGTTGATGAATTCAAGACGCTTGCTTACACGAAGGTTACTTCGCAAACATGTCCATGGCTCAAGCACGGGATTTTATCTTGGGAAAAAGGTCTCAAACTATGTGTAGAAGGCGACAGCTGACAAACTCTTCGGCGATCACTCTGCTGGTCACTGTTTGGGAAAAAGAAGGCCCCAAGACAATACACGCCCAGAGGCGAGGGGAAAAGAAGCGTGTGGTGGAGGAAGAGGTTTCGCACCCGGATCTACGCCCAAAATATTGAGTACATAGATCCAGGCAAGAAAGGAGGGATCTATTGTTACCGGGATTTGACGAAGTAGCCAACCTTTGCAAGTGGCTAAGAACAATCTTGAGTATGTGAAGAGAATTGAAGAGGAAAATAAAAGACAAACTCAGCTATGGGAGGAAAGACAAGAAAGACAGAGAGAGAAGAGATGAAGTTTGCCGAGAAAGGCGTATGAGAAAAAGAAGGCGGTGAAGATGAGAAAAAGAGAAAAAGGTCGAGGAAGATGACAGAGTGAAGAAGATGAAAGAAGGAGGCGTGCGAAGGAGATAATGTGTTCTTTGCCGCTTCACCCCTTCATGTATTTTACTATGTAAATACATTTTTATGTAAGTCTTCTATACATCGAATAAAATCGTTCATTTTCTATACTTGTGTAGATATAGAACAACATAGTTACTTTAAATTGTTTATGCTCGATACACTATGTAAACATTTTGTGTAAAGAACAAGAATGTTATGACCAATAAAAGATTGATTCTACGCATACATTCCTGATTACGCATTGTCCGCACTATCTTTCTTTATTACTTTATTGTATGAATGTTTTAAGTTTTGGCATCATCAAAAGGGGAAATTGTTGGGAAATTAATTTTTAGATTTTGATGAATGCCATGTAAAACTTAGAATAGAAAGTTGGCACCCCATTTTTAAATTGTAAATTGCATTGTTATAGATAGGGGTGGTCGAAAGTGAATCAAGTCGACTATGCTGAACATGCAAGAAGACAATCGGAGATTAGAAGGAAGACTTCCTGCGCAAGGCAACTAAGTGTGGCAAAGAAGAGAAGATAGGGAATTTGAAGGTGCGGTGAGATACAGCTGAGTGAAGTATCAGTCAAGACAACTCAAGATAGCCAAGTCTCAAGTTGAATTGACAGAAGAGTCATCCAATGATTGGAAGCTGACTCGAAGTCAACTGGGAAAGTTAAGAAAATGCAGTCAAGACGAGATAATCGAAAGAGATCCGTTGCACGAGAAGTCAAGAGAATTACTTAAACAAGTAATACTTCCATCTTGCCTTTCTTGAAGTGCTCGATCCCGAAGGCGCGTGCAAAAGGAATAAACCAATGGGAAGCATTGCACCTGTGTCAGAACTCTGAAAAGCTGAAGAATCATTCATACGAGCAAGTGGCAATTCCAAGGACTACAACAAGACAAGCCAACGACCACAAGTGTCTTTTAAAAATAAGCCTATCTCTTCAACAGGCAAATTTTTGAAAGATCACTATAAAATGCTGATGAATCACTCTGAGTGAAGGTTACCTGAACCACGAACATTCAAGCTAACATTCGAACTGTAACCAAAAATATTCTCAAGTCATTAAAATTCAATCCTCAAGCCTACATTACGAAGGAAATCAATCCAACACTCACCTGTGAAGGAAAGACAACTTCTATCAGTTGAAGAGGAAACATTTGAAGAATCAAGGGGTCTACATTCCACGGAGGATTGTAGGAAGGTTCAAGGTCGAACCAGTCTCAAGTTTTTGGAGGGCTTCGTGATCAAATCCAAGAAGCTTGAGCAAGTGGGCTGTAGTAGCAAAGCAGCTGCCAATGAAGAAGAAGTTGAGTCGTACGAGAAGCTGGCCTATGTGACCAAGGCATCTCAGATGAGTCCCAAAGGATCAAGTCATTTTGTGTGATCAAGACTTGTATCGGACTCATTAACCACTCTGTATATTGATCAATACTTAGTGGATTCCTCCAGACTTGGAGAAGAGAGGAGTAGAAGAATTACCCCATCTTCGAACCTCTATAAAAACTTATTGTGTCATTTACATTTTAGCACTTTAATTTCTCGCATATTACTTTTATATCGGTGATTAATTTGCTATCCAATTGATAATCAACCAAGTGCTAAAACCTATTATTAAATCAAACTTAACCAAATTCAAAGGTGTTAAGTCTTCCTGAAAACATATCCCGGTCGAGTTAAGTCTTTAGTCAAAACAGTGAGTTATTCTATCAACGGCTCGAGTCGAGTCTGTTGAGTGACTAACTTCACGATTAACTAACTTAGCTATCCATCAAGGACTCATTTGTGAAGTATTAACTGAACATTTTAAAAGGACTAAAACGAAAAGTTGGTAAGGTTTATTCAACCCCCTTCTAAACCTTACACTCACACCCCTTGGGACCTACAATTTGGTTAAGTTTGTTTTAATATTTGGTTTTAGCACTTGTTGATTATCAATTGATAGCAAATTTATCAGCAGATATTAAGGTAATATGCAAAAATTAAAGTGTTGAAATGTAAATGACACAATAAGTTTTTATAGAGGTTCAAGATGGGGTAATTCTTCTACTCCTCTCTTCTCCAACTCCTGGAGGAATCCACTAAGTATTGATCAATATACAAAGTGGTTGAAAGTCAAAACAAGTCTTGATCACACGGTGACTTGACTTGATCCTTTGGGACTCGATCTGGAGATGCGCTTTGGTCACACAGCTGGCTTCCGTGCGACTCAGCTTTCTTCACAGGCAGCTGCCTTGCTACTACAACCCACTTGCTCAAGCTTCTTGGATTTGATCACGAAGCGCTCCAAAAACTTGAGACTGGTTCGACCTTGAACCTTTCTACAATTCTCCGTGGAATGTAGACCCCTTGATTCTTCAAATGTTTCCTCTTCAACTGATTGTAGTCGTCTTTCCTTCACAGGGGAGTGTTGGATTGATTTCCTTCGTAATGTAGGCTTGAGGATTGAATTTGAATGACTTGAGAGTAATTTTTGGTTACAGTTCGAATGTTATCTTGAATGTTCGTGGTTCAGGTTTTTTTTTGCTCTCAGAGTGATTCCTCAGCCTTTTATAGTGATCTTTCAAAAATCTGCCCGAGATAGGCTTATTTTTAAAAGACACTTGTGGTCGTTGGCTTGTCTTGTTGCAGTCCTTGGAATTGACATTTTCTCGTATGAATGATTCTTCAGCTTTTTAGAGTTCTGACACAGGTGCATGCTTCCCATTGGTTTATTCCTTTTGCACGCTTTTGGGACTGAGCACTTTAAGAAAGGCAGTATGGAAGTATTACTTGTTTAAGTAATTTCCTTGACTTCTGTGCAACGGATCTCTTTCAGTTATCTCGACTTGACTGCATTTTCTTAACTTCCCCAGGTGACTTCGAGTCAGCTTCCAATCATTGGATGACTCTTCTGTCACTTCAACTTGAGACTTGGCTGTCTTGAGTTGACTTGACTGATACTTCACTCAGCTGTATCTCAGCTGCACCTTCAGTCGAGTTCATGTCTTCTCTTCTTTGCCACACTCTGCCTCGCAGATGAGTCTTCCTTCTAGTCTCCAGTTGTCTTCTTGCATGTTCAGCATAGCTGACTTGACTCGACTTTCGACCAAACCTTTATCTATTACAATACAATTTACAACAAAAATGGGATGCCAACTTTCTATTCTAAGTTTTACATGGCATTCATCAAAATCTAAAAATAATTTCCCAACAATTTCCCCCTTTTTGATGTTGCCAAAACTTAAAACATTCATACAATAATTAAACAGCAAAGATACGTACAGACAATGTAGAATCACAAAATGTATGCGTAGAATCAATCTTTTATTGATCATAACATCCTTGTTCTTTACACAACTATTTACAGAGTGTATCAAAGCTTAAACAGAACTTAAGGTAATCATGTTGTTCTATATCTACGCAAAGTATGGAAATTGTACAATTTTTATTCGATGTACAAAAGACTTACATAAAGATGTATTTACATAGTAAAATACATGAAGGGGTGGACAACAACACTTCATCTCCTTCGCTACCTCCTTCTTTCCTCTTCTTCAGCTCTATCATCTTCTGGCCTTTTTCTCTTCCTCTCATCTTCAGCCGCCTTCTTTTTCTCATAAGCCTTTCTAGCAGCTTCATCTCTTCTTTTTCTTTCTTGTATTTCCTCCCATAGCTGAGTTTGTCTTCTATTTTCTTCTTCAATCCTCTTCACATACTCAACAGTGTTTTTAGCCACTTGTAGTTTAGCTACTTCGTCGAATCCAGCCCAATAGATCCCTCCTTTCTTGCCTGGATCTATGTACTCAATGTTTTTGGGTAGAGGTCTAGGTCTGAAACCTCTTCCTCCACCACTGCTTCTTCCGCTTCCTATGGGTGTCTTCATCATCTTGGGGCCTTCTTTTTCCCAACTGAGTGACTAGCAGAGTGACCAAAGCAGAGCGACCGACAGTCCTTCCGCTTATTAGCTTCTTCACATAGTTTGAGACCTTTTTCCCAAGACAAATCCAGGCTTGAGCCATGGACATATTTGCGAAGTAACCTTGATACGAGCGTCTTGAATTCATCAACAGATCTTGGCTCGGTTCCGACATCTGAAATGGCATAGGTGTCTTTGTCTGTTGGAATGCCTCCATGTTGTTTCAGAATATCCATAACTCGGGCATCCATCTTTCCTTCCACTTCCTTCATCCCTGCTTCAACTATCTTTCTCTTTTCAGCCATGGGTACAACAGAGTGTTGGAGTGGCAAAGTTACTGGGAGTTTGCTGATGATATCAGCTGTGACAAGACCTTGTTGGGGGGTTTTAGCAATCATCAAGGTCATATCTTTCGAACCTTCCCCCTCAATAGATTTTCCTTTCTTCTCTCTTCTCTCTTCCTCAACTGTCTTTCCCTTCACAGCTGCGTCCTCCTTTTCAGCTTCAAATCCTTTCAACGCCTTTAGGTATTCCTCTTCCTCCTTTTTGGCATCATCAAAGGAGAGAGGAACCCCTAGAAACAAGCTAGCAATCATGAAGTCTAAGAGGCTAATACCAGCTTCAATTCAGCCATGAGGAGGCTAAACTTCAGATCCATGTTCTCCTCTACGTGTAGGAGTTCTTTCTTATTATATTCACGCAGCAGCTGCATCTCTGTGGTGTGAGATTCATGCATTCGTTCAATGTGCTCTTGCATTCTTGTCTTTGCATCAGCATTCTCAGCCCGCCAGACTAGCAATTTATTGAACAATGTCCTGAAATATCGAGCTTGTTCTACGCGCATGGTCTGCTGTTGTTGCCACCATTCCTGGATCCTGACAATTATGCCTCGCAGATCGGCAGTAAGGTTTGCGTCTCTGTATATCACCTCATGTCCAAAGTGAGGCCTGGTGCCTCTCCATCTTTTCTATCTCTGCAAATATGGCCTTGAAAACTTCCCGAAACTCAGCTGTCACTTCTGTCTCCGCTGGCGGCCAAGCAGCATCAAAGTCAAAGTCTGCTGGGATGATGGTGTCTGTTGGAATAACATGATCAGGTTTATGGAAGCGTTCTTGATCTCTAGCTGATTCTTCAGGAAGGTCAGGTACTCCTAGAGAGAAGGTAAATGATTCTACAAAAGGATCATCACGGGCAACGGGAATCTGCTCAATGACAACTTGTGCTCGTGAAGTTCCCGGTGGAGTCGATCCTGCTGTAGCTTGGGGAGCTCGCGATTTGAGCTGACTGTTTCATTTGTGGTCTATTGTGAAGTTAACCCAGCTTGCTGAGCCTCAGCTGTCTTAACAGCTTCGTCGGTCTCATCTGGTTGTTACACATGAGTTAACTGGTCCTCGGCCATATCAGAAGCGTCATCGGATGATGATGAGATTTCCATGGGTGGCACATCATCATAATTAAATGTTTGGCGACTAGTCCTAAGGTCAAACTTACTCGTGCTTGGAAGAACATCCTCAGCTGAGTCTTTTGGATCGGCAATAGGGGATGACTCAGCTTCGTCTTCACCTTCAGATCCCAGAAAGGTTACATCAGGGTTGTCTTGGGAATCGTGAAGAGCATTTATCTCCTTTTTAGATAGATCAATGATAGTAGGAGGGATGTTCTGTGCGTCCGTCTCTTTACCCCGAGAAGTCTCAACCACCTATTGGCCTTCATTACCTCTTGCAGTCTCAAGCTGCAGGAGGTTTGGACGATCCCTTCGACAAAGTGTCACTGTCTTGGGTCTTCTCGAGGTGGCATCCACGGGGTCTCAACTCCATGGATTGCACTTTCAGTGCCCCAGTGTTAACTCCTAGGGCAGTTCCTTCATGTGCCTCGACCGCATCGCCAACGCGTCATTGGCTCGCAGAGCGATTGGCACTTCACCGAGACGATCTTAATCGCCTCGAGCCTCGTCGTGACAACTTGCTATGTATTTTGTTGTTCCTTCTCCACTCCGCCTCCGAGATTCGTTGTGAAGTCACCTGCACAGATCCTCCGACCTTGCAGCAGAGAGGAGTTTCCCCTTTAGGCGCACACGAGTGAGTGACTTGTAATGGGGTCACTCGTCTCCGGACTTCGGTTGTTCCCTTTGAGTATTCAGCCGTTGGGGCGGTGGTAAGACACCTTCATTAGGGGTTGGCTCGATTGGGGTCCCCACAATCCCGATTTCATCGCCAGTTCTTTATCACCTTCTTCTAAGTGAGTCTGGGAAGTGGCGCAGCGACAACAAAGTGGCAATATCTTTGCACCACTCCCATCGGATCAATCTCCAATCGTGATGTGGAAGATTCCCTGGACCTTCCAACAATCGTTGCTCATGTAGGGCCCTGGATTCCCGCATGGCGGCTTCGCCTGCATCTCCAATTCTTTCAGAGCGGCCGGGGTCCGAGATCCTCATCACTCCCGAGAGAGAATGTCGAGATGAGGATGTGTATGATCGGTGGTTCCGATAAGGGGACAAATACCGGCCTTTTCACGAGCCTCTGCTTCATCTGCCAGTCTCTCATTCTCCTTGTCCTTGAAGATCTGCAAGATATCTATGTAGTTTTCTTCATCCAGCGCTTGGACCACATTGGTCAATCCAAGAAATTTCAACAGTTCGTCTTCTTCTTCAATGAATTCCGGTCTTTGGAACTGTTCCCTGGATCGACTCAGCTTCCATTTCCTCCATTCTCGCAGATGATTTTGGATGTCTGGCAATGGTGGGGATAGGATCATCACATCATCATCCTTGTCATCTTCTCCTCTTTGTCCCTCGTGCTCGGGGATTGAGGGTAGCAAACTTTGGTGCTCCACACCCTCGCAGCGTGCATTGCGGGAGGGGATACAACCCTGTCAACATGAGAGTTTGCTTTCTCATTTGTTTTTTCTCTCTTTGTTCGCATTCGACAATTGTGTCTTCAATGTGCCTGTTGATCGGCTTCAGCAGATTTGTTTTGTTTCATCAATGATTTCGGAGACTCTACTTCTTCAAGACCTCCGCATTTGTTTGGTGAGTGGCGGACTCGGCCCGATTTCTCAAGCTTGGAACGCTTGAAGATTCTTCTTTTAGTCCTTACCAGGAGGGATTTCGGCTCGGATATAGTTTCTTCTAAGTCCCAGGCGGTGGGGGCGATCTTTGTCGTCTTCTTCGAGGAGCTAGCCGTCTCGGCTTATCGGTTCTCCTTTTCTTGACAAGCGGAGAAGCTATTTGAGGTTCCTTCTCCGCTCGGCTACGAGGAGAGACACGAGCTGCGGGGCGGTGACTCGACCGGGCAGGGGAAGGGGCAACTTTTGTTTTCTTCTTCTTTCTTTGCGGAGCAAGAGTCTTCTTAGCAAGCATTGCGCAGGGCGCCTTCTTTTGGGGAGAGGAGGAGACAGGTTGTTTCTTGAAGATCACCGATTCCCCTCACTGTGACGCCTCTCTTTGCATATGATCTCTTCTCAGGTCTCAGGAAAAGGTTAGATCGAAACATCTTCTTGTTTACATGGAACGCCTTTCCATGTCGAAGAGGAACTCATTTTTACTTCCATCATCCGCCAATTACCAGGCCGCACCCAGGAACCTCCAAACGTACCATCCTCCTTGAAGGATTTATTCCCAATATTCTCGCGTGAGTCCGTTGTATACAAACTCATTTAGTTCACTTTCTTTTCTTCAATGATCGCGGCCATTACGATCGACAGCTTTAGACAGCTGGTCAAAGCTTCCAAATTTGATGTCTATGCATTTGGCAACAATGTCCAGCAATTTGTGGTAGTCCTCTTTCAACGAACTTCTTGTTAGTTTGTGTAGACCACCTTCGCGAAGACGGTCGGACTTGACTACTTCCTTCCGGCGAGCCAAGTTAACATCGCTTCAAGAATCTCCGGCACTCCTTCCGCGGCAACAAGCGTTGTTCTCGCGGATCTTGGCAGTAATGGTGAAAGCTTTTTCGTGAACAGAGGACTTGATGCCCTCATCGTGAACTTCAGCGTTCACGTAGAACTGTGCGACCTCTTCCACGTAGGTCATCAGAAACTCCATCGTCAAAAACAGTTTCAACCCAGACTTTTCCAACTTATGTGCTATCTTCTTCACAAGGGTGTCGTCGGTTATTTTGTTTGATCATCCGTCGAAATCCACAAGAGACCGGTGTGGATTTGCTTCCCCAACTTGACGAAGTCATGAGTAGATGCCATTTCTCGATGTTTTACCGAACGAAACTTTGAGAATGAACTTGAGGATTTGTTAGGGTTTTGAGAGAAAATTTCTTCTGTGCCTTCGAGAGAGATGAACAGTTTTGGTAAAGTGAGAGAAAATCGGACGAAATGGTATAAGTATGGGTTATGAAAGGACGTGCGGGTGGTTTTTGAAATTTGATCAAGATCAACGGCTTAGATTTTACACTTAATTTCTCGTATTTAATGCGGCAGCATTTATATCCAATCATAAGCTTTGTGTGCAGCTTTTGATTGTACACGCGTCATAATTATCTTTGACGTCATTCTTAAAAACATTCCCGCTTATTAAAAACGACTGCGTTTTTATCACTTTGCTCATAATTGACTCAACTTATTCCTTAGTTGATTTAACTCTTCTCTCTTTGCACATAAATACTCAGCTGTCAGCTAACTCGATGCAGCTGATTCTCCGATACTACTTTCGTGTTTCATCTCTTTTCTTTGAGTCCTTCTGAGTGTCAACTCAGCTCAATTAACCCCAATTCATGTTTGAGTTCTTCAAATCTTGATTCACATAATGGTTTTGTGAATATGTCCTAATTGCTTATCGTTGAGATATATTCCAAGGTGACGCCCTTCTTTTCAACATGATCTCTTATGAAGTGATATCGACATCAATGTGCTTTGTTCTTGAATGCAACACAGATTTTGAGTGATTGCAATTGCACTTGTGTTATCACACATAATTGGAATTTCCTTTTCTTCAACCTCATAGTCTCTCATTTCTTTGCCTCATCCATAAGACTTGGGCACAACTCGGCCCGCAGCCTATGTATTCTCGCTTCATTTGTGGAGGTAGCTATTGAATTTTGCTTGCTAAACCAGGAAATTAGCCTATTTTCAAGCATTTGACATGTGCCTCGAGGTACTCTTCCCCGTCAACTCTACATCCAAAGATAGTCAGTCCGAGTAACCAATTAGCTTGAATCCACCTTCCTTTGGATACCATAAGCCAACTTATTGGCTTTCTTTCAAATATCTCAAGATTCTCTTGGTTGTAGTCAAGTGACTTTCTTTTGGTGCAAATTGAAATCTTGCACATACACCTACAAAGAAAGGTGATGTCCGCCTTTGTTCTTTGTGAGATAGAGCAATGATCCAATAAGTGCTTTGTATCTTATTTGATCTACAGCTTTCCATCCGCATCCATATCCATTTTGATGTGTATTCACTTGGTATTTTCACGTAAGACTTTTCTTCCATACCAAATTTCTTCATTAAATCTCCGTGTATTTTGTCCGACTTATGAAGGTTCCATCCTTCATTTGTTTCACTTGGAGTCCAAGGAAGAATGTCAGCTCTCCCATCATGCTCATTTCAAATTTGCTTTGCATAAGATTTGATAATTTATCACACAGCTCATTGTTTGTGGATCCAAAGATGATGTCATCCATATATATTTGAACAAGCAGTATGCTCTTCCCATCTTGAATTCTGAAGAGTGTTCTATCCACTTTGCCTTTTGTGAATCCGTTCTCAGTCAGGAATTGTGATAATGTATCATACCATGCTCTGGGTGTCTGTTTCAATCCATATAAAGCTTTCTTGAGTTTGTATACCTTATATCCAAGAGTCTTCTGCTCAAATCCTGGAGGTTGTTCAACATATACTTCTTCTTCCAATAACCCATTAAGGAATGCACTCTTTACATCCATTTGATATACAATAAAGTTCTTGCGAGCTGCGTAGGCAAGAAACATCCTTATAGCTTCCAATCTTGCCACAGGAGCAAAAGTTTCATCAAAATCTATTCCTTCTTCTTGGCAATACCCTTTGACTCAGCTATCTCATCTTCATCTGGACTTATAATTCCAGCTTCAGCTTCAACATAGGGACACTTCTGCATGGTTGGTTGATTCAGCTTATCAGCTGGCTCTTCAATATCTTCTCCATTTACATTGGGTTCATCAAACACCACATGGATGGATTATTCTGTAACCATTGTTCTCTTGTTTAGCACTCTGTAGGCTTTGCTTTCAGCTGAGTATCCTAAGAAGATACCTTCATCATCTTTAGCATCAAAAGCCTTTAAATTATCTTTGACATTGTTATGGATGAAGCATTTGCATCCAAATATTCTAAAATATGCAACATTTGGCTTTCTCCCTGTCCAAATCTCATAGGGAGTCTTTGTCAGTTGTCTGTTTATCATGCATCTATTTTGAGTATAGCATGTTGTGTTTATTGCTTCAGCCCAAAATCGTTTAGGCAGCCCTGCTTCAGCTAACATGGTCCTTGCTTCTTCTATAAGAGTTCTATTCCTTCTTTCTGCAACTCCATTCTGCTGTGGAGTCCTTGCCGCAGATAATTCATGACCAATACAATTTTCAACACAGTACTGAGTTATTATACCATTGACAAACTCAGTTCCTCTGTCAGATCTTATTTTGATAATGGTTTGACTTTTCTCATTTTAGATTTTCTTCATCATCTGTGGTAGTTTCTGCAGAGTTTCTTTCTTCTTACACATGAATATTGTCCATGTATATCTTGAGTAGTAATCTACTACCACCAAGGTGTATTTCTTCTCACTTATGCTGGCTGGTTCAACTGGACCAAATAGATCCATATGTAGCAGGTGCAATATTCTTGTTGAAGATGGACATGTTTTTTCTTTGAATGATGATTTGATCTGTTTTCCCATCCGCATGCATCACATATACTCTCCTTCTTGTATACCGAGTCCTGGAAGTCCTTCCACAAGATTACTTCTTGCAAGTTTGTTAATAGTTTTGAAGTTCAGGTGACTTAGCTTCTTGTGCCACGGCCAACTTGATTCAGCTGTGCTCTTTGCTAGCAGACAAGTGCTCGGTGTTGCAGATTGACCAATCTACCACATACATGTTCTTTTGTCTCGCATCCTTGCAACACTATTTCATTAGTTTGTGTCCTTGATTTGGCATACACCCATATTGAATCCAACATTGTAGCCTTTGTCACGTAGTTGACTTATGCTTAGCAAGTTGAAATTGAGGCCTTCAACATATGCAACATCGTAATTTCTAATCCATTTTTCTTGATGGATCCAATGCCTCTTATTTCTCCTGGAGCTTCATTTCCTCCAAATATGACTTTTTCACCTCTAACCTCCTTGAATTTTGATAGATTTTTCTTGTTTCTGTCATGTGTCGGGAGCGACCACTATCCATGTACCAGGTTCCTGGCACTCACCGCTCCGAACCGCAATCAAGGAAATTAGGTTTTAGGTACCCATACTTGCCTGGGTCCTAAGGGGTTAGTATTGTAAGATGATCCCACCAACCTATAGCCACATGATTTGACTCTAAGAGGTTGCCATCTATCAGTGCCATAATCATAATTAATTTTGGAAAATTGCTTAGGGGTTCTAGGTTCATACAGCTGTCTCTTTTGTCTGTATGCCTGTGCATGTGTTTTAGCAATTGCCTTCTTTGGGTAGTCGTGATATCTTTGAGTGTAGTGCCTAGGTGCATATGTGTGTTGATGATATCTTTTATGCCTTTGGAATGGCCTTTGCTGAGTTCTAGGCCTTTGCCACTTAGGCTTATATTCCATAGATCTTTACTGATAGTTCACATTATTCCAATCAGCTTGGCTTGGGTACTTTCTACCATTCCCATCATATGTGTTTCTTTTATAGACCTTCCGGGGCTTTTGGTAGCTCTGTTTCTTCTTTCTGAGTATCTTCGTTTGGAGTTTCTTTGAGGAACTCGGCCTGGATTTCTTCTCGCTTGTCCTCTCAAAGACACTCAATCGGTTGTTTTCTTTTCCTTTATAACCAAGGCCAGTTTTCTTATGATTGTGCTTTGGAATAAATGTGTGTGCACAATTTGGAGTTTTGGATTTTAGAGATGCTTCATTACTTGAAGATCCTTTTTCCAAAATCACTTTTGGAGATTGACATAGTATAGAGGAATTAAATCCTAAGCCTGTCTTATCTCTCGCATTCTCTTTGACTCATAATAAGATCATCCAAGGATTTAGATGCCTTAGTGAATGAGGCAATCACATTTTGAGGTCATTCTCCTCTTTTCTATAGCGAGTTATCTCTGCTATTAACTTAGCATTTTCAGCCTTTAGACTTTTATTCTCATCAGCTATTTGACTTAGAGTACTCAGCTCCTTAGTTAGCTGTGAGTTTTGGCTCTTGAGTAGGCTGTTTTCCTCATTTAGTAGTGTGTGTGAGGATTTAATGTATTCAAAATCTTTTATCATTTTGCCTAATGAATCATAAAGATCAGTGGGTGATGAAGTGTGTGTGTCACAATCACTATCACTAGTATCTGAGTGTGATGAGTTAGAGTGTACCTCATCTTCTTGATCGGTTGGTTTTGTTCTTTAGCCATTAGACAGATCAAGGCTTCTTCTCCAGAGTCACTTGAGTAGTCAGCTTCACTACTCTCCGAGTCTGCTGTGTCTTTTGGCTTGATTGTCTCAGTAGTTTCTGCAGCCAACATTGCCATTCTCTTTTCCTGTCTTCTTTCCCTGAAGACTTTTCTTTCCTCTTCATTCCTGTATTTGTTGACTACAGGATATGGGCATTCAATGGCATAGTGACGGGTTGCTAGCGGTTCAAAGATAGATTTTCAACTTTTTGATCAGTTCTTTCCATCCATGGATTGCCAGCTCTTTGATATTCAACTCTTTGATGCTCTGCTCTCTTGGGTGGTCTTTCTTCCCTTGACTTGGAGGGAGTTGAGTGTCTTCTGGAGCATTCACCTTTGCTTCTTTTGTAATTCTTATTGAAGAACTTGTTAAATCTTTTAACAATCAGTGCGATCTCCTCTTGGTCAATGACTTCTTTGACCTCAGCTCTTTTGCTATCCTTAACAATTAGAGCAATTTTTTTGGGCACAAATTGTCTCTTCTTGGTCTTTTCTTCTCACCAAATTCGTAGGCTTTGAGATCTGAGAATAGCTCATGGTTGGATGTCTTTGATAGGTCCATGGAATGTCTCATGGCCATGACTTTCATATCCCACTCAGTTGGGAGACTTCTTAGAATCTTCATACACATTTCCTTTTGTGTATATTCTTTTCCAAGTGCAGATAGCTCATTGGTAATTACTGTGAACCGGGCATCCAATTGATGCAAGGTTTCTCCTGCATACATCTTAAAATTTTCAAATTTTTGTACAACAACAGATAGTTTATTTTCCTTGATTTGCTCTGAGCCTTCACAAATCAAGGTTAGCTTGTCCCAGATTTCTTTTGCCGTTTTGCATGATTTGACTTTGTTGAACATGGCTTTGTCTAAAGTTTTGTAAAGAATGTCCTTGGTCACATTGTCCAAGTTATATCTTTTCTGTCATCATTTATCCATTCAACTCTTGGTTTTTCAACCATCGATGTCCGGGAGCAACATCCTCTTCTCCTTTGTTGTAGCTCTCCTTGTTTGTGTTCACTTTTAAGATTTGGAGTGGCCCATCTTCTATTACTATCCACATTTCATCGTGTAATCTTTGATAGATGAGCACGCATACGAATTTTCCAATCATCAAATTCTTCAATTGTGAACATAGGGAAGCGTGTCAAACTTGCTTCCATGATAATAACTTTCTTTGAATAAAAGAGTTTTGGAAGATCAAGTGCTAAAACAACCTTTAAAAAATTTGCTTCCATGATAATAACTTCTTGAATAAAAGAGTTTTGGAAGATCAAGTGCTAAAACAACCTTCTAAAACAACCTTTGAAAAATTTGCTGAATAAAAGAGTTTTGGAAGATCAAGTGCTAAAACAACCTTCTAAAACAACCTTTGAAAAAATTGCTTCCATGATAATAACTTTGCTTCCATGATAATAACCTTGCTCAATGAACCAACCGCCTCGATACCACTTGTAGGTCCCGGGTGTGAGTGTAAGGTTTAGAAGGGGGTTGAATAAACCTTACCAACTTTTCGATTTAGTCCTTTTAAAATGTTCGAGTTAATACTTCACGGTGAGTCCTTGATGGACAGCTAAGTTAGTTAATCGTCAGAGTTAGTCACTCAACAGACTCTGATCGAGCTATTGATAGAATAACTCAATTTGTTTTGACTAAAGACTTAACTCGATTGTAATATATTTTCATTGGAAGACTTAACATCCTTGAATTTGGTTAAGTTTGTTTTAATACTTGGTTTTAGCACTTTGTTAATTATCAATTGGATAGCAAATTTATCAAGCATATATTAAGGTAATATGCAGAAATTAAAGTGCTGAAATGTAAATGACACAATAAGTTTTTATAGAGGTTCGAAGATGGAGTAATTCTTCTACTCCTCTCTTCTCCAACTACTGGAGGAATACACTAAGTATTGATCAATATACAAAGTGGTTTAATACCCGATACAAGTCTTGATCACACAAACGGTGACTTGATCCTTTGGGACTCGGTCTCGAGATGTCTTGGTCACACAGCTGGCTTCTCGTACGACTCAGCTTCTTCACAGGGCAGCTGTCTTGCTACTACAGCCCACTTGCTCAAGCTTCTTGGATTTGATCACGAAGCCCTCCAAAAACTTGAGACTAGTTTGACCTTGAACCTCCCTACAATCCTCCGTGGAATGTAGACCCCTTGATTCTTCAAATGTTTCCTCTTCAACTGATTGAAGTCGTCTTTCCTTCACAGGTGAGTGTTGGATTGATTTCCTTCGTAATGTTGGCTTGAGGATTGAATTTGAATGACTTGAGAGTAATTTTTGGTTACAGTTTGAATGTTAGCTTGAATGTTCGTGGTTCAGTTTTTTTTTCTCTCAGAGTGATTCCTCAGCCTTTTATAGTGATCTTTCAAAAATCTGCCCGTTGAAGAGATAGGCTTATTTTTAAAAGACACTTGTGGTCGGCTTGTCTTGTTGCAGTCCTTGGAATTGACATTTCCTCGTATGAATGATTCTTCAGCTTTTCAGAGTTCTGACACAGGTGCAGTGCTTCCTATTGGTTTATTCATTTTGCACGCTTCTGGGACTGAGCACTTTAAGAAAGGCAGTATGGATGCATTACTTGTTTAAGTAATTTCCTTGATTTCTGTGCAACGGATCTCTTTCAATTATCCCGACTCGACTGCATTTTCTTCACTTCCCCAGGTGACTTCGAGTCAGCTTCTAATCATTGGATGACTCTTCTGTCACTTCAACTTGAGACTTGGCTGTCTCGAGTTGACTTGACTTATTCCTCACTCAGCTGTATCTCAGCTGCACCTTCAGTCGAGTTCCTGTCTTCTCTTCTTTGCCACACTCAATTTGCCTCGCATGAGTCTTCCTTCTAGTCTCCGGTTGTCTTCTTGCATGTTCAGGCATAGCTGACTTGACTCAGCTCGACCAACCCTATCTATTACAATGCAATTTACAACAAAAATGGGGTGCCAACTTTCTATTCTATGTTTTACATGGCATTCATCAAAATCTAAAAATAATTTCCCAACAACATCAAATCTCTATAGTTGGGTTCTAGTTAAAAAGTCTAATGTACAAGCTAATGAAATAAGATCCCTGAAAAACTAATTACTAAATAGCAATTAGTAATTAAATAAAATAAATAATAAAAAAAATTAAGTAGTCAAATAATAAGGAAGTTCGAAATTAATGTCCATTTCATTAATAAAAATATTTTGACACATAGACACGTAGTACATCATCCGACTATGTTACTAATTCGAATTATAAGCTATTAAAAGTCGGGCCTCACATCCTTCCTCCTTAAGAGAATTTGGTCCCTAAATTCATCTTAAAATAGTTATGGAATCTTGTCTTCGCATATCCTCTTCCATTTCCCATGTAGCATTTTGTCTCGATCAGGTGCTTGCAACACTACCTTGACCATTGAAATCTCTCTCCTTCTCAATTGTGCACTTGCCTATCGATGATTAGCATGGGCTTCTCGGTGTCTGACTTAATTCTCCATTATTAGAGGAATTTCTTGGGTGATAATGTGCTCGAGATCGGGTCGGGCATTTCGCAATAGGAGGTGGGAGTTCCAATTGGTAAGCCATATTTCCGATCCTTTTGAGTGTCTTATACAACCTCGTAGGTCCCAAGAGGTGATAAGTGAAGTCTAGAAGGGGATTAAATAGACTTTACCAACTTTTCGATATTAGTCCTTTTTATAAATTCAGAGTAGACTCAAGTCAGCTGGGTCCTTGGTGGACAGCTCAGTTTACTTACACAACAGAGTTAGCCACTCAACAGAGTTAACTTTGTTACAAATGGATGGCAGTATGAGACAACCTTGATCACACAATCAAGCTTCTCTCTGGGACTCGGCTTACACGCACAAGACTTTTGTCTGCTACTTGACTCCTTCAAACTTGGACTTGTTCACACCGCCCTCCAACAAGTTTAAAGCATCCGGTTCGATCCGGAACCTTACTACACCTCATTAAACCTTGGAGTGCAGGACTTTGTTCTTTGAAAAATGTTTTTCCTCTTCAACAAATTAAAGTTTTCTTTCCTTCACTGAATATGTTGGATCGATTTTCTCCGAGTTTATGTTTGAGGAGATTTGAATACTTGAGAGATATTGCTTTGCTTTGCACGTTAATGTCTTTTGCTTGCTTGCATTCATTAAGCTTGGTAACCTTCGACGACGCATCCTCCCTTTTATAGTTGCGGTTCAAAAATGTATCCATTTGAAGAGATAGATGCATTTTCAAACTCCATTTCATGGTCGTTGGCTTGTCTTGCCTTGCTGACTTTCATGTAGACTATACCTTGAATTTAATGCTCTACAACCTTCCCTTAAACTCTGTAGGTTTTCAGGTACATCTCATTGGCTCCTTGCTTTTTGCACTCTTTCAGCAAAACAACTTTAAGGTAGGTCGTCTGACACATGCCTATGTCCAACAAACACTTGACTTTGCTTTGACAAGGATCTCTTCAGCTTTCTCTGATCATTTTTGTTGCTTAACCCATTTGACAGTCAACTCCACTAATCTTGAATGACTTTGTTATCAGTCAGCTGACTAAGACAACTTTTATGTCACTTGACTCAGACTTCTCTGCGCTTCACTCAGCTGCCATACATCTGGGTCTTCTCTTCAATCTTCAGTCTAGGCTTGCATTCTTCAACTTGGCCGCTTCTACTCATCGTACAAAGTCCTATCTATTACAAGTTAAGTTACAGTTGAATTGGGGTGCCAACTTCCTAATCTGAGTTTTACATGGTATCATCAAAATCTATTACATAAATTCCCCAACAATTTCCCCTTTTTTGATGATGCCAAAACTTAAATAAAAATTGCAAATTAAATAGTGCATTAACAAAGAATGATTGTATTGAATATGTCATTTTATTGAACATATCATTCTTGCACTTTACAAAGCTTTACAATGTACAATGAAAAAAATATACAAAGTACTTACAAATGTTTGTGTATTTACATTTAAGTAAAGATACAACATAAAGGGGTTCACAACAGTCTTCAACGCCTCTGCTGCTTCCTTCCTCTCTCAACTTCTTCATCGCCTCTTCGTCTGTCATCTTTCGCTCTTTTCCTTTTGTTTTCTCTTCTTTCTTTCTTCTTCTTCATCAGACTCATTTCGCAGTTGGGTATTCCCATCTCTACATTTTTTCCCACTAGAGATCTAGCCTCTTATTCTCTTCTTCTTGCCTCGTTCTCATCTCCTCATTCCTACTGGTTAACTCTCTATTTTCAAGTTCATTAACCCCAACCCAGTATAACAAGTCTTTCTTTTGGGATTAATGTATTTAACATCTCTTGGCCTCGCTGGTGGAGTACCTCTGCATCTTCCACGATTTCTTCCCCTTCATTGTCCAGATTATGCTCCTCCTCTGGGAGTGTACTATACAGGTTGTGCCCTAGAAGTTTGTTGACTGCTTCCTGGAGTCTGCTGCTTCTCGACTGTTTGACATAATTCCAAATCTTTCTCCCAGAACAAATCCCATGCCTCCTTCAGATTTAAGCATTTAGAATTCCTCTAAGGATCTTGGCTCAGATCCTGCATCGGGAGTAGGAGCGAGCTCTTGAGGGAGCTTCACTGCTGGGGAGTCTTTGAGTAACCCTGCTGAGGGACCATTGAAATTGGCTTTTAAATCTTCAATGCAACCTTTTTGCCTTTTATCTACTTTGGCCAAGTCAGCTTCAATGGCTTCTCGAGTATTCTTGAAAAGCTAACTCACCTTTCTCTTCAGCTGATAAGCCTTGTGGCAGCTGACTGAGGAGTGAGCTGGTGGATGAACCTTGTTGGGATTTTGCAAGCATGATTTTCAGAGGGGCCTTCTTCATATCACTTCCTTCCCCTTACTTGCTTCACCTTGGATTACACCTTAATTTTCCCCTTTTTTGGCATCATCACCAGGGAGAGTCTGCTGAGAGGATTTTTCCAGGATAAGATCCGATTTTTCATAAGTTTTGGAGTGAGTTGCTCTGTGTTCTGATCGTAGAGCCTTTATTTCAGCAACCATTATTTTCATCTCAGTGTTCATCACCATAATCTCGGTGGGCATGTTGGGTTTAGACTTTAGAAGGTCTTGCTTATGTTGAACTTTCAGCAACTCCATATCGGTTTTCTACGACTGGTCCATCCTGAAAATGTGACCCCTCTACCTCTGTTGAAACTTCGCATTTTCAGTACTCCAAATCACCAATTTTGCGAACAGTGATTTGAAGTAGCTGACTTGTTCTCTTCGAAGTGCCTTAGTTTGAGTTGTCCATTCCCTGATTCTGAGCAATGTACCTCGGATATCTCCAGAAGCTGTTGCATCATGATTATCTAGATGTTGGTTCAGAGCAGCAAATCCCTTCTACATGTTTTCTATTTTAGCACATATAGCCTTGAGGCTTTTCAAAAGTCTCGCTAAATTAGCAGACTGCTACTCTCGCCATACAATATTGAAATCAAATCCTAACGGCACAACTATAAGATCATCTGGAGCCTCAAAATCATCAGGGTGGATTTCCACAATATATTTGGCACTTTCAGCAGTGGACTCTGTCTCCAATGGAACCTCAGCTACGAAAGGGAAGTAGTCTGAGAATAAATCATCTGGGACAAGAGAAATTTCTCCCACTCCTCCTTCGGGAGGTTTTGCTTTGCCCTTTAGACTCTCTTCAGCTCTATGTGCCTCAGTTGTTTCAGCTTCATCGGCAATCGCAACTGTGTTAGCCTGCAGAGTCGACGATTTCATTGTCTTAACTTGACATCATTGACTCAGTGGGTTTTTTCTTTTGAGTTACCTCGGCCTTATCTCGACTTATCAAGATCACGGGCGGGTGATGGTTACTATAAGGGTGGGCCATCAACCAAAGTAAATATTGAAATGAGACTTTTCGCTTGCCTTGCCACAACCTCCTCGATCTCCGGGTCCTCTTCGGTTTTTCTTTTGAGCGGACTCGCTTTGTCATCTCGTGTCAAGAAATTCCACGAGAGACATTTCCTTGAGAGTCATGCAACGGCAGATTTGATTTCTTCATGTTCGAGACTCTATTTGAGGACTGGTATTTATTTCTCTTCTTGGTAGGATTTACCCAAGGAAGTCTCAACCTCCTTTGGGCCTTCATTACCCTTAGCAGTGCCAGTCTCAACCGCTATGGGGCCTTCAAAGATTCCCTTTAGCGATAGCCAAGCAGCTTTGCAAAGGTCTTGGACAATCCCTTCAGCAGACGGAGCTACTTTGGGGTCTTTAGTGGCATCCTTTGAGGTCGCAACCTCTTGGATTACACTTTCAGAACCAACAATCTTAACTGCCATGGTTTCCTATCCAACCTTTGCCTTAGCTGCATTGGCAGCATCATTGGCCTGCAGTGTAGTTGGGATTTCACTAAGACAGTCTTAACCGTCTGAGCTTCGTCAATCCTACTTTATTGTTCAGTTACATTCACATCTTCGCCTCCTAACTTCAAATTAGTGAGGTCTCCCACAGCCTCCTCCAACCCGGCTGTGGTGTGTACAACTTCCCCCTCAGTTGGCGCACCAGCTAATTCACGAGTAGTGGGGCCACTGGACACTTGAGATTCGATCTTTTAAGTGATAAGACGACTTGGCAGGTGTCACGACACCTTTCACAGGGCTAGGCTCAGCTAAGGTGCCCTCATAAGTCAAACCAAATATACCAGAGATTTAATGAAGAAATTTGGTATGGAAGAGAAGTTATCTGTGAAGATTCCCATGAATACAATTGTGAAGATGGATATGGATGCAGAAGGAAAAGTTGTTGATCAAACAAAGTATAGAGCACTCATTAGATCATTGCTCTATGTGACAGCCATCAGACCAGACATCACATTTGATGTAGGTGTATGTGCAAGATTTCAATCTGCTACAAAGGAAAGTCATGTGACTGCAGCCAAGAGAATCCTAAGGTATTTGAAGGGAAGCGAAGAAGTTGGCCTATGGTATCCAAAGGTAGGAGGATTCAAGTTGATTGCCTACTCGGACTCGGTATGTTGAATGTAGAGTTGATAGGAAGAGTACATCCGGTACTTGTCAAATGCTTGAAAATTGATTGGTTTCTTGGTTCAATTAGAAACAAAACTCAATAGCTACATCCTTTGGTGAGCGCAGTACATTGTCGCAAGTAGTTGTTGTGCCCAAGTTTTATGGATGAGGCAACAAGCGAGAAATTATGACATTCAAAAAGAGAGATTCCAATTATGTGTTATACCACAAGTGCCATTACAATTATTCGAATCCGATGTGCATTCAAGAACCAAGAACATTGATGTCAGGTATCATTTTATAAGAGATCATGTTGAAAGGAAAGACATCACATTGGAATACATATGTGAATCAAGGTTTGAAGAACTTAAGAATGAGCTTGGAGTAATTAAGTTATGTTAGGAAGCTCAGAAGACTCATTCAGCATGGTTAAAAATGGGAGAAGTGCATATCAGAAGAGTTTTACTTATCAGCCAAGTGAAACAGCTTATATGGATAGTCAGTTGTGTCAAGTTAGCTGGACAACAAAGTGTTTATTCGGTTGATTAAAGGAAGAGTTGTTAGGAAATTTATTTGATAGATTTTGATGATACCATGTAAAACTTAAACTAGGAAGTTGGCACCCCATTTTTCTTGTAATTTGTATTGTAATAGATAAGACTAAAAAAGTTGAGACAAGTTAGCTATGTCAAAGATTACAAGAAGTCAACTGCAAACTATGTGAAGGCTCTACTGTGTGTCAGCTGAGTAAGGCCATGAAGGAAGTCAATGACTCGACTGAAGGAGAGACAGCTGGGGACCAACTGAGAGAAGTGTCAGTCAAGTCAACTCACAAATCCAAGTCTGCAAGTTGAAGTGACGGTTGAGTCAATCCAATGATTGGAGCGGACTCAAGTCACCCAGGTAAAGGAAGCGATCAAGTCAAGACAATCGACTTAGATCCATTGATTAAAGTCAAGAAATTACTCCATATAGTAATATGTCAGTGGGTGATGAAGTGTGTGTGTCACAATCACTATCACTAGTATCTGAGTGTGATGAGTTAGAGTGTACCTCATCTTCTTGATCGGGTTGGTTTTGTTCTTTAGCCATTAGACGGATCAAGGCTTCTTCTCCAGTCATTTGAGTAGTCACTTCACTCTCCGAAAGTCTGTTTGTGTCTTTTGGCTTGATTGTCTCGGAGTTTTGCGACCAACATTGCCATTCTCTTTTCTGTCTTCTTTCCCGAAGACTTTTCTTTCCCTCTTCATTCCGTATTTGTTGACTACGAGGATATGGGCATTCAATGGCATAGTGACCGGGTTGCTGCGGTTCAAAGATAGATTTTCAACTTTTTGATCGAGTTCTTTCCATCCATGGATTTTTGACTCTTTGATATTCAACTCTTTGATGCTCTGCTCTCTTGGGTGGTCTTTTTCTTCCTTGACTTGGAGGGGAGTTGAGTGTCTTACGGAGCATTCACCTTTGCTTCTTTTGTAATTCTTATTGAAGAACTTGTTAAATCTTTTAACAATCAGTGCGATCTCCTCTTGGTCAATGACTTCTTTGACCTCAGCTCTTTTGCTATCCTTAACAATTAGAGCATTGTTTGGGCACAACTGTTGTCTCTTCTTGGTCTTTTCTTCTCAGCTCAAATTCGTAGGCTTTGAGATCTGAGAATAGCTCATGGTTGGATGTCTTTGATAGGTCCATGGAATGTCTCATGGCCATGACTTTCATATCCCACTCAGTTGGGAGACTTCTTAGAATCTTCATACACATTTCCTTTTGTGTATATTCTTTTCCAAGTGCAGATAGCTCATTGGTAATTACTGTGAACCGGGCATCCAATTGATGCAAGGTTTCTCCTGCATACATCTTAAAATTTTCAAATTTTTGTACAACAAGATAGTTTATTTTCCTTGATTTGCTCTGAGCCTTCACAAATCAAGGTTAGCTTGTCCCAGATTTCTTTTGCCGTTTTGCATGATTTGACTTTGTTGAACATGGCTTTGTCTAAAGTTTTGTAAAGAATGTCCTTGGTCACATTGTCCAAGTTATATCTTTTCCTGTCATCATTTATCCATTCGGCTCTTGGTTTTCAACCATCATTTGTGCGGGAGCAACATCCTCTTCTCCTTGTTTGTAGCTCTCCTTGCGGTGTGTTCACTTTAAGATTTGGAGTGGCCCATCTTCTATTACTATCCACATTTCATCGTGTAATGCTGATAGATGAGCCTGCATACGAATTTTCCAATCATCAAATTCTTCAATTGTGAACATAGGGAAGCGTGTCAAACTTGCTTCCATGATAATAACTTTGCTGAATAAAAGAGTTTTGGAAGATCAAGTGCTAAAACAACCTTTGAAAAATTTGCTTCCATGATAATAACTTTGCTGAATAAAAGAGTTTTGGAAGATCAAGTGCTAAAACAACCTTCTAAAACAACCTTTGAAAAATTTGCTGAATAAAAGAGTTTTGGAAGATCAAGTGCTAAAACAACCTTCTAAAACAACCTTTGAAAAAATTGCTTCCATGATAATAACTTTGCTTCCATGATAATAACCTTGCTCAATGAACCAACCGCTCTGATACCACTTGTAGGTCCCAAGGGGTGTGAGTGTAAGGTTTAGAAGGGGGGTTGAATAAACCTTACCAACTTTTCGATTTAGTCCTTTTAAAATGTTCGAGTTAATACTTCTGGTGAGTCCTTGATGGATGACTAAGTTAGTTAATCGAGTTAGTCACTCATCAGACTGGATCGAGCTATTGATAGAATAACTCAAATTGTTTTGACTAAAGACTTAACTCGATTGTAATATATTTTCAGCGGAAGACTTAACACCCTTGAATTTGGTTAAGTTTGTTTTAATACTTGGTTTTATCACTTTGTTAATTATCAATTGGATAGCAAATTTATCAGCATATATTAAGGTAATATGCAGAAATTAAAGTGCTGAAATGTAAATGACACAATAAGTTTTTATAGAGGTTCGAAGATGGAGTAATTCTTCTACTCCTCTCTTCTCCAACCTCTTTGGAGGAATACACTAAGTATTGATCAATATACAAAGTGGTTAATAGTCCGGATACAAGTCTTGATCACACACACCGGTGACTTGATCCTTTGGGACTCGATCTCGAGATGTCTTGGTCACACGGTGGCTTCTCGACGACTCGGCTTCTTCACAGGCAGTGCGCTTTGCTACTACTGCCCACTTGCTCAAGCTTCTTGGATTTGATCACGAAGCCCTCAAAAACTTGAGACTAGTTTGACCTTGAACCTCCCTACAATCCTCCGTGGAATGTAGACCCCTTGATTCTTCAAATGTTTCCTCTTCAACTGATTGAAGTCGTCTTTCCTTCACAGGTGAGTGTTGGATTGATTTCCTTCGTAATGTTGGCTTGAGGATTGAATTTGAATGACTTGAGAGTAATTTTTGGTTACTGATTTGAATGTTAGCTTGAATGTTTGGTTTTTTTTTTTTCTCTCAGAGTGATTCCTCAGCCTTTTATAGTGATCTTTCAAAAATCTGCCCGTTGAAGAGATAGGCTTATTTTTAAAAGACACTTGTGGTCGGCTTGTCTTGTTGCGATCCTTGGAATTGACATTTCCTCGTATGAATGATTCTTGACTTTTGAGTTCGACACAGTGCGTGCTTCCTATTGGTTTATTCATTTTGCACGCTTCCGGGATGAGCACTTTAAGAAAGGCAATATGGATGCATTACTTGTTTAAGTAATTTCCTTGATTTCGTAGCGGATCTCTTTCAATTATCCCGACTGATTGCATTTTCTTCACTTTCCCAGGTGACTTGAGTCGACTTCTAATCATTGGATGACTCTTCGTCACTTCAACTTGAGACTTGGTATGTCTTGACTTGACTTGACTTATTCCTCACTGTATCTCAGATTTCACCTTGATCGAGTTCTGTCTTCTCTTTGCCACACTCGGTGCCTCGCAATGAGCGTGAGTCTTCCTTCTAGTCTCCAGTTGTCTTCTTGCATGTTCAGGCATAGCTGACTTGACTCAGCTCGACCAACCCTATCTATTACAATGCAATTTACAACAAAAATGGGGTGCCAACTTTCTATTCTATGTTTTACATGGCATTCATCAAAATCTAAAAATAATTTCCCAACAACATCAAATCTCTATAGTTGGGTTCTAGTTAAAAAGTCTAATGTATAAGCTAATGAAATAAGATCCCTGGAAAACTAATTACTAAATAGCAATTAGTAATTAAATAAAATAAATAATAAAAAAAATTAAGTAGTCAAATAATAAGGAAGTTCGAAATTAATGTCCATTTCATTAATAAAAATATTTTGACACATAGACACGTAGTACATCATCCGACTATGTTACTAATTCGAATTATAAGCTATTAAAAGTCGGGGCCTCACATCCTTCCCTCCTTAAGAGAATTTGGTCCCTAAATTCATCTTAAAATAGTTATGGATACTGTCTTCGCATATCCTCTTCCATTTCCCATGTAGCATTTTGTCTCGATCAGGTGCTTGCAACACTACCTTGACCATTGAAATCTCTCTCCTTCTCAATTGTGCACTTGCCTATCGATGATTAGCATGGGCTTCTCAGTGTACGACGAATTCTCCATTATTAGAGGAATTTCTTGGGTGATAATGTGCTCGAGATCGGGTCGGGCATTTCTGCAATAGGAGGTGGGAGTTCCAATTGGTAAGCCATATTCCCGATCCTTTTGAGTGTCTTATACAACCCTGTAGGTCCCAAGAGGTGATAAGTGAAGTCTAGAAGGGGGATTAAATAGACTTTACCAACTTTTCGATATTAGTCCTTTTTATAAATTGAGTAGACTCAAGTCATTTGGGTCTTGGTGGATGCTCGGTTTACTTACACAACTGAGTTAGCCACTCAATAGAGTTAACTTTGTTACAAATGGATGGCAGTATGAGACAACCTTGATCACACAATCGGCTTCTCTCGGGACTCGGCACGCAGACAAGATCGTTTGTCGCTACTTGACTCCTTCAAACTCTTGGACTTGTTCACACCGCCCTCCAACAAGTTTAAAGCATCGTCGGTTCGATCCGGAACCTTACTACACCTCATTAAACCTTGGAGTGCGGACCCACTTTGTTCTTTGAAAAATGTTTTTCCTCTTCAACAAATTAAAGTTTTCTTTCCTTCACTGAATATGTTGGATCGATTTTCTCCGAGTTTATGTTTGAGGAGATTTGAATACTTGAGAGATATTGCTTTGCTTTGCACGTTAATGTCTTTTGCTTGCTTGCATTCATTAAGCTTGGTAACCTTCTCTCTGACGCATCCTCAGCCTTTTATAGTTGCAGTTCAAAAATGTATCCGCTGAAGAGATAGATGCATTTTCAAACTCCATTTCATGGTCGTTGGCTTGTCTTGCCTTGCAGCTTTCATGTAGACTATACCTTGAATTTAATGCTCTACAACCTTCCCTTAAACTCTGTAGGTTTTCAGGTACATCTCATTGGCTCCTTGCTTTTTGCACTCTTTCAGCAAAACAACTTTAAGGTAGGTCGTCTGACACATGCCTATGTCCAACAAACACTTGACTTTGCTTTGACAAGGATCTCTTCAGCTTTCTCTGATCATTTTTGTTGCTTAACCCATTTGACAGTCAACTCCACTAATCTTGAATGACTTTGTTATCAGTCAGCTGACTAAGACAACTTTTATGTCACTTGACTCAGACTTCTCTGCGCTTCACTCAGCTGCCATACATCTGGGTCTTCTCTTCAATCTTCAGTCCAGGCTTGCATTCTTCAACTTGGCCGCTTCTACTCATCGTACAAAGTCCTATCTATTACAAGTTAAATTTACTGATTGAATTGGGGTGCCAACTTCCTAATCTGAGTTTTACATGGTATCATCAAAATCTATTACATAAATTCCCCAACAATTTCCCCTTTTTTGATGATGCCAAAACTTAAATAAAAATTGCAAATTAAATAGTGCATTAACAAAGAATGATTGTATTGAATATGTCATTTTATTGAACATATCATTCTTGCACTTTACAAAGCTTTACAATGTACAATGAAAAAAATATACAAAGTACTTACAAATGTTTGTGTATTTACATTTAAGTAAAGATACAACATAAAGGGGTTCACAACAGTCTTCAACGCCTCTGCTGCTTCCTTCCTCTCTCAACTTATTCATCAGCTCTTCGTCTGTCATCTTCTGCTCTTTTCCTTTTGTTTTCCTCTTCTTCTTTCTTCTTCTTCTCATAGACTCATTTCGCAGTTGGGTATTCCCATCTCTACATTTTTTCCCACTAGAGATCTAGCCTCTTATTCTCTTCTTCTTGCCTCGTTCTCATCTCCTCATTCCTACTGGTTAACTCTCTATTTTCAAGTTCATTAACCCCAACCCAGTATAACAAGTCTTTTTTTTGGGATTAATGTATTTAACATCTCTTGGCCTCGCTGGTGGAGTACCTCTGCATCTTCCACAATTTCTTCCCCTTCATTGTCCAGATTATGCTCCTCCTCTGGGAGTGTACTATACAGGTTGTGCCCTAGAAGTTTGTTGACTGCTTCCTGGAGTCTGCTGCTTCTCGACTGTTTGACATAATTCCAAATCTTTCTCCCAGAACAAATCCCATGCCTCCTTCAGATTTAAGCATTTAGAATTCCTCTAAGGATCTTGGCTCAGATCCTGCATCGGGAGTAGGAGCGAGCTCTTGAGGGAGCTTCACTGCTGGGGAGTCTTTGAGTAACCTATTTGAGGACCATTGAAATTGGCTTTTAAATCTTCAATGCAACCTTTTTGCCTTTTATCTACTTTGGCCAAGTCAGCTTCAATGGCTTCTCGAGTATTCTTGAAAAGCTAACTCACCTTTCTCTTCAGCTGATAAGCCTTGTGGCAGCTGACTGAGGAGTGAGCTGGTGGATGAACCTTGTTGGGATTTTGCAAGCATGATTTTCAGAGGGGCCTTCTTCATATCACTTCCTTCCCCTTACTTGCTTCACCTTGGATTACACCTTAATTTTCCCCTTTTTTGGCATCATCACCAGGGAGAGTCTGCTGAGAGGATTTTTCCAGGATAAGATCCGATTTTTCATAAGTTTTGGAGTGAGCTGCTCTGTGTTCTGATCGTAGAGCCTTTATTTCAGCAACCATTATTTTCATCTCGGTGTTCATCACCATAATCTCGGTGGGCATGTTGGGTTTAGACTTTAGAAGGTCTTGCTTATGTTGAACTTTCAGCAACTCCATATCGGTTTTCTACAACTGGTCCATCCTGAAAATGTGACCCCTCTACCTCTGTTGAAACTTCGCATTTTCAGTACTCCAAATCACCAATTTTGCGAACAGTGATTTGAAGTAGCTGACTTGTTCTCTTCGAAGTGCCTTAGTTTGAGTTGTCCATTCCCTGATTCTGAGCAATGTACCTCGGATATCTCCAGAAGCTGTTGCATCATGATTATCTAGATGTTGGTTCAGAGCAGCAAATCCCTTCTACATGTTTTCTATTTTAGCACATATAGCCTTCAAGGCTTTTCAAAAGTCTGCTAAATTAGCAGACTGCTACTCTGGCCATACAATATTGAAATCAAATCCTAACGGCACAACTATAAGATCATCTGGAGCCTCAAAATCATCAGGGTGGATTTCCACAATATATTTGGCACTTTCAGCAGTGGACTCTGTCTCCAATGGAACCTCAGCTACGAAAGGGAAGTAGTCTGAGAATAAATCATCTGGGACAAGAGAAATTTCTCCCACTCCTCCTTCGGGAGGTTTTGCTTTGCCCTTTAGACTCTCTTCAGCTCTATGTGCCTCAGTTGTTTCAGCTTCATCGGCAATCGCAACTGTGTTAGCCTGCAGAGCTGACTGATATTCCGCTGTCTTAACAGCATCATTGGACTCAGTGGGTTTTTTCTTTTGAGTTACCTCGGCCTCATCTGACTTATCAGCATCACGGGCAGGTGATGGTTACTATAAGGGGTGGGCCATCAACCAAAGTAAATATTGAAATGACAGCTTTCTCGCTTGCCTTGCCACAACCTCCTCGATCTCTGGGTCCTCTTCTGGTTTTTCTTTTTGAGCGGACTCTGCTTTGTCATCTGTGTCAAGAAATTCCACAGAGACATTTCCTTGAGAGTCATGCAGTGCACTGATTTCTTCATGTTCAGTAGACTCTATTTGAGGACCTGGTATTTATTTCTCTTCTTCAGCCGATTTACCCAAGGAAGTCTCAACCTCCTTTGGGCCTTCATTACCCTTAGCAGCAGTCTCAACCGCTATGGGGCCTTCAGCATTCCCTTTAGCAGTCGCAGCTGCAGCAAGGTCTTGGACAATCCTTTCAGCAGACGGAGCTACTTTGGGGTCTTTAGTGGCATCCTTTGAGGTCGCAACCTCTTGGATTACACTTTCAGAACCAACAATCTTAACTGCCATGGTTTCCTATCCAACCTTTGCCTTAGCTGCATTGGTAGCATCATTGGCCTGCAGTGTAGTTGGGATTTCAGCTAAGACAGTCTTAACCGTCTGAGCTTCGTCAATCCTACTTTATTGTTCAGTTACATTCACATCTTCGCCTCCTAACTTCAAATTAGTGAGGTCTCCCACAGCCTCCTCCAACCCGGCTGTGGTGTGTACAACTTCCCCCTCAGTTGGCGCACCAGCTAATTCACGAGTAGTGGGGCCACTGGACACTTGAGATTCGACTGTTTGTCCTTTTAAGTGATAAGACGACTTGGCAGGTGTCACGACACCTTTCACAGGGCTAGGCTCAGCTAAGGTGCCCTCATAAGTCAAACCAAATATACCAGAGATTTAATGAAGAAATTTGGTATGGAAGAGAAGTTATCTATGAAGATTCCCATGAATACAATTGTGAAGATGGATATGGATGCAGAAGGAAAAGTTGTTGATCAAACAAAGTATAGAGCACTCATTAGATCATTGCTCTATGTGACAGCCATCAGACCAGACATCACATTTGATGTAGGTGTATGTGCAAGATTTCAATCTGCTACAAAGGAAAGTCATGTGATTTGCGACCCAAGAGAATCCTAAGGTATTTGAAGGGAAGCGAAGAAGTTGGCCTATGGTATCCAAAGGTAGGAGGATTCAAGTTGATTGCCTACTCAGACTCAGACTATGTTGAATGTAGAGTTGATAGGAAGAGTACATCTGGTACTTGTCAAATGCTTGAAAATAGACTGGTTTCTTGGTTCAATTAGAAACAAAACTCAATAGCTACATCCACAGCTGAAGCAGAGTACATTGCTGCAAGTTGTTGTTGTGCCCAAGTTTTATGGATGAGGCAACAACTGAGAAATTATGACATTCAAAAAAGAGAGATTCCAATTATGTGTTATACCACAAGTGCCATTACAATTATTCAGAATCCAGTATTGCATTCAAGAACCAAGAACATTGATGTCAGGTATCATTTTATAAGAGATCATGTTGAAAGGAAAGACATCACATTGGAATACATATGTGAATCAAGGTTTGAAGAACTTAAGAATGAGCTTGGACTAATTAAGTTGTGTTAGGAAGCTCAGAAGACTCATTCAGCATGGTTAAAAATGGGAGAAGTGCATATCAGAAGAGTTTTACTTATCAGCCAAGTGAAACAACTTATATGGATAGTCAGTTGTGTCAAGTTAGCTGGACAACAAAGTGTTTATTCGGTTGATTAAAGGAAGAGTTGTTAGGAAATTTATTTGATAGATTTTGATGATACCATGTAAAACTTAAACTAGGAAGTTGGCACCCCATTTTTCTTGTAATTTGTATTGTAATAGATAAGACTAAAAAAGCTGAGACAAGTTAGTTATGTCAAAGATTACAAGAAGTCAACTGCAAACTATGTGAAGGCTCTACTGTGTGTCAGCTGAGTAAGGCCATGAGGGAAGTCAATGACTCGACTGAAGGAGAGACAGCTGGGGAACAACTGAGAGAAGTGTCAGTCAAGTCAACTCAAGAATCCAAGTCTACAAGTTGAAGTGACAGTTGAGTCAATCCAATGATTGGAGCAGACTCAAGTCACCTTGGGTAAAGGAAGCAGTCAAGTCAAGACAACTGACTTAGATCCATTGATTAAAGTCAAGAAATTACTCCATATAGTAATATGTCAGGCTGCCAAGTCTAAAAGTGGTTTTCCCAGAATTGTGCAAAAGGAACGAGCCAATGGGAAACACTGCACCTTGTGTCAGACACCTACAAATGTTGGAATGCCATTAATACGAGGAAAGGTCAACATCACCACACAAGCCAATGAACACAAAGTGACATTTGAAATCAGCCTATCTCTTCAACGGGCAAAATTTCAAATGGGCACTATAAAAGGCTGAGAAAACTATTGAGAAAAGGTTACCTAAACCACGAACGAGTAAGCAATATTCAAGCATTTAACCTGCAATATTCTCATAGCAATTCAAGCAATTCCTCAAGCCTCAAACTCTAAGAAACTTGATCCAACACAAGTTGTGAAGGAGAGATAACTTCAACCAGTTGAAGAAGAAACTTTTGAAGAAGCAAAGGGATCTACTTTCCAAGTCAGGATTGTAGAAAGGTTCAAGGTCGAACCATTATCAAGTTTGGTTGGAGGTCTTCGTGATCAAATCCAAGAACTTGAGAAGTGAGCTGAAGTAGCAAGGCAGCTGCCCTGTGAAGAAGCTGAGTCGCAAGAGAAGCCAGCTGTGTGATCAAGACTGTCTCCAGACTGATAACCGCTTGTAAACTGATCTGTTACATAGTGGATTCCTCCAGGAGTTGGAGAAGAGAGGATTAGAAGAATTACCCCATCTTCGAAGCTCTATAAAATATTTGTGTCATTTACTTTCAGCAAATTTACTTTCCTGCATATTTTCTTTATATCTGCTGTTAGTATTATATTTGCTATCCAACTGATAAATAACCAAGTGCTAAAAATCAAGTGTTAAAATAAATCAAAGGGTGTTAAGTCTTCTGTTGTTAAAAACTAAACCAACCAAGTTAAGTATTTGGCTTAAGCAGCCGAGTTATACTATCAAAAGCTCTATCGAGTCTGTTGAGTGGGTAACTTAGCTGAAAACCCAACTTAGTTGTCCCCCAATGACACATTTGTTTGAGTCAACTATGTTGAATATTTTTAAAGGACTAAAATCGAAAATTTGGTAAGGTTCATTCAAACCCTCCCCATCTAAACCTTACACCACATCCCTTGGGATCTACAAGAGTGAAGAACAGTCGAGTCATAAATGAAGACAACTGAAATATTTATGATCTAAGTGAAAAACAAGGTCGTTTTCCTCGAGCGGGAATGTCTTTAGACATGACGTCACCATCATTAGTGGTGTTAGTCAAAAGCCTACGACGGTTTATCCATGATTGGATATAAATGCTCCTGTATTTAATGCGAGGAAATTAATGCAGTTTTGATCTTTTAATCTCAACTGTTGATCAGTTTTTAAATTTTTCAAATTCAGAAAATGTCATTTCAAGTCGGCTAGGATATGGCCTCATCTTAGGTTATTTGATGGAGAAGAAGGGTGTCCCCAAGCGCAATGGGAAACCCTACCATGCAAACGAGAAAATGTTTAATGCTAACATCTCTGGCGCCCAGAAGCAGGCCCATGCCAAGAAGTCTGCTACCTCTGAGGGGGAATCCCCTAAGCATGTCCCCGAGGACACAGTTGTTTCGGCTAAAGCCCCCTCACTTAAACCGGTTCTACCTCCCTCCCTAGTGGTTCGAACGAAGAGAACAGTTGTGCCCCGAAAGCCAGCTACTCCAAAGAAACAGAAGACTGAAGAGACAACTTTTACAGATGTAGTGCCAGAACAAGTTGAAGTTAAAGTTCCCCTGGAAAGAAAGATCAGGAGGAGACTTGTTAGTAAGGCTGACAAAGTTGTTGAGCCTGCTAAGTCTGCCACAACTTAGAAAGAAGAAGCAGTTGTCGAAGAACAACATAAATCAAAGGATGCCAATGGTGTGTAAAGCACCAAGCAAGAACTCAAGCAGCTGCTTAGCCACACATATCTGAACAAGATTCAGCTGTCAGGTCCACAACTGAGACATCTGAAAGAGACGCAACTGATACAAGGAAATAAGACTTACTTGTGATACCACCTCAGACCGATGATGTTGCTGCTGAGGTAGAGAAGGCTACTGAAGAGCCTATGCCGGAAGATGATGATGATGATGAGATTCATATTCTATAACTTGCATACCTAGGCATCGAAGATAGGCTGTGTGCATGGAGGTTTAAGAAACTAAGTGCCAGCTGTATGAGAACAAGGATAAGAAGGATTCTAAAACACTACAAAAGGAAAAGTCCGCCGAGGAAACTAAGTCGCAGCTGCAACAATCCCTCATATCGAAACCAGTGGAGACAGCAGCAATGTGGAAGTGTTGGATACAACTGACCTAGTCGAGAAAGCTGAGATACAGCAAGCACTTAAGGAGTCCTTCGTGATGCATGAGCAATCTACGCTCAGGGGTCCTGGAGAGTCATCTTCCATTCAAATCTCTCCCACTCCTACTATTCTTGAAACGGTGAGGCAAATCGCTGAAACAACCTCACCAGCACACTCCAAAGGAGAAACTAGGGAAACTGGCGATGAAGATGTAATGGGCAACCTAGCTGATCCAAGCCTTGTGAAAGTTGTTGAGACAACTGCCCAAATTGCTGACAACTCAAAGGGAACAACCGAGTTTCATGTGTTAGTTGACCCGCTGCCCGTAATTCAGTTGGTGAGCCAGCTGAAGGGCAAACTGAACACACCACAGCTGGGTTGGAGGAGGCTATGGGAGACTTAAACAAACTGAAGTTAGGAGGTGATGGTGAGACAAAAAAAAGAACAGTAGAGTGGGATTGACGATGCTTTGATAAATTATTGCTTTTACCAAATTGCTTTGCCGAGGACGCCATCAAACACGGCTAAGACACAGGATGGACAATAGACCAAGTCAATTGAGACTGTTGGTCTTGAGAGCATAATCTCAGAAGCTGAGACTTTGATGGATGCCACCATCAAAGACTCTAGTGCAGCTAAGTCTGCGAAGGGATTGTTGAAGGGCTTACGGCGAGATTGAGCTTTGCTAAGGTTATTGAAGGCCCCAAAAGGGTTGAGACTTCCATGGGTGTTGTACTTGAAAAGGGAAAACTGCCAATTCCTATATCAGAGTCACCTGAAATGGAAGAAATAATTGTGATCCATGACTCTGATGACAATGTGTCAGTAAAGTTCCTTGACACTGACAATGAAGCTGAGTCCACCCCTAAGAACCAAGCTGTAGAGGACCCAACTGTAGAGGAACAAGTGGCACATTTAAAAAAGGCAAGTGAGGAAGGTGTCTTGTACCAATTCGTTTTGGCTGATGGCCCACCCCCATTGATGCCATAACCAACTAGTGCTGCTACTAAGGCGGCTAAGGCCATGCAAACTCAAAAAGAAGCAACAACTGGAGCCAACAAAGCTTTTGAGACAAATGAGGCCCAGTCAGCTTAGTAGGCTAACACGGCTGCATCTGCCAGTGAAGCTCCCACAGCTGAGGCACAAAGAGCTGAAAGCCAGGGAATAAAGGAAAGGCTCCCAAAGGAGAAGTGGGAGATGTCCCTTCAGTCCCTACTTTCCGATTTGTTGAAAAAGTCCCGCTAGAAATAGAGACTGCTAAAAAATGTGCCAATTATTCAGTGAATATAGATCCAGAAGAATTTGTTGCTCTGGATGATTTACGAGTGGTGCAATTTGGCTTTGATTTTGACTCTGTGTTACCAGAGGATCAGTCACCTGAGGCAGCTGACTTCAAAAAAGCCTTCAAGGCTATGTGCGCTGAATTGGAAGCAATGGAAAGAAGCTTTGATGCACTCAACCAACGCCTTGATAACCATGATGCAATGAATTCTGAAGATATCCGAGAAGCAGTTCTCAGAATTCACGAATGGAATATGCAAACAAAGACACTCCGAAGAGAATAAGTGAACTACTTCAAATCACTATTTGCCAAATTTGTGATTTGGTGTAGTGAGCAAGCTCAATTCCAGCAGAGAGAGCGTGACAATATCAACAGGCTGGAAGCAACTCAGAAGACAGACATGGAGCTGATGAGGCTGCAATACAAGCAGGATCATCAAAACACTGAAAGCACTCTGCGAGCCGATATGATGCAAATGAGTGCAGAGATGAAGATTCTAAGATCAGAACAGAGAGCAGCTCACTCGTTCACCCGTGAAATGTTGGACAAATTTTTGATACACATTCCTCAAGTTGGTATTGATGATGCCAAAAAGGGAGAAGATAGATTGAAAGATGAAAGTGCAAGTAAGGGGGAAAAACCTAAGAAGACCCCCAACCTCTTGAAGATTATTTTTGATAAATCACAACCGGACTCATCAACCAGCTCTCTCCATTTCCATCTGCTGCAGGATGTGTCAGCTAATGCCAAAGTTGACTTAGCCTTTCAAAAGACAAGAGCTGCAATCGAAGCTGAATTCATAGAAGTCAATCGCAGGCAGCATGGTTGCATAGAAGGTTTAAAATCCAAGTTCCATGGTCCCCCAACAGGGTTGCTCCCATGTTCGCCATCAGTGAAATTTCCAGAAGGGCCCGCTCCAGATGGAGGATCTGAGCCAAGGTCAATTGAAGAATTTGAAACGCTCAAATCAAAAAGACTATTCAAGGTAATGAATCTCGCAAAGGCATGGTATTTGTAATGCGAAAGAGGGTTGGATGTTGTTAAGTTAGCCGAGAAGCAACAGACTTAGTCAAGTAGTCAGCAGTCTTCAAGGGCTCCACATGTTCAGTACACTCCCAGAGGAGGAGCAGACACAGGATGAGGAAGGGGAAGGTCAGGTGGAAGAGGCAAAAGCACTCCATTAAGTAGACGTAAAGATATTCACTATGTGAATCCCCAAAAGAAAGATTAATTATACTGGGTTGGACTAAGGGAATTGGAAAATAGAGACGTTGCTAGGCGAAATGAAGAGGCAGCTAAGCGCTAAGAAGAAGAGAATATCATGTAAGAGCAAGAATGGGAAGACGGAAGAAGGAACGTGTTAGGAAATTTATTTGTTAGATTTTGATGATACCATGTAAAACTTAGACTAGGAAGTTGGCACACCATTTTCCTTGTAATTTGGTATTGTAATATATAGGACTGAAAGAGCTTAGTGAAGTCAGCTAAGTCAAGAATGCAAGAAGTCAACTGTAGACTAGAGTGAAGAGTCTGCAATATTCTTAAAGCTTATCAAGATATTCCTCAAGCCTAAAACTCGAAGAAACTTGATCCAACACACTCTATGAAGGAAAGATAACTTCAACTAGTTGAAGAGGAAATATTTGAAGAACAAAAAAGGGGTCTACTCTCCAAATTGAAGGAGTTGTAGAAAGGTTCAAGGTCCAACCAAGAGATTCAAGTTTGTTGGAGGGCTATGTGAACAAATCCAAGGACTTGAAAGTGAGCTGAAGTAGCAAAGCAACTGTCTTCTGAAGAAGCAAAGTCACAGGAGAAGCCAACATTGTGATCAAGGTTGTCTCTGGGATTCGTACATTCACCGCTTTGTAACTTGATCTCATTTTAGTGGATTCCTCTAGGAGTTGGACAAGAGTGAATTAGAGGAATTACCCCATCCTCGAACCACTATAAAAAATTACTTGTGTCATTTTGTAGGTCCCAAGGGGTGTGAGTGTAAGGTTTAGAAGGGGGGGGTTGAATAAACCTTACCAAATTTTCACGTTTGGTCCTTTTAAAAGTTCAGAGTTGATACTACACAGTGATTGTGTCCTTGGTGGATGATCAATTTAGTTAATCAAGTATAGTTAGTCACTCAACCGACTCGATCGATTTGTTGATAGAATAACTCACATTTAAGAGTGAATTAGCTCAGCGTGGTTTGTTTTATTGGAAGACTTAACACCCTTAAGTTTGGTTTAGTTATGATTTAATACTTGGTTTTAGTACTTAGAGATTATCAATTGGATAGCAAATATGTCGTGAGAATTAAACAAATAAGATGCAGGAGTTAAAGTCTTTGAAATGTAAATGATCCACTAGGTATCCACTAGGATTGTAGGAAGGTTCGAAGATGGGGTAATTCTTCTACTCCTCTCTTCTCCAACTCTGGAGGAATCCACTAGGTATTGATCGTATACAAAGTGGTAATGATCCGGATACAAGTCTTGATCACACGGTGACTTGATCCTTTGGGACTCGATCTGGAGATGCCTTGATCACTCGGTGGCTTCTCGTATGACTCGCCTTCTTCACAGGGGTTTGCACTTGCTACTCTGACTCACTTGCTCAAGCTCTTTGGATTTGATCGCGACGCCCTCCAAAAACTCGAGACCGGTTCGACCTCGAACCTTCCTACAATCCTTCGTGGAATGTAGACCCTTGATTCTTCAACAATTTCCTCTTCAACTGATTGAAGTTATCTTTCCTTCACGGTGAGTGTTGGATTGATTTTCTTCGTAATGTAGGCTTGAGGATTAATCTTGAATGATTTGAGAATATCTTAGGTTCTGAGTTCAAATATTTGCTTGAATGTTCGTGGTTGAGTAACCTTGGTAACCTTCTCTCGAGTCATTCCTCGGCCTTTTATAGTGATCTTTCAAAAATCTGCCCGTTGAAGAGATAGGCTTATTTTTGAAAGTCACTTGTGGTCGTTGGCTTGTCTTGTTGCGATCCTTGGAATTGCCACTTCCTCGTATGAATTGTTCTTGACTTTTCGAGTTCGACACGGTGTAGTGCTTCCCATTGGTTCATTCCCTTTGCACGCTTCTCGGGGACTGAGCACTTGAGAAAGGTAGCATGGAGGTATTACTTGTTTAAGTAATTCTCTTGATTTACGGCAACGGATCTCTTTGATTATCTCGACAAACTTTGCATTTCCTTGCTTTCCCCAGGTGACTTAGAGTCGACTTTCAATCATTGAATGACTCTTGTCACTTCTTCAACTTGAGACTTGGCTATCTTGAGTTGACTTGATCGATACTTTACTGTTGCATCTCGATGCACCTTGATCGAGTTCCGTCTTCTCTTCTTTGCCATACTCGGTTGTCTGCGGTGAGTCTTCCTTCTAGTCTCTAGTTGTCTTCTTGCATGTTTAGGCATAAGCGACTTAACTCACTTGACCCAGCCCTATTTGTTACAATGCGTTTACAACAAAAATGGGGTGCCAACTTCCTATTCTAAGTTTTACATGGCATTCATCAAAATCTAAACAATAAATTTCCCAACAATTTCCCCTTTTTGATGATGCCAAAACTTAAAACATTCAAAATGTAAATAGCAAAGATACATACGAGATAGTGCATTCACAGAGAATGCATGCGTAGAATCAATCCTTTTATTGATCATAACATTCTTGTTCTTTTACACAAGCTGTTTACAAGGTGTATCAAAGCAAACATTTATGTCTACGCAAAAAATAGAGAATTTCTGATTTATTACGGAAGACTTACATAGTATGTATTTACATAGTAAAATACATGAAGGGGGGTGACACAACACTTCATCTCCTTCACGCTTCCTTTTTTCATCTTCTTGATTCTGTCATCTTGGTCTTCTTCTCTTTTTCTCATCTTCACTTCTTCTTCTTCTTCTTCTTTTCATATGCTTTAAAGGCGACTTCATCTCTTCTTAATCTCTCTTGTCTCTCCTCCCATAGTTGAGTTTGTCTTTTATTTTCTTCGATTCTTTTCACATACTCAAGATTGTTTTTAGCCACTTGCGATTGGCTACTTGGTCAACCAGCCCCAAAGAGATCCCTCCTTTCTTGCCGGATCTATGTACTCAATGTTTTCGAGGCAGAGGCCTAGGTCTCAAACCTCTTCCTCCACCATCGCTTCTTCCTCTTCCTCGGGCGTGTATTGTCTTGGGGTCTTCTTCTTTCCGGTGAGTGGCAGAGAGGATCAGGTAGTCTGCGCTGTCGCCTTCTTCACATAACGTGAGACCCTTTTTCCCAAGATACAAATCCCAGGCTTGAGCCATCGACATGTTTATGTAAGTATCCTTCGGATGCGTAGCGTTTTAAATTCATCAAGCGATCGTGGCTCGGTCCCAACATCCGAGATGGCATAAGTGTCTCTCTCTCTTTGGAATGCCTCCATGTTGTTTCAAGATGTCCATAACTCGGGCATTCAACCTTCCTTCCACTTCCTCTATCCCCGCTTCAATTGTTTTCTCTTTTCGGCCATAGATGCAAAGCAGAGTGTTGGAGTGGCGAGTCTTTGGAGTTTTCAGCGATAATATCACCGTGACAAGACCTTGTTGGGGGTTTGTGCAATCATCAATGTCACATCTTTTGATCCTTCCCCTCAACCGACTTTCCTTTCTTTTGTTTTGACACTTCTCACTGTCTTTCCCTTTGCAAACGCTTGCTCCTTTCTTTTCAACATCGAACTCTTGGCGCTTTTAGGTATTCCTCTTCCCCTTTTTGGCATCATCAAAGGAGAGAGGAACCCTCAAAAACATACTTGCAAGCGGGAAGTCGAGTCTGGCACGATAGCCGAGTTCGCCTCGAGTCTGCTGCTGCGGAGTATGCGGCGCGAAATTGAGCGAGTAGCGTTGGACTCAATGAAATTAGCTTCATCTCAGCCATGAGAAGGCTGAATTTACTATCCATGTTTGCTTCCAGACGCAGGAGATCACTCTTATTTTGCTCACGCAGCAGACTTTATCTCAAGGTGTGAGCTTCATGCATGTGCTCAATGTGTTCTCTCAATTTCGTCTTTGCATTAGCATTCTCGACTCTCCATACCAACAGCTTGTTGAACAATGTCTGAAGTATCTAGCTTGTTCCACACGCATTGTTTCTTCTTTGTTGCCACCATTCCCTGATTCTCGAGCGATTATGCCTCTCAAGTCGGCCAGTAAGGTTGGCATCTCTGTTATCGAGTCTCATGTCCATTGAGGCCTGGTGCCTCTCCATTCGTTCAATTTCGCAAATAAAGCTTTGAACACTTCCGAACTTTAGTTGTTCCTTCCGATTTGCGGTGACGGCAAAGCGGCGTCAAAGTCATAGTCCCGGAACGATGGTGTACGATGGAATGACGAGGATGATGCCGGTGAAGGCGCGAGATTGTTTTTTCGACTCGTCGGGAGGTCGGTACCTCGAGAGAAAGGAAATGATTCTACAAAGGAATCATCACGGCCAACCGGGATTTGTTCAATGATGAGAGGGGCGCGTGAAGTTCCTTGTGGAGTCGAACTGCTGCTGCAGCTTGTGGAGCTGCTTGCGATGGACTGACTGTTTTTGGGGTCTTTTGTGAAGTGGACACGCTTGCGAGCCTCAATTTGTCTCAACACTTCGTCGGTCTCGGTGGTTTTCCAATTGAGTTGGCGGTCCTCGGCCTTATCGAGCGTCATCGGACGATGATGAGATTTCCATGGGTGGCTCATCATCAAAATTGAAAGTTTGACGAGTAGTCTTGAGGTCGACTTGCTCGTGGTTGGAACATCCTTAGGCGAGTCTTTTGGATCGATCAGGGGATGACTCAACTTCATCGTCTTCTTCGATCCCGGAAAAGTTACATCGAGGATTATCCTGGGAGTCGTGAAGTGCGCTAATCTCCTTTTCGGATGGATCAATGATAGCGGGAGGATGTTCTCTACTTTAGCCTCTTTACCCGGGAAGTCTCAACCTCTCGTTGGCCTTCATTACCCTCCTGCCTCAATCTCAAGCTGGCGAGGCCTTGGACCTCCTTTCGGCGTGTGGTGTCTTAGGGTCTTTCGTGGTGGCATCCATTGGAGTCTCAACCCCATGGATTGCACTTTCATCGCCCAGTGTTAACTCCCGGCTATTCCTTCATGTGCCTCGATCGCATCGCAGCGTCATTAGCCTCCGGAGCGGTTGGCACCTCGGTGAGACGATCTCAATCGCCTGCGAGCTTCGTTGATGACAACTTCTTTGTGTATTTTGTGTTTGTACTTTCTCCACTTCGCCTCCTAGATTCGTTGTGGAGTCATCTGCATCCTCGACCTTGCTGCGGTGGAGGGAGTTTCTCCTCATTTGGCGCTGGTGAGTGACTTGGAATGGGGTCACTCGTCTCCAAACTCCCATTTGTTTCTAGTGAGTGTTCAGCCGTTGGGGCGGTGGTAAGACACCTTCATTAGGGGTTGGTTGGTGGGGTCCCCACTAACCTGATTTCATCGCCCGATTCCTTAATTCCTTCTTCCGAGTGAGTGGGGAAGTGGTGGCGGAACAAGCGTGGCAATATCGCACCACTCTCATTGGATCCAACTCATTTGTGTTTTGGAGGACTCTCTGGTCCCTCCATCATTCTTTGCTCATGAAGAATTCGGATTCGTGTATTGCTTGCTTTGCATTTGCAACTCTTACGTGGCGGACAGAGGTCCGAGATCCTCATCACTTTCGATAGAATGTCGAGGTGAGGATGTGTATGTTATGTGGTGCCGGTGAGAGGGCGGATCTTTGGCCTTCTCTCGTGCCTCGGCTTCCCTCTCTGCCGATCTCTCCTTCTCCTTGTCCTTGAAAATCGCAAGATATCATGCGATTTTCTTCATCCGATCTTGGATCACAAAGTGGTCGATCCCAAGAAAGTTCAACGATTTCTCTTCTTCTTCGATAAACTCAAAGCCGTTGGGCTGTTCCTGGATCGACTCAATTTCCACTTCCTCACTCTCTGAGCGATTTTGGATGTCCGGATAAAGTGGGGATAGGATCATCACATCGTCATCTCTTTCGACTTCTTCTTGTGTCTCATTTTGTTCGAACTACTATTTGGGTCTTGATTTGCCTCGCTAATCGCCTTGACGAGACTTGGTTGTTTCATCAATATTATCGGAGACTCTACTTCTCCCAGTCTCCGTATCATTGCGGTTGAGTGGTGACTCGGTAGGGTTTTCAAGTTCGGATTGCTTGATGATTCTTCTTCGTCTCTTGGTTCGTGCAGGAGGATTTCAGTTCGGAGAGAGTGTCTTCCGAGTCTGGGCGGTGGGGGCAAGTCTTTGGTGTTTTCTTCGAGGAGCAGCCGTCTTGGCTTATCGTTCTCCTCTTTTTGACGACCGGAGAAGGTATTTGAGATTCCTTCCCCGGCTAGCTCTTTGGGGCGGGAGACACGGCTGCGGCGGGCGGCTCGGCTGCGAGCGGGAGGAGCAGGTTTGTTTTTCTTAGCTGCAGTAGGGGCAGTGATTCTCTTAGCTGTTGCGAGGGCGTTTTCTTCTTTGGGGGAGAGAAACATTTTGTATCTTTAGGGTCGATTGATTCCCCCTCACTTGTATCGACCCTCTTGGCGTGGGCTCTCTTATGTGCGCGAGAGAGGTTTGATCGAACATCTCTTGTTTACATGGAACACCTTTCCATGTCGAAGAGGACTCCTTTCACCTCCATCGGTCGGCCAATCACCAGGCCATATCCGAGGATCCTCCAAATGCACCATTCTCCTTGAAGGATTTGTTCCCTACATTTTGGCGCGAGTCTTTGTATACAAACTCATTGATTTACTTGCTTTTCTTCAATGATCGCAGCCATTACGATCGGTTTTGCTTTAGACGATTGGTCAAAGCTCCCAAATTTGATGTCTATGCATTTGGCAACTATGTCCAACGAGTTTGTGGTAGTCCTCCTTCAAGCGGCCCCTTTTTGGTTTGTGTAGACTATCTTTTCAAAGATAGTCGGTCTTGGCTACTTCCTTCCCAGCGGCTGAGCCCAAGTCTCACGTCGGCTTCATTGATTTCGGTGCTCCTTCCGCCGGTAGTGCGGTGTTCTTCCAGATCCTTGGCAGAGATGATGAACTCCTTCCCATGAACAGAGGATTTGATCCCCTCATCGTGAATTTCGGTGTTCACGTAGAACTGTGCGACCTCTTCCACATAGGTCATCGAGAACTCCATCGTCAGAAATGGTTTCAGCCCGGACGTTTCGAGCTTTTCAGCGATTTTCTTTATGAGGGCGTCATCGGACCCCTGTTTGACCATTCCCTCGAAATCCACTGTAGACCCAATGTGGATTTGCTTCCCTAGTTTGGCGAAATCATAAGTTGGTGCCATTTTTCAGTATTTCACGAAAAGAAACTTAGAAGTTGATTTGAATATTGATAGGGTTTTGAGAGAGTTTTGCCTTTGCTTCTGAGATAGAAATGAAACATTTTGGTAATTTGTGAGAGAAAACAGACGAAAATGGTTTAAGTATGGTTTCTGAAAGGACGTGCGGGTGGTTTTTGAAATGTGATTGAAATCAACGGCTTAGATTTTGCACGCCGATTAGCATTTAATGCCTCGAATTTAATGCGGCAACATTTATATCCAATCATAAGCTTGGTATGCAGCTTTTTGTCGTACACACATCATCATTATCTTTGACGTCATTCTTAAAGACATTCACGCTTAGTAAAAAGCATTGCGTTTTTGTCATTTTGCTCATAAATGACTCAAACTTATCCCTTAGCCGATTTAACTCTTCCGTCACAGTTCTCTCGGTGACTCGGTATCACTAATTCGATATAGTTGTCTTTCCGACATGGCTGATTCATTTAGGGTGATTTTGAGAATTGGTCCTTTCTCTCTTTTTGTGTTTCATTTCTTTTCTTTGAGTCTTCTCGAGTGTCGGCTCGGTTCAATTAACCCTAACTCATGCTTGAGTTCTTCAAATCTTGATTCACATAATGGTTTTGTGAATATGTCACCTATTTGTTTATCGGTTGAAATATATTCAAGATGATGTCTTTCTTTTCAACATGATCTCTTATGAAGTGATATCGACATCGATATGCTTTGTTCTTGAGTGCAACACGAGATTCTCGAGTGATTGCAATTGCACTTGTGTTATCACACATGATTGGAATTTCCTTTTCTTCAACTTCATAGTCTCTCATTTCTTCTTTGCCTCATCCATAGGATTTTGGGGCATGTTGCCATGACTATGTATTACGCTTGATTGTAGAGGTGGCTATTGAATTTTGCTTTTTGCTAAACCAAGAAATTAGCTTTGTTTCCAAGCATTTGACATGTGCACGAGGTGCTCTTCCTGTCAACTCTGCATCCAAAGATAGTCAGTCCGAATAGCCAATTAGCTTGAATCCACCTTCCTTTGGATACCACAAGCCAACTTCTTGGCTTCCTTTCAAATATCTCAAAATCCTCTTAGGCTGCGATCATATGGCTCTCTTTTGAGCAGATTGAAATCTCGCACATACACCTACAACAAAGGTGATGTCCGGCCTACTTGTTGTGAGATAAAGCAATGATCCAATAAGTGCTCAGTATCTTGTTTGATCTGAGGCTTGCCATCTGCATCCATGTCCATTTTGATGATGTATTCATTGGTATTTTCACGGAAGACTTCTCCTCCATACCAAATTTCTTCATTAAATCTCGGTGTATTTTGTTTGACTTATGAAGGTTCCATCCTTGTTTGTTTTACTTGGAGTCCAAGGAAGAATGTCGATTCTCCCATCATGCTCATTTCAAATTTGCTTTGCATGAGATTTGAAAATTTTTCACATAGCTCTTTGTTTGTGGATCCAAAAATGATGTCATCCACATATATTTGAACAAGCAAGTATGCTCTTCTTGTCTTGAATTCGAAAAGTGTTCTATCTACTTTTTCTTTTGTGAATCCATTCTCGTTAGGAATTGTGACAAAGTATCGTACCATGCTCGGGTGCCTGTTTCAATCCATACGAGCTTTCTTGAGTTTGTATACCTTATCTCCAAGAGTTTTCTGCTCAAATCACGGAGGTTGTTCAACATACACTTCTTCTTCCAATAACCCATTTAGGAATGCGTTTTTACATCCATCGATATACAATGAAATTCTTGTGAGTGCATAGGCAAGAAACATCCTTATAGCTTCCAATCTTGCTACGAGGAGCAAATGTTTCATCAAAATATATTCCTTCTTCTTGGCAATATCCTTTGGCTACTAGTCTTGCTTTGTTTCTTACCACTTTGAACCCTCCTCGTTCATCTTGTTTCGAACACCCATTTAGTACCAATAACATTTTGATGGGTGGGTCTTTGAACTAATTCCCATACTTTATTTCTTTCAAACTGATTGACTCTTCTTGCATAGCTTGAATCCAATGTGTGTCATCAATGCTTGTAACACATCTTTAGGCTCTATTTGTGAGATAAAGCATGTGAACATAGCTTCTTGTTGAGTTCTGGATCTTGTTTTGACGCCTTCTCTTATATCTCCAATGACAAGTTACGTGGATGGTCTTTCAGCCATCTTACATCAAAGTTGAAGTAAGTTAGCTGGATTGATCGTCTAGCTTGATTGTGTTGCTTTGATCACTCTCTCGCAATCACTTACCGCAAATTTTCCAAAGCATTCTATGAGACTCATCTATCTCATCTTCATCTCGAGTTTATAATTCAAACTTGACTTGACATCAAAGATAGGACTTTTCGTATGGTTGGATGATTCGACTTATCGAGTTGACTCTTCAATGTCTTCTCCATTTACATTTGGCTCATCGAATACCACATGAATGGATTCCTCTGCAACCATAGTCCTTTTGTTGAGTACTCTGTAGGCTTTGCTTTCGGTGAGTATCCCCAAGAAGATACCTTCATCGGCTTTAGCATCGAAAGCCTTTAGATTGTCTTTGCCATTGTTATGATGAAGCATTGACATCCAAATATTCTAAAATATGCAACATTTGGTTTTCTCCTGTCCAAATCTCATAGGAGTATTTGTCATTTGTCTGCATTTATCATACATCTATTTTGAGTGTAGCAAACTGTGGTGATTTGACCCAAAATCTTTTTGGTAACCCCGCTTCGCTAACATGGTCCTTCTTTGCTTCTTTGAGAGTTCTATTCTTCTTTCGCAACAACTCCATTCTTGTGGAGTCCTTCTAGATAATTCATGACCAATGCCATTTTCAATACAATATTGAGTTATTATACCATTGACAAACTCGGTTCCTCATCCGATCTTATTTTGATAATGGTTTGGCTCTTCTCATTTTGAATCCTCTTCATCGATTTGTGGTAGTTTTCAGAGAGTTTCTTTCTTCTTACACATGAATATTGTCCATGTATATCTTGAGTAGTCATCTACAACCACCAAGGTATATTTCTTCCCACTTATAATAGTGGTTCAAATGGACCAAATAGATCCATATGTAGCAGTGCAATATCCTTGTTGAAGATGGGCATGTCTTTTCTTTGAATGATGATTTGATCTGTTTTCCTTCGGCATGCGTCACATATACTCTCCTTCTTGTATACCGAGTGCGGAAGACCTATCACAAGATTACTTACGGCAAGCTTGTTAAGTGTTTTGAAATTCGGGTGACTCGGCTTTTTGTGCCACGACCAACTTGATTGAGTTGTGCTCTTTGCTAATAGACGGGTGTTGGGTGTAGCGGTTGACCAATCTACTACATACATGTTCTTTTTATGCGCATCCTTGCAACACAACTTCATTTGATTCAATATCCTTGATTTGGCATATACCCATGTTAAATCCAACATTATAGCCCTTGTCACGAGTTGGTCGATGCTTAGCAAGTTGAAGTTGAGTCCTTCAACAAATGCAACATCCGTGATTTCTAATCCGTTCTTCTTGAAGGATCCGATTGCCTCTTATTTCTCCTCGAGCTTCATTTCCTCCAAATATGACTTTTGCTCCTTTAACTTCCTTGAATTTTTGATTTTTCTTGTTTCTGTCATATGTCCTGGGCGACCACTATCCATGTACCAGGTTCCTTGGCACTCATTTGCATTCCTTGAACTCCGCAATCAAGGAAATTAAGTTTTAGGTACCCATACTTGTCCGGGTTACGAGGGGTTAGTATTGTAAGATGATCCAACTTGACCTATAGCCAAATGATCGGCTCTAAGGTGTTGCCATCTATCAGTGCCATAATCATAATTAATTTTGGCAAATTGCTTGGGGATTCTAGGTTCATACTGTTTGTCTCTTTTGTCCGTATGCTGTATATGTGTTTTAGCAATTGCCTTCTTTGGGTAATTGTGGTGTCTCTGAGTGTAGTGCCTAGGTGCATATGTGTCTTTGATGAAAGCCCTTATACTTTTGGAATGGCCTTTGCTAAGTTCTAGGCCTTTGCCATTTGGGCTTATATTCCATAAGTCTATCTTTGATAGTTCACATCGTCCAATCACTTGGCTTGGATATTTTCTACCATTCCCATCATATGTGTTTCTTTTATAGAACTTTTGGGGTTTTTGGTAGCTCTGTTTCTTCTTTCTGAGTAATTCTGTTTGGAGTTCTTTGAGGAACTTGGTCAATTTCTTCTGTTTGTCCTCTCAACGCACCCAATTTGGCCGTTTTCCTTTTCCTTTATAACCAAGGCCAGTTTGCTTGTAATTGTGCTTTGGAGTGAATGTGTGTGCACCATTTGGAGTTTTGGATTTTTGAGACACTTCATTGCTTGAAGATCCTTTTTCCAAAATTACTTTTGGAGTTTGACATAGCACAGAGGAATTAAATCCTAAGCCTGTCTTGTCTCCACATTCTCTTTGACTCATAATAAGATCATCCAATGATTTAGATGCCTTAGTGAATGAGGCAATCACATTTTTGAGGTCATTCTCCCTCTTTTCTATGGCAGCTATTTCTGCTATTAGCTTGACATTTTCAGCCTTTAAACTTTTATTCTCATCAGCTATTTGACTTAGAGTACTCAACTCCTTAGTCAGCTGTGAGTTTTGGCTCTTGAGTAAAAGTTTTCCTCATTTAGTAGTGTGTGTGAGGATTTAATGTGTTCAAAATCTTTCATCATTTTGCCTAATGAATCATAAAGATCGAGTGGGTGATGAAGTGTGTGTATCACGGTCACTATCTTTGGAATCGAGTTTAATGAGTTAGAGTGTACCTCATCTTCTTGGTCGGGTTGATCTTGTTCCTTGGCCATCAAAAGATCGGGGCTTCTTCTTCGAGTCACTTGAGTAGTCGAACTTCTTGCTCTCTCAATCATTTGTCTCTCTTGACTTGGTTGTCTCAAATGATCTCTGCAGCCAACATTGCCTTTTTCTTTTCTTGTCTTCTTTCTCAAGACCTTTCTTTCTTCTTCATTCCCGTATTTGTTGACTACAGGATATGGACAATCAATGGCATAGTGACCTGGTTGCCCTCGGTTCAAAGATAGATATTCAACCTTTTGATCGGCTCTTTCCATTCTTGGATTGTCCCTTTGATATTCAACTTTTTGATGATCGAGTTCTCTTGATTGGCCTATCTTCCCTTGACTTGGAGGAGCCGAGTGTCTTCTCGGAAGATTCGCCCTTGCCTCTCTTGTAGTTCTTATTGAAGAACTGTTGAACCTTTTAACCATCGGGCTATTTCTTACGGATCAATGACTTCTTTGACCTCAACTCTCTTTCCATCCTTAACAATTAGAGCGGTTTGTTTTGGGTACAATTTTGTCTCTTCTCGATCTTTTCTTCTCGGCTCAAATTCGTAGGCTTTGAGATCCGAGAATAGTTCATGGTTGCAGGTCTTCGATAGGTCCATGGAATGTCTCGGTGCCATGACCTTCATTTCCCATTCAGGGAGACTTTTTAGGATCTTCATACACATTTTTCTGTGTATATTCCTTTCCAAGTGCACGAATAGCTCGTTGGTGATTTACGTGAACCGAGCATCCAGTTGATCCAGGTTTTCCTGCGATCATTTTGAAATTCTCAAATTTTTTGTCTGACATCGATAATTTATTTTCCTTGATTTGCTCACGAGCCTTCACAAATCAATGTTAGCTTGTCCTGATTTCTTTAGCCATTTTGCATGATTTGACTTTATTGAACATGGCTTTATCCAAGGTTTTGTAAAGGATGTCCTTGGCTACATTGTCCAGGTTGTATATTTTTTGTCATCATTTGTCCATTGGTTCTTGGTTTTTCAACCATAATTTGGTCTAGGGGCAACATCCTCTTCACCTTGATTGTAGCTCTTCTTACGATTGTGTTCACTTTTAAGATTTGCAGTGGCCCATCCTCTATCACTATCCACATCTCATCATGTAATCTTTGATAGATGAGCCTCGCATACGAATTTTCCAATCATCAAATTCTTCAATACTTGAACATAGGGATGCGTGTCAAATTTGCTTCCATGATAATAATTTTTAATGATAAAAGGAGTTTTGAAAACTTAAGTACTAAAACAGACTTTGAAAAGTTTGGAGATCTAGTTCAAGAACGGTCGGAAGGCTCAATGAACCAACCGCTCCGATACCACTTGTAGGTCCCAAGGGGTGTGAGTGTAAGGTTTAGAAGGGGGGGGTTGAGTAAACCTTACCAAATTTTCACTTTTGGTCCTTTTAAAAGTTGAGTTGATACTACACATTTGTGTCCTTGGTGGATGACCAATTTAGTTAATCAAGAGAGTTAGTCACTCAATGACTCGATCGTGTTGATAGAATAACTCATTTGTTAAGATCGAATTAGCTCAAGCGTGGTTTGTTTTATTGGAAGACTTAACACCCTTAAGTTTGGTTTAGTTATGATTTAATACTTGGTTTTAGTACTTAGATAATATCGGTTGGATAGCAAATATGTGAGAATTAAACAAATAAGATGCGAGGAATTAAAGTCTTTGAAATGTAAATGACACGATAAGTTTTTATAGAGGTTCGAAGATGGGGTAATTCTTCTACTCCTCTCTTCTCCAACTCCTGGAGGAATCCACTAGGTATTGATCGTATACAAAGTGGTAACGATCCGAGATACAAGTCTTGATCACACGGTGACTTGATCCTTTGGGACTCGATCGGGAGATGCCTTGATCACTCGGTGGCTTCTCGTATGACTCGACTTCTTCACAGGCATTTGCTTTGCTATTCTGACTCACTTGCTCAAGCTCTTTGGATTTGATCGCGACGCCCTCCAAAAACTCGAGACTGGTTCGACCTTGAACCTTCCTACAATCCTTCGTGGAATGTAGACCCCTTGATTCTTCAACAATTTCCTCTTCAACTGATTGAAGTTATCTTTCCTTCACGGTGAGTGTTGGATTGATTTTCTTCGTAATGTAGGCTTGAGGATTAATCTTGAATGATTTGAGAATATCTTAGGTTACAGTTCAAATATTTGCTTGAATGTTCGTGGTTCAGGTAACCTTGGTAACCTTCTCTCGCAGTCATTCTCGGCCTTTTATAGTGATCTTTCAAAAATCGCCCGTTGAAGAGATAGGCTTATTTTTGAAAGTCACTTGTGGTCGTTGGCTTGTCTTGTTGCGATCCTTGGAATTGCCACTTCCTCGTATGAATTGTTCTTGACTTTTCGAGTTCGACACGGTGTAGTGCTTCCCATTGGTTCATTCCCTTTGCACGCTTCGACCGAGCACTTCGAGAAAGGTAGCATGGAGGTATTACTTGTTTAAGTAATTCTCTTGATTTTTGTGCAACGGATCTCTTTCGATTATCTCTACTTTCGCATTTCCTTGCTTTCCCAGGTGACTTAGAGTCGACTTTCAATGATTGAATGACTCTTTGTCACTTCAACTTGAGACTTGGCTATCTTAAGTTGACTTGACGATACTTTACTCATTTTTGCACCTTGATGAGTTCCGTCTTCTCTTCTTTGCCATACTCAGCTATCCTGCAGCGGAGTCTTCATTCTACTCTCCAGTTGTCTTCTTTCATGTTTAGGCATAGCTGACTTAACTCATCTTGACCAGCCCTATTTGTTATAATGCAGTTTACAACAAAAATGGGTTGCCAACTTCTTATTCTAAGTTTTACATGGCATTCATCAAAATCTAAACAATAAATTTCCCAACACATTTTACTTTCAACGCTTACATTCTTGCATATACTTTTATTTCTGCTATTAGTTAAATATGCTATCCAACTGATAAATAACAAGTGCTAAAAACATGTGTTAAAAATGAGCTTTAATCAATCTAAAGGGTGTTAAGTCTTCCGCTGTTAAAACCCAAATCAACTAAAGTTAAGTGTTAGCTTAAGCATCCGAGTTATACTATCAACAACTTTATCGAGTCTGTTGAGTGGGTAACTTTTGAATATAGCCAACCTAGTTGTCCCCAAGGACACAGATGATTTGAGTCAACTCTGTTGAAAATCTTAAAAAGACTAAAAGTTAAAATTTGGTAAGGTTTATTCAATCCCCCCTTCTAAACCTTACACCACACCCCTTGGGACCTACAGAGAGACCAAGCTCAGAAGAGAGCTTATGAGAAAAAGAGAAGGGAAAAAGATGATAAGAAGAGGAATAAAGAAGAAGACAGGAGAAGGGAAGGTGAAGAGAGAAGAGGAAAGTAGCAGATACGTTGAAGGCTGCTGCAGAAACATTCTTGTTGTATTTTTACTTAATTGTAAATACACAGAAAAATTTGTAAGTACTTTGTAATTTTTCATTGTACATTGTAAAACATTTTAAAGTGCAAGAATGATATGTCCAATAAAATGACATATTCATACAATCATTCTTTTTCAAGCACTATTTACTTTGTTATTTTATTTAAGTTTTGACATCTTCAAAAAGGGGATAGTTGTTGGGAAATTTATTTGTAATAGATTTTTATTATGCTATGTAAAACTTTGATTAGGAAGTTGGTACCCCAATATTGCTGTAAAATCAACTATGTAATAGATAGGGTTCTCTTAGTTGAGTCGAAGCAGCCAAGTTGAAGATTGCAGAACTTGACTGAGGAACTGAACACAAAACATTTAGACTATATTAACATCGTATTCTGATTTTATTTTTTTTTTCTTTTTTTCTTTTTTTTTCCTTTTTTCTTTCTAAATTGATAATATATTCCAATTTTATTGAAGCGATTGAAAATCACAAATTTTATAAATCCTAAATTAACAAATATAATAAAAGAAGTAAATTTGTAAAAACTGGAACACCACAAGTCTTTTCAACAAATACAAAAGTAATCTTAGGCACATAATCTCAACATGCTTGTTCACTGTTAAATTCAATCAATTTTTATTCTCCCTCCTGAAGTAAATAAACAGTAGATTAATACCAATTGATAGCATCTCTACTCAACAATTAATATCAACTCCCAAAATATCTTTGAATTAAAATACTTCCCACAAACAGTTATAAGCCTCCCGACTCTATACCTGTTTATGTCTGAATTCGGTTTTTATTTGTTAGGACTCATCTCCCGAATTATGAACCAACAAATATGGCATGCAAATTATTAATCAGATAAACGACAAGAATAAGCACTTGAGTTCATATAATAGAACACATAAATAAATTAAGAAAACAATCAATAAAGAGTTAACATGAATCCACAGTTTTGATTATGCCCTAGGATCAGAAAGATTATCCTAACATATTTGATAACAAATTCATAGACAAAGATGAAATCAAATAGTTTGACATCGTTTAAGTCCGAACAAGAGATCTAAACTAAGAAAGAAAAACCCTTCTTGTCAGGATGGATCCTCATTCCAAGCCTTCGAAACTCTTATGCTTCCTTAGATGTGAAAGGCTTTGTGGTGCTCTTCGTAGCTCAGCCATCCTCTCTCAGAAGACCTTTGATTTGTGTAACCCTATGTATTTTAATGCATTATATGTTGTATGAATGATATCAGATGTTCTTAATTCGTGCAAGCATTGGTCCCTTTATATAGGTTCTCGGAGAGATCACTTATAGAGTTCTGACGGGAAAAGGACAACAAAATCTGGCAAAAACGAACCACACGACCCGTGTACAAACCACACGGTAAGACCGTGTAAGCTGATTTTGTGTCTGGTTTTTGCCCAAACACTTTACACGGTCTGATCGTGTAACATGTCCTTGAAAATTAAGTCCCATGAACGTGTAAAAATCACACAGTGGCAACTCACACGGTCGTGTGAGCTTCACACGGTCTGACTGTGTGAGTGGTTCTTGTCCATTTTCTTCGTTTCTTCGATCTTCACTTTGCACTCTTCGATCTTGTCCGGACCTTCTAACTGAAATCTTTCCATTTAAGCTCCGTTTCCTATAAAAGATTACAAGAATACGCAATATCATGCCATTCTAAGGAAACCAAGTAAAATACACGAAATATGCGTGCAAATGCATCAATTATATATTATTTTAAGCATGTAAATGCACGTACATTTTAAAAATATCAGCAGGACAGCCGTCTTCTGAAGAGCTGTGTCCCAATAGTGAAGCCAGCTGTGTGATCAACACTTGCTCGGACTATCATCCTTTTGTAACGAAGTCACTGTTACTTAGTGGATTACTTCCAGGGGTTGGAGAGAAGTGGATTAGACGAGTTACCCCATCCTCAAACCACTATAAAATTGCTCTGTTTCTTTTACATTCAACACATTTATTTCTTGCATATTATATATGTTGTTTGTTAAATTTGCTAAGTCTACTAAGAATAACTAAACCTAAAAACAAGTGTTGAAAACATATTTTAACAAAAGGTGTAAGATTTCCGCTGAAAAACCATGTCTGATGTATTTCTAAAAAGGTCACCTCACTCAGCTGAGTTATGTTATCAACAGCTCTCTTGAGTCTGTTGAGTGGCTAACTCTCATCAAGGTTGAACTAAGTTGCCCAAGTAGTAAGTCGACTTGAGAAAAACTCTGATTTAAAAGGATAAAATCTAAAATATGGTAAAGCATATTTAACCCCCCTTCTTAACTTTACATAAGCACCCATTGGGATCTACAACATCTCACTACGCTACATGATGAAATGTGGTTCGTCATCAAAGATGGCCCCATTAAGATCACAAAGGTGAACACAACTATAGTAAGAGCAATAGCTGCATGAGATGAAAATGATGGTGCAATCAAGATAGAAAAACCCAGGAGTGAATGGATAAACGAGGAACGAAAAGACATAACCTGGATTATTCTGCAAATGATATACTATACAAAACATTGGACAAAGCTATGTTCAATAAAATTACATCATGTAGAACAACCAAAGAAATATGGGATAAGTAGACTTTAATATGTGAAGGAGCAATACTGATTTATGAGAACAAGCTAACTGTAGTAGTGCAAAAGTTTGAGAAGTTCAAAATGATGGCAGCAGAATCATTGGACCAATTGTATGCAAGGTTCTCAGAAATAACAAATGAATTATTAGCCATAGGGATGGAATATACACAGAAGAATACATGTATGAAGATTCTCAGAGCTTTGTCAGCTCAGAAGGAAATGAAAGTCATGGCAATGAGGCACTCAATGGACCTCACAAAAATGTCAAACCACGAACTCTTCTCAGACTTGAAGGCATAATAATTTGAGATCAAAAGGAAAGAGATGGATAAGACTACTACTTTGATAGCGTGTCTAATACAACAAACTCAAAGGACATCATTGATAAATAAGAAATGGCCTTGATGGTAAAATTGTTCAACAAATTTTTCAAGAAAAACTATCAGAGGGCCAAAAAGTTCAACAAACTTTTCAAGAAAAACTATTAGAGGAACAAAGGATAATCCTCAAGAATACACTCTGCTCCCTATAAATGAAAGAGGAAAGAACACCCAAGAGAGCTGACAAAAAGCAGAAGACTTGTACAAGAATTGAAGACAGCTAGGTCACTTCGTAGTTGATTGCCCCTATCCACCAGTCAACAAGTATAGAAATGAAGAAGAGAAAAATATATTCCGAGAAAGAAGAAAGCAAAGAAAGAAATCCATGGTGAGTGAAACAGATATGGCCAAAGGTGAAGATGTAGACGAGTCAGACATCAGTGAAGCTGATTACTCATCTGACACTGAAGAGGATGTTCTCATATGTCTCATGGCTAAAGAACAAAAAGATGAGGTAATTCCTAACTCATCTAATTCTGATGGTGATGATAGTGATCATAACACACACACATCATCACCCACAGATGTTTATGATTCATTCAGCAAAATGATGAAAGATTTTGAGCACATAAAATCATCTCACACGCTTTTAAATGAGAAAAACAACCAACTCAATGCAAAAACTCACAACTGACTGAAGAGCTGAGTGCTCTAAGTGACATAGCTGATGAGAATAAAAGATTGAATGTTGAGATTGAAAGCGTCAAAGGAGAATGTACTTCTAAAGAAAAGAGAGAACAATGACTCAAAGGTGTCATTGCATCACTCAAGATATCATCTAAAAAATTGGATGAATGGATGATGATACAAAAAAAAAGAAATAGGAGACAAAGTTGGATTAGGCTTCAACTCCTTTGTGAGTGCACAAACACCTAGAGTGATCTTAGAAAAAGGCTCGTCATGTGATGAGGAAAGAAAAAAGTCTAAGACATCATATATCGCACCCACATATCACCAAACACAGACACATGCTGGCCTTGGTTATTAAGGTAAAGAAAATAATCCAACTGAGTTCACTAAAGAGGCTGCTAAAACCAAATTCAGAAGAGTCTATCAGCAGACTCTAAACAAAAAGTATTATGTTAAGTCAAAACAGAACTACCAAAAGCCCCACAACTTTCAAAGAAAGAATGCAAATGATGGAAATGGTAGAAAGTATCCCACACAAGCTGATTGGAATCCATGTATGAAATATGAGCAGACTCCTAAGGGAAACAAGCCACAATGGATAAGGCTTAAATACCAATTCAGTCGATTCCCTAAACATGCATATCAACACACTCATGCACCTAGACATTATGCCCACATAGCACAACACTTTCAATAATATCACAAGAATGCAAATTTTCACATGCATACACAAACATACATACAAAATAGAAAATTGTATGTAGCAAAGATACTCAAGAAATTTGCCATAATTTATTATGATTATGGAACTGAAATGCGGCAACCACTTAAAGTTAGATCATTAGCTATAGGTTGGGTGGATCACCAGTGCTAACGCCTCAAGACCCACACAGATTTGGGTACCTAACGTTTGATTTCTTTGATGCAGGTTCAGGGAACAACTGAGTGCCTAGGAACCTGGTACATGGATAGTGGATGTTAGAAGAAACCAACAAATTTCAAAGAAGAAAACGAAGCAAAATTTATGTTTGGAGGACATGAAGATCCAGGAGAAATCAAAGGCACTGGTCAATCAAGAAAAATTACTTGAAAATCAAGGATGTTGTAGATGTTGAAAGCTTAAATTTCAATCCGTTGAGCATCATCCAACTCTGTGATAAAGGCTACAATATTAGTTTTAATATGGGGATTGTTAAAACGAATGATGAATAAACCAATAAAATTGTGCTATCTGGGATAGTTAAAGCAAGTTGGTTGTGATATGTATGTGGTAGATTGGTCAACTACCACTCCAAGCACATGCTTTAGCCAAGAGCATATTTAAAGCAAGTTTTGTGATAAAGAAAGTCATCTGAATTATCACGAAGCCCTCCAACGAATTCAAAGCTAGTTCTAACTTGAACCTCACTGCACTTCCTTCAACCTTTGGATGTGCTTTGTCGTTAAAACAAATTTCCTCTTCAACAGGTTGAAGCTTTTCTTTCCTTCACTGAGAGTGTTGGTTACATAAACTCCAAATGTGGGCTTGAGGATTAGTGTGTATTACTTGAGAGTATTTTTTCTTTCTTTCTTTGCTCATATTATTCACTTGTGTCATTCGTACTCTCTCACATAAAATCCTCAACCTTTTTCTAGTGGGAGTTCAAAAATATATCCGTTGAAGAGATAGACATACTTTCAAACTCCACTTCATGGTCATAGGCTTGTCTTGTTGTACAACAATTGATGTTGACCCAACCTTGGTTTAATGCTCTGCAGGTTTGCCTGAAACACAACAGGTGTTCTGCGAACATCTCATTGGTTCCCAGCGTTTTGCACTCTTTCAGCAAAATAACTTTAAGGTTGCAGTTTATCTTCTTTCCACTTTGAGTAATTCTTTGACTGTACATATCAACAGACTTCTTCAACTTTCTTTAAGTCCTTTTGTTGTTGAACCCCTTTATAAGTCTTCTCCAAACATTTGGGAATGACTCAATTGTCAGCTGACAAAGACAGCTTTTTGGTACTTGACAAAATCTTCTCTTTGACACTCAACTGCAACTCAGTTGATTCTTCACTTTGTCCTTCAGTCAACTACTGCGAGTAAGGTTTAGAAGGGGGGGTTGAATAAACCTTACCAAATTTTTGATTTAGTCCTTTTAAAGAAATTACAGAGTTAACACTGACATTTAAGTCTTTGAAGGACAACTAAGTTGGTTATTCAGCAGAGTTAGCCACTCAACAGACTCGATAGAGCTGTTTATAGAATAACTCAACTTGTTTAACCTGAAACTTAACTTGGCTGTGTTGGTTTTATCAGCGGAAGACTTAACACCCTTTGATTTGTTTTAAACTTGTTTTAATACTTGAGTTTAACACTTAGTTATTAATCAGTTGGATAGCAAATTATCGGCAGATATAAGTAAGTATACAGAAATAAAAGTGCTGAAATGTAAATGCACAAATGATTTTTATAGAGGTTCGAAGATGGGGTAATTCTTCTAATCCTCTCTTCTCCAACTCCTGGAGGAATCCACTAAGTAATGATCAGTTCACAAAGTGGTAATTAGTCTAGAGACAAGTCTGGATCACACAACTGACTTGCTCCTTGGACTTAGTCTAGAGATGCCTTGGTCACACAGTTGGCTTCTCTTCCGACTCAGCTTCTTCGCAGGGCAGCTGCCTTGCTACTTCAGCTCACTTTCTCAAGCTTCTTGGAGTTGATCACAAAGCCCTCTAATAACTTGAGACTGGTTCGACCTTGAACCTTCCTACAATCCTTCTTAGAAACCAGACCCCTTTTGATTCTTCAAAAGTTTCCTGTTCAACAGTTTGAAGTTATGTTTCCTTCACTGCTCTGTGTTGGATTGATTTCCTTCGAGTTTCAGGCTTGAGGATTTGCTTGAATATCTTTGAGAATATTTGCAGGTTATAGTTTGAATATTGCTTGCTTGTTCGTGGTTCAGGTAACCTTTTCTCAATGAATTTCCTCAGCCTTTTATAGTGAACTTTCAAAAATCTGCCCGTTGAAGAGATAGGCTGATTTTCAAAAGACACTTCGTGTTCGTTGGCTTGTCTTTTCTTGGTCTTCAATCTTGAGATGTAGACATTTCCTCGTATTAAATGAATGTTTAGCTTTTCAGGTTTTGATATGAGGTGCAGTGCTTCCCATTGGTTTATTCCTTTTGCACGTTTCTGGGATAAGCACTTTAAGACCTGGTAGCATGGACGTATTACTTGTTTAAGTAATGTTCTTGACTTATGTGCAACGGATTCCTTTCAGTTGACTTATCTTGGCTGCTGCCAATTTCCTCAGGTGACTTTAGTCTGCTCCAATCATTTGAAGACTCAACTGTCACTTTCAACTTGTGACTTGGCTTCTTTAGATGACTTTGACTGACACTTCACATAGTTGTTCCTCAGCTGATACATCTTCAGTCAAGTTCTTGATCTTCCTTCTTGGCCATACTCGGATGTTCCACAATGAGTCTTCACTTCCCGTCTTGAGTTGACTTCTTGTATTTCAGGCTTAGGACGGGACTAGCTTTTCCAAATTCTATCTATTACAATGAAAATTACAAGGAAAATGGGGTGCCAACTTTCTAGTTTAAGTTTTACATGGCATTCATCAAAATCTACAAAATAAATTTCCCAACAATTTCCCCCTTTTTGATGATGCCAAAACTTGAAAACATTAATCAACATGTAAACAACAAAGATACATACAGACAATGTAGTAAGAAAGAATGTATGCGTAGAATCAATCATTTTATTGATCATAGCATTCTTGTCCTTTACACAGCTGTTTACAAGGTGTATCAGAGCATATTTTAAATCTAAGCAAATTACAAGCATCTATGCTAAGATACAAATATAAAGAGAGAAGTTACAAAACACTTTATTGAATGTACAGATGACTTACACAAAAATGTATTTACAAGAGTAAAATACATGAAGGGTTCTCAACAACACTTCATCGCCTTCGCTACCTCCTTCTTTCCTCTTCAGCTCTGTTATCATCAGCTCTCTTTCTTTTTCTTTCATCTTCAGCTGCTTTCTTCTTTTCATAAGCTCTCTTCGCAGCAGCATCTTTTCGCTTCCTCACTTCCCATAGCTGATCTTGTCTTCTGTTTTCCTCTTCTATTCCTTTCACATAGTCAGCATTCTTCCTGGCCACTTCTAGATTCGCTACTTCATCATACCCAGCCCAATAGATCCTTCCCTTCTTGCCGGGATCCACATATTCGATGTTTTTGGGTAGAGGTCTAGGTCGAAAACCTCTTCCTCCACCACTTCTTCATCCTCCTCTGGGTATATACTGTACATGAGTCTTCTGCTTAGCAGCTGAATGGTTGTTGGTAGTCTGCTGCCTATCAGCTTCTTCGCATAACTTAAGACCCTTCTCCAAAGATGATCCCAGGCTTGGGCTACAGACATCTTCTGGAAATAGCCTTCAGATTTGAGCGTTTTAAATTCTTCAACTGATCTTGGCTCGTCTTCGTCATCTGGAATAGCATCTTGATCCTTCCCTACTGGAATGCCACCGCAATGTTTCAACACTTCTTCAATGCGGGCATCCGTCTTTTTATCGAACTCTTTCATCTCTGCTTCTACAATTTTTCTTTTCTTTGACATGGGCACAGCAGAGTGTTCGATCGGCAGAGTCACTAGAAGTTTGCTCATGATGGATGCTGTGACATGACCTTGCTGAGGGGTTTCAGCAATCTAGTGTCAAATCCTTTAACCTTTCCCCCTCAACTGCTTTTCCCTTTTTCTTCTCACCAACTACTTCTTCTTTCAACTTCCTTAGGTACTCCTCTTCCCCCTTTTTGGGATCATCAAAGGAGAGAGGGACCCCTAGAAACATGCCTGCGAGCATGAAGTCAAGTCGACTGAGAGCTGAGTTCTACTTAGAGTCTGCTGCGGCATATGCTGTACGAAATTCTGAGCGAGTGGCTTTTGACCCAGCTGCCACCAGTTTCATTTCAGCCATTAGAAGGCTGAATTTCGCATTCATGTTCTCCTCAAGACGCAGAATTTCTTTTCATTGGAATTCACGCAACAGCTCCATTTCAGTTGTGTGGGAGGCAAGCAATCTCTCCATATACGCTGCATCCTCTGCTTCATATCAGCATTGTCAGCACTCCAAACAAGCATCTTATTGTACAATGCCTTAAAATAGCGAACTTGTTCGTATCGCATTGCACACTGCTGTTGACACCACTCCCTGATAATTACCACTATCCCTCTTAAATCTGCTGCGAGGGTGGCATCTCTATTGTCCAGGCGTAAATCAAGAGAGGCCTGGTGCCATTCGATCTTCTCAATCTCTGCACAGATCGTCTTGAAAACTTCACGGATCTCAACTATCACACCTGATTCAGCTGCTGGCCATTCTGCATCAAAATCAAAGTTTGTTGGCACAATAGAGTCTGTAGGGATTATAAGATCTTCTCGGATGGTGAATCGTCGATGCTCTTTAGCTGTCTCTTCCTCTAGCTCTGGCAGCTCAATTGAAAAGGGAAATACTTGCTCAAACGCATCATCTCGCACATATGGGATGGAATGTGTTGTTTGTGCCTGTGATGTTTCTGGTTGAGTCGGTATTGCTGCAGCTGTGGGAGCCTGCGCAGATGACTTGGTTCCAGCTGGGCCTTTTGAAATGGGTTGGCCAGCTGACTGAGCCTCAGCTGTCTCAACAACTTCTTCGGCCTCAGTGGATTTTGATAAGTGAAGTACCTGATCCTCTACTACAACATCAACGTCATCAGAGGATGATGAAACCTCGGGGCTTGGTTCATCATCGAAGTTGAATGTTTGACGACCAGCTTTGAAACTTTACTGATTCATCTGCGGGAGAACATCCTCAGGTGGTTCATTTTGATGTGCAACAGTTGTGGACTCAGCTTCATCTTGGACTTTAAATGATGTCGGGGGTTTTTTCTCGGGAGTCATGAAGTGCACTAATCTCCTTCTCAGATTCAGCAATGTTAACAGGAGGGATGTTCTGAACTTCTTGAGCTTTACCCAGAGAGGTCTCAACTTCCCTTGGGCCTTCAACACCTCCAGCAGTCTCAACTGCAGTGAGGTCTTCTATATTCCCTTCGACAATTGCAGTTGTCTTAGGGTCTTGGATCATGGCATTCGAAGGAGTCTCAACCCTTTGGATTGCACTTTCACTGCCCAGAGTGTTAACTCCCGGGGCATTTCCATCCTGTGCCTCGACTGCATCAGTGGTGTCCTCAACCTGCAAAGTAGCTGACACTTCAACTGGGACAGACTCAACTGTCCGAGCTTCGTCAATGTCAATCTGATGTGGTTCTTTCTCGGTTTCCACTTTGCCTCATTTTCTTTAATAAAGAGTCATCTGCGGCATCCTCGGACCCTGCTGCAGTGGAGTGAGTTTTCCCCCCGGGCACACCACCGAGTGATCGATGATGGGGTCACTCTTCTCCCGGACTCACGGCCGCTTCCATTGAGTGCTCGGCCATTGAGGCGGTGGTAAAACATCTTCGAGAGGGTTGTCTCAACTTGGGTGCCCAAAGTCCCAGTTTCATTGCCAATTCCCTTGGAGCCATTCTCGATCGGGACGGGGACGAGCTGCAAAGAACGATCGAGGCAATATGTTGTGCTACTCCCAAAGGATCAGTTTGTAGGAGAGATTGAGACGACTCTCCTGGTCCTTCGAACATTTGTTGCTCATGCATCATCCTGGATTCCCTCAGAGCTTGATGCATGTCTGACTTCTCTGTTGCAGCAACGGGATCCATATCTTCGTCACTCTCTGAGAACACATCCAGATGAGAGTGAGTGTGTTCTAGAGTTCCAGTAAGCGTGCATATCTTGGATTTCTCGCGAGTTTCTGCTTCCTCGGCTGCTTTGGCTTGTTCATTCTCCTTGAAGATTTGTAGGATATTCAGGCAGTTATCTTCATGCCCGAGAAATTGGAACAGTTCCTCCTCTTCTTCGATAAACTCAGGGCGTTCGAACTGCACCCTTGAGTGGCTTAGCTTCCATGCCCTCCATTCACGTAGACGGCGTTGAATGTCTGGGTATATAGGAGAATACATGATGACATCATCATCATCTTCTTCTTCTTGTCCTTTCTTTTCTGGGATGGAAGGTATGATGTTCTGCTGCTCTTCACCTTCAGCAGCGTCCGTAGCAGGTGGAGAGACAACTTTTTCAACAGGTAGTTCAGTTGTCTCAGTTGTTGTGATGTCCTCAGCTGTTCTCTCCTCAACTGAGTCTTCTGTAGGCCTCTGCTGATCACCCTAAGCAGACTTGGCAGTTTCATCTATTATTTCAGGAGACTCAACTTCCTGAGTGTCAGCAGTCTCAGATGCTTTCTCCAGCTGAATGGCAGATTCAGCTGTCTTTTCACGCTCAAAGCTTGACGATCCTTCTCCTTTTCGGGGCTTAACCGTGAGGAATTTTTGGTTCTCTTTCCTCTTCTGATTCTCTGGCGGCGGGGCCAGGGCATCCTTAAGGACATGAGTTGCCTTCCTGGGCTTGGTAGTCCTTTTCTTGCGTATGGCTGAAGAAGGGATTTGGGCTTCCTTCTCACCCCTGCAGAGGCGGGAGACACGATCGCGAGGCAGCAACTCGCAGAGGCAGGTGCATCCTGTTTCTTTTTGCAGGGGGGCACCTTCTTCTTCGCAGTTGCGCAGGGACTTTCTTCGGGGAGGAGAGGTAACAAGATGTGTCCTCGAGGTTGGTGATTCCCTCTCACTTTATCTTCCTCTTCACGTGGGCTCTCTTTTGGGCTCGAGAGATTGGCATGAACATCCTTTTATTTACATGGAAAGGTTTTCCATGTTGAAGGGGAATGCCCTTCACTTCCATAAGGTGGCCAATCACCAGGCCATAACCAAGAGATCCTCCAAAGGATCCGTCTTCCTTGTATGATTTATTCACAACATTCTGGTAGAGTCTGTTGTACACGAACTCAGCCCAGTTGACTTTCTTGCCTTGCATGATCGCAACCATGACGATCAGCTTAGTCTTTGACAGCTGGTTGAAGCTGCCAAACTTCATGTCTACACACTTGGAGACGACATCCATCAACTTGTGATAGTCGTCCTTCAGCAATTTCTTCTCAGTTGTGTAGACCATCTTCCCATCACACTCAGGTTTGGCTACCTCTTTCCATGCAGCAGCCAAATCAACATCTGCTTCATAAATCTCATTCATGCCATCAGACGGCAACAAACAGTGCTCCGCAAGGTCCTTAGCTATTATCATTATGTCCTTGCGGTGGACAGAGGACTTGATTCCCTCGTCCTACACCTCCGCATTCACGTAGAACTGCGCCACCTCTTCAAGGTACGTGTGCGAGTACTCCAAAGTCTAAAAAGCCTTAAGACCAGACTTTTCCAACATTTGTAATCTTCTTCACTAGGGTTTCATCCGAACCCTACTTCACCATTGCCTTCAAAATCCATGGATGATCCTGAGTGGATTTGCTTCAATAACTTGACGAAATTAAACTTTGGTGCCATTTTTAGGAGTTTTTACCGATTAGAACTTGATAAACTGGCTTGAGAACACGTAGGGTTTGTGAGAGAGAAAAGCTTGCTTTGCCTTTGCTTTGAAAGATGAACAATTTCAGTAAAGTATGAGAGAGAAGACTGAAAACTGTATATAAAGGGTTATGAAAGGACGGGTTTTGGGTATTGAAATTTGATCAAAATCAACGGCTCGATTTATCACGTCAAACCGCATTTAATTCCTCGCATTTGATGTGGCAAAAGCATTTATATCAATCTTATGTTTATCGACTTTTGACTTTTGACTGCATCCGTCATTATTACGCTGACCTCATCCTTAAAACATTCCGCTCATTTAAAACGATTGCGTTTTTGTCACTTAGCTCATAAATGACTCACTTATTTAACAAATGACTTAACTCTTCTTCTCTCTTTTCATTAAGCGACTTTCGCATCGCCTAACTCGTTCATGTGACTTTTCCGATATGGTCATTTGTTTCACTTGGTCGATGTGAAAAACTTGTTCATTTCTTACTTTCTATCTTCCATTTCTTCTCGATTGAGTCTTCCGAGTGTTAACTCACCAATTAACCCTAGCTCATGCTTAAGCTCTTCAAATCTTGATTCACATAAGGGCTTGGTGAATATGTCAGCTAACTGCTTATCAGTTGAGATATATTCCAAAGTGATGACTTTCTTTTCAACATGATCTCTTATAAAATGATATCTAATATCAATGTGTTTGTTCTTGAATGCAACACAGATTCTCGAGTGATTGCAATAACACTTGTGTTATCACACATAATTGGAATCTCTTTTTCTTCAATTTCATAGTCTCTCGTTGTTGTCTCGTCCATAAGACTTGGGCACAATGATTTGCCCGCATGACTATGTATTTTGCTTCATCTGTGGATGTGGCTATTGAGATTTGCTTCTTACTAAACTAGGAAACCAACTGTTTCCAAGCATTTGACATGTACCAAGTACTCTTCATGTCAACTCTACATCCAAAGATAGTCGAGTTTGAGTAACCAATAAGCTTGAATCCACCTTCCTTTTGATACCATAAGCCAACTTCCTGGCATCCCTTCAAATATCTTAGGATTCTTTTCTTAGCAGTCATGTGGCTCTCCTTTGGTGCGATTAAAATCTTGCACATACACCTACCGCAAAGGTGATGTCCTGGGTTGTGTTGGCCGGTTGTTAAATAAGCGATGATCCAATAAGTGCTCTATATCTTGTTTGATCTCTGACTTTACCATCCGCATCCATGACATCTTAATTGATGTGTTCATTGGCATTTTCACGAAGACTTCTCTTCCATACCAAATTTCTTCATTAAATCCTGGTGTACTTTGTTTGACTTATGAAGGTTCCATCCTTCAATTGTTTAACTTGAAGTCCTAAGAAGAAAGTCAGCTCTCCCATCATGCTCATTTCAAATTTGTCTTGCATGAGGTTTGAGAACTTATCACATAGCTCTTTGTTTGTGGATCCAAAAATGATATCATCCACATATATCTGAACAATCAGTATACTCTCTCCATCTTGAATTCTGAAGAGTGTTTTGTCCACTTTGCCTTTGGTGAATCCATTATCAGTTAAAAATTGAGATAATATATCATACCATGCTCTTGGTGCCTGTTTCAATCTATATAATGCTTTCTTGAGCTTGTACACCTTATCTCCAAAAGTCTTCTGCTCAAAACTTGGAGGTTGTTCAACATAGACTTCTTCCTCTAACAGTCCATTTAAGAATGCACTTTTCACATCCATTTGATATACAGTGAAGTTCTTGTGAGCAGCATAGGCAAGAAACATCCTTATTGCTTCTAATCTAGCAATAGGGGCGAAGGTTTCATCAAAATCTATTCCCTCTTCTTGGCAATACCCTTTGGCTACCAATCTTGCTTTGTTTCTTACCACAGATCTTTCCTCATTCATCTTGTTTCTGAAAACCCATTTTGTGCCAATGACATTTTTATGGGTTGGTCTCTGCACCAATTCCCATACTTTGTTTCTTTCAAACTGATTCAGCTCTTCTTGCATGGCTTGAATCCAATGTGTGTCATCCAATGCTTGAGACACATCTTTTGGCTCTATTTGGGAGATAAAACAAGTGAACATTGCTTCTTGCTGAGCTCTTGATCTGGTTCTTACACCATCTCTCACATCTCCAATGACTAGCTCTTGTGGATGGTCTTCAACCATCTCACATCAGGTTGAAGTAAGTCGGATGGGTTCATTCTCTCTGGTTGTGTTGTCTTGAGCAACTCTTTCATCATCATTCATTGCAGATTTTCCGGCTTGTCTTTGAGATTAAGCTATCTCATCTTCATCTTGGTTGATCACTCTTGCTTGACTTCAACATAAGGACTCTTCGCATAGTTGGTTGATTCAAACTTATCGCCTAAGTCTTCAATGTCTTCTCCATTCACATTAGGTTCATCAAAAACCACATGAATAGACTCTTCGTGACCATAGTCCTCTCTTATTCAAGACTCTATAGGTTTTTGCTCTCACCGAGTATCCCAAAAAGATACCTTCATCGCCTTTAGCATCAAAAGCCTTTAGATTATCCTTGCCATTATTGTGGATGAAGCATTTACATCCAAATATTCTAAAATATGCAACATTTGGCTTTCTCCCTATAGATATCTCATAGGGAGTTTTGGTCAATTGTCTGTTTATCATGCATCTATTTTGAGTATAGCATGCAATGTTAATGGCTTCAGCCCAAAATCTCTTAGGCAATCCAGCTTCAGCTAACATGGTTCTTGCAGCTTCTTTGAGAGTTTTGTTCCTTCTTTCGGCCTACTCCATTATCTTTGTGGAGTTCTTTCAGATAACTCATGAGCAATACCATTTTCAACACAATACTGAGTTATTATCCCATTGACGAACTCAATTCCTCTATCAGACCTTATATTTATAATGGTTTGGCTCTTTTCATTTTGAACTCTTTTCATCAGCTGAGGTAACTTCTGCAAAGTTTCCTTCTTTTTGCACATGAAGATTGTCCATGTATATCTTGAATAATCATCTACCACCACTAAGGTGTATTTCTTCCCACTTATGCTGGCTGGTTCAACAAGACCGGTCCATATGCAACAGATGCAATATCTTTGTTGAAGAAGGACTAGGCTTCTCCTTGAATGAAGATTTGATCTGCTTTCCCATTTGGCATGCATCACATACACTTTCCTTCCACAAGATGACTTCTTGCAATCTTGTTGATTGTCTTGAAGTTCAGATGACTCAGCTTCTTGTGCCAAAGCCAACTTGATTCGGTTGTGCTCTTTGCTAACAGACAGGTGCTTGGTGTGGCAGTAGACCAGTCTACCACATACATATTCTTCTCTTTTGATCCTTGCAGCACTCTTTCATTTGATTCAATATCTTTAATCTGGCACAGTCCCATATTGAATCCAACATTATAGCCCTTATCATAGAGTTGGCTGATGCTTAACAGGTTGAAGTTGAGGCCTTCAACATAAGCAACATATGTGATCTCTAATCCATTCTTCTTGATGGATCCAGTGCCTTTTATTTCCCCTGGAGCTTCATTTCCTCCAAATATGACTTTTGAATCTCTAATCTCCTTGAATCTTGATAGATTTTTCTTGTTTCCTGTCATATGTCTAGAACAGCCACTATCCATGTACCAGGTTCCTTGGCACTCAGCTGTTCCTTGAACTTGCAATAAATGAAATTAGTTTTTAGGTACCCATACTTGCCTGGGTCCTGAGGGGTTAGTGTTGTAAGATGATCCAACCAACCTATAGCCAAATGATTTGACTTTAAGAGGTTGTCATCTATCTCTCGCCATAATCATAATTTATTTTGGCAAATTGCTTGGGATTTTAGGTTCATACAGTTGTCTCTTTTTGTCGTATATTTGTGTGTGTTTTAGCAATTGCCTTCTTTGGGTAATTGTGATATTTCCGAGTGTAGTGCATGGTGCATATGTGTCCGATAATAGCTCTTTTGCCTTTGGAATGACCTTTGTTGAGGTCTAGGTCTTTGCCATCTAGCTTGTATTCCGTTGGTCTTTGCGGATTTTTCACATTATTCCAATTAGCTTGGCTTGATAGTTTCTACCATTCCCATCATATGTGTTTCTTTGGTAAAACTTAAGGGTTTTTGGTAGCTCTATTTATTCTTCACATACTATATTCTATTTGGAGTTTCTTTGAGGAACTCGCTAGATTTCTTCTCAGCTGTCCTCTCAGCATACTCAACTGGCTCTTTTTCTTTCCCTTTATATCCAAGGCCAGTTTGTTTGTGATTGTGATTTGGAATGAATGTGGGTGCAACATTTGGTGTTTTGGGTTTTTGAGATGCTTCATTACTCGAAGATCCTTTTTCCAAAATCACTCTAGGAGTTTGACTATGCATAAAGGAATTGAATCATATGCCTGTCTTATCTCCACATTCTTTTTGACTCATGATAAGGTCATCCAATGATTTGGATGCCTTTGTGAATGAGGCAATTACGTTTTTAAGATCATTTTCTCTCTTTTCTATAGCAGTTATCTCTGCTATTAGTTTGGCATTTTCAGCCTTCAGCTCTTTGTTCTCACCAGCTATGTGACTTAGAGTACTGAGCTCCTTAGTCAACTGTGAGTTTTGGCTTTTGAGCTGGTTGTTTTCCTCATTTATAAGTGTGTGTGAGGATTTTATGTGCTCAAAGTCTTTCATCATTTTTCCTAATGAATCATAAAGATTAGTGGGTGATGAAGTGTGTGTGTCACAATCACTATCACTTGAATCTGAATGAGATGAGTTAGAGTGTACCTCATCTTCTTGGTCTGGTTGATCTTGTTCTTTAGCCATAAGACAGATCATTAGTTCTTCTTCGTAATCACTTGAGTAGTCGCCTTCATTACTCTCTCGAGTCTACCTTGCATTCTTTGGACTTATTTGTCTCAAAGACCAACACGGCTTTCTTCTTTTCATGACTTCTTTCTCTAAAGACTTTTCTTTCTTCTTCATTCATGTACTTATTGACTAGTGGATAGGAACATTCAATTGCAAAATGTCCTGGTTGTCTGCAATTCCAACATAGGTTCTCGCCTCTTTGATCAGCTCTTTTGTCCTTGGGTTTTTCACTCTACGATACTCAACCCTTTGATGCTCTCCGGAGGATTCACCCTTGTTTCTTTTATAGTTCTTATTGAAGAACTTGTTGAATCTTTTAACCATCGGGCAATCTCCTCCTGGTCTATGGCTTCCTTGACTTGACTCATTTGTGATTTTATGTGAACGGCATCCCTCGTGATCCAAGGTTTCACCGCACGCATTTTAAAATTTTCAAATTTTTGTCGAGAACAGAACAGACAATTTATTTTCTTTAATCGGGGCCCGATCCTTCACAAATTAAGGTTAGTTTATCCTAAATTTCTTTTGCAGATTGGCAAGATTTGACTTTGTTGAACATTGCGTTGTTCAAAGTTTTGTAAAGTATGTCATTGGCCACATTGTCCAAGTTGTATCTTTTATGTCATCGTTTGTCCACTCGGTCCGTTGAACATCAAGTTTTGTAATGGTATGGTCTTGCCTGGCCCATTGTCCACTTCTTGGTTTCTCCTTGCAGCTTCTTCTCTTCTTTTGCGGTTGTGTTCACTTTCAAGATTTGCAAGTGGCCCATCTTCTATCACTAGCCACATTTCACCATGTAAAGCGAGATAGATGAGCCTGCATACGAATTTTCCAATCATCAAATTCCTCAACAGTGAACATAGGAATGCGTGTCAGATTTGCTTCCATGATAATAACTTTTGCTAAGAATGAAAGATTTTTAAGGTACAAGTGTTAAAAATCTTTTTAGAAAAGATAGAGATCTAGTTCAGTAACCAGTGCGGAAGGCTCAATGAACCAACCGCTCTGATACCACTTGTAGGTCCCAAGGGGTATGAGTAAGGTTTAGAAAAGGGGTTGAATAAACCTTACCAAATTTTCGATTTAGTCCTTTTAAAGAAATTACAGAGTTAACACTGACAGCTAAGTCCTTGAGGGACAGGTAAGTTGGTTATTCAGCAGAGTTAGCCACTCAACAGACTCAATAGAGCTGTTGATAGAATAACTCAATTGTTTAACCTGAAACTTAACTTGGTTGTGTTGGTTTTATCAATGGAAGACTTAACACCCTTTGATTTGTTTTAAACTTGTTTTAACACTTGATTTTAACACTTAGTTATTAATCAGTTGGATAGCAAATTATCAGCAAATATAAGTAAGTACACAGAAATAAAAGTGCTGAAATGTAAATGACACAAATGATTTTTATAGAGGTTCGAAGATGGGGTAATTCTTCTAATCTTCTCTTCTCCAACTCCCGGAGGAATCCACTAAGTAATGATCAGTTCACAAAGTGGTTATCGGTCAGAGACAAGTCTTGATCACACGGTGATCGCTCCTTGGACTCGCCTAGAGATGCCTTGGTCACACAGTTAGCTTCTCTTCTGACTCAGCTTCTTCACAGGACAGCTGCCTTGCCACTTCAGCTCACTTTCTCAAGCTTCTTGGATTTGATAACGAAGCCCTCCAATAACTTGAGACTGGTTCGACCTTGAACCTTCCTACAATCCTTCTTGGAAAGCAGACCCCTTTTGATTCTTCAAAAGTTTCCTCATCAACAGTTTGAAGTTATCTTTCCTTCACTGCTTTGTGTTGGATTGATTTCCTTCGAGTTTCAGGCTTGAGGATTTGCTTGAATATCTTTGAGAATATTTTCAGGTTACAGTTTGAATATTGCTTGCTTGTTCGTGGTTCAGGTAACCTTTTCACAATGAATTTCCTCAACCTTTTATAGTGAACTTTCAAAAATCCTGCGTATTGAAGAGATAGGTTGATTTTCAAAAGACACTTGTGTTCGTTGGCTTGTCTTTTCTTGGTCTTCAATCTTGAGATATAGACCTTTCCTCGTATTAAATGATTGTTCAGCTTTTCAGGTTCTGACACGAGGTGCAGTGCTTCCCATTGGTTTATTCCTTTTGCACGTTTCTGGGACAAGCTTACTTATTTAAGTAATGTTCTTGACTTCTGTGCAACGGATTCCTTTCAGTTGACTTCTCTTGGCTGCTGCCAATTTCCCCAGGTGACTTGAGTCTGTTCCAATCATTTGAAGACTCAAGTGTCACTTTCAACTTGTGACTTGGCTTCTTGAGATGACTTTGACTGACACTTCACATAGTCGTTCCTCAGCTGATACATCTTCAGTCAAGTTCTTGATCTTCCTTCTTGGCCGTACTCAGCTGTTCCACAACGGAGTCTTCACTTTAGTCTTCAGTTGACTTCTTGTATTTCCAGGCTTAGCTGACTCGACTCAGATTTTCCAGCCTTATTTATTACAATGAAAATTACAAGGAAAATGGGGTGCCAACTTTCTAGTTTAATTTTTACATGGCATTTATCAAAATCTACAAAATAAATTTCCCAACACCAACTTTCTAATCTAAGTTTTACATAGCATCATCAAAATCTATAAAATTAAATTTTCTCAAAAATTTCCCTCTTTTTGATGATACCAAAACTTAAAATAAAGACATAATGTAAAATGTTCTAAAAACAGAATGAGTGTAAGAATGTATGAATTTATTGAACATCATTCAGCACTTTACAAATGAGTGATATGTGTAAAATATACGTGCATTTAAGGGCTTAAAATGATATATAATTAGATGATGTAAATTTAAAGATCTTTTGGGAGTTGATAATAGTTGTAATACATCAGGAGACTACAATTGTTATTAATCTACTGTTTATGTACCACAGGAGGAGGAATAAACTAGTTTAGGAATTGAACCCATAGAAACACATGAATTGGTTTTGATAAATATTAATTGGATTTAATATTGAAGAAACATGTTGAGATTATGTGTCGAGGGTTGCTTTCATATTTGTTGAAAAGACTTGTGGAGCTCGGGTTTTTATAAATTGACATTTTTATTTTTATTTGTTAAGTTAGGAATTATAAAACTTGTGATTTTGGTCGATTCAAAAAATTGGAATAAAATGTTATTATAGTCTTAGTGTTTCTTATTCAATCCCCGAGGAATACAACATTGCTTGCCAGTATTCTATAAACTACGTTGTACACTAACAGTATAGTGAAAATATTTTCGCGATCAAGTTAATTGTTGGCGCCAATTGAAACAAATTTTTGTAAATATTTTTTTTATTTTTGTAAATATTTTTATTTTTTTCTTTCGATTTTTGTAAATATTTTTTTCGATTTTTTTGGTAAATAATTTTCTATTGCTTTGTTTCTAACATTGTTTTTGTTGAATGCGAGACCGAAATCTTTGGAGACACAAGTAGCCCAAATCGCTACTGCAATGGGAGGCCAACATTAAAAGGGTAAATTCCCAAGCGATACTGAACTTAATCCGAGAGAACAGTGCAACGCTATTCGTCTGATGGATGGTACAGAATCTGATGGCTCAAAGATTTCAACTGACACAGTTCAACTACAGTGAAAATATATATATGAAGTCTGGTTGAAGACATAAAACTTAGCGCTTTATGGGAGGCAACCCAAATTATTTCTTATTTTCGTTTATTTGTAATTTTATTTTGATTGCCTTCGTTTAAATTTAATTTTTAACTTTAGTATTAACTTAATTTTTAGTTTTGTTTGTTTTTGTGAGTTGTGGTGTAGTAGGCATCACGGCAAACTCCGGGTTTTATCAAACAAAAATGGAAAAATCGGGTCACACGACCGTGTGAACACCCCACACGGGCTGTGCGACCGTGCCACAGAGACCAGTCACATGGCTAGGCCATGTGACATCCATACGACCGTGTGGACAAGAGAAACAACACAACAGAGATCGGCCCAGGGCCACACGGCCCAACCATGCGAGCTCGCACGGGCCGTGTGAATCGCCCAAACGGATTTTCTTCCTCTTTTAACTTCAAACACTCAAATCTTATCCCACTTTCTCCTACCCAAATCCTACCACTCAATTTTTTTCTCTCAAATACCCTAACCCGTCTTCAAAATTTGTTCAAATTTCACTTCAAATCTTATACCACAAACACAAATCCTTCATCTTCTCAAGAAACCCATCACTAATTTCTTCTAATTTCTCAACTTTGATAAGTTCTCCTTCAAGTCTGGGATTTATAATCTTCAAACTTCAGATTTTTAAACTTCAAAACTTGATATCTATGGCTTCTAGAGGTGGAGAAAGATGAACTAAGAGGAATACAAGGAGGAGAATGGAGCCAACACCGGATCCCGAACCCGAGCCCCAGCCGGTGTACAAGGTGGATCAACTGAGTTCTCCAATGTATTCATGCGGATGAAACACCGGGATCGATGCACGGTGCTCTATTTCCAACCATGGATTAATACAAGGTATCCCGATGAACCTATTCTCACTAATTTAGGTTTGTTGGAGGATTTTCGTGCGTTGTGTTGGCATATAGACGGGCATGAATTATTGAATGGGCATTGGACAACATATGCAATTTATACGCTTGAATTCTTGAGTAGTTTTGAATTAGTAGTCCGAAAATATAATTTTATGGGAATTAAGTTTCATTTAACCAAGGAGCCGAGGGAGTTATCAATTGATGATTTGAATGCAATTTATAGAACTCCGGTCTATGGGGTTGTGAAACATGATGAATTTGATAAGGATAATTTTTGGAGGGATATAACGAGAAAATGGGTTTATACATCGGGTACCTTGAAGGCATCTAGCATGCAAAACCTCGTTATTCGCTATGTACAACATATTTTAGCGGAAACGGTGTTCGTGAGGGATGAAAGCAAAGGGGCACTATGGGTAGACAAATTATTTATGTATGGTTTTGGGAATGGAGGTTGTGTCAAATGTTAGGGCAATAATAGCACGACATTTTGATAGAGTGAGGAAGCAAGAAAAGGGGGAATTTTCATTGGTGGGCTTATTACTCCTATAGTCAAGCACTTTATATTGAGCTTTGAGGGGTATTCGGAAGCCGATGGAGGGAAATTGGTTTATATGACTATTCTATCCGCCATGAAGATGATTCAATTTGATGGGTGTGATTATTGTTGAATCATGCGGATAGAACTAGAGTTAGGCTCCCAAACCCAAATGCTACATCCATTAGAAATAGGAGTAATTGGTTGATGAGAGGTGATCAGAGAACTGCTGCTCAAGAGGAGAAGATAAGCCTACTGCTGACTAGACTATGTTGAGAATTCGAAACAATTAGGATTATAGAATCCTTTTTATGGAGTACTTAGTCGATTTCTTGATTTATTTAGTACCTTATAGCTCTTGATTTCCCTTCCTTAGTCGTTTTGTGCCCATTTTAATAACACCCTTGTTGTAATACCCGAGCCTCACACTACTCACCTGGCCAATATAGTTCATGCATTAAAGTAGTTTATGTGCCACTTGCATTGGTTTTGGTACTTGCATAATTTATTTCATTTTAGATGGCATGGTTAATTTCATAAATTTACAACTCTCATATAGTATGAGTTCTCGAATTCCTATCTAACTGATTAAAAGAAGAATTAGATGTCAATAGGTGACGCGTGGTAAACTTAGAAATGAAAGGTGGCATTAACGTGTGTATTTCAGAGTATAAGATGTAAATAAATTAAGTATAAGGATTAATAAAGTATTCAAAGAGAAGACAGAGTTGAAACATTATGCGAGAATAATAGTAATAATAATAATAATAATAATAATAATAATAATAATAATAATAATAATAATAATAGTAATGTGACGCCCACCCCTACTACTACATTACTAAGAAATATAAAAAGTGAAATTTGACAACGTAAACCCTCTATACTTGTATATTTTTTTTTCCTATGATATTTTAACAACGAACAAGCAAGATTACTTTACTTATAAGAAAATGACAAACCATATCCACAAGCAAAAGAGATAACAAACCCTGTTATTAAACACAACAGATATCCATGTGACCAAACACATAACCCACATCACCCAACTATTTACATGTACATATTTACATAAGAGTTTTCAAAAGAGGGTACAACCCTAAACCAAAATATAATACAGGACCAAAAAGGGAAAGGTGACCCATCAACATAGCCCAACAGGTCGTCATCCATGTACACTGTCCTCAGGAACCTGTAGAAGCTCCAGCAGCCTGCCTAGTAAGCTCATGAAATCCAGCATCACAAGACTCACCTACAATGCATGAACTACATGAGCTAATGCCCAGTAAGCAAAAATCATGCATGCTGAAAGAACAATGTAATATAAATGCAATGCATTCCAAGATATTTTACGAGAGATGTGCAAAATGAGTTTGAAACATTTTATTCGAATCATTTCTTTTTATTGGGCCCTTGACCCATCTCGCTATGCAGGAAAAGAGCTCAACACAATATCAATAATCACATGGCCATAATCTTATTGACACCGCTAGGGCCATCTCCGGGACCACCCGAGGTCCACTGTCTTCCCAATGATCCCCAAGAGTCTTTTGAAGTGTCAATAAGGATACAAATCAGTGGTCCCCCTCGTGACCATCGAGGCACACCCCTGCCAACCCCTATGATCCTCCTCGAGGAGTAACACCCATCGCACCCTAAAATATATCATAAAAGCACGCCCGCATGCCCGTGCACTAGCAAAGTGGCCAACCAAAATCTTTTCTTTTGGAAGAAAGTCATGTCGTGCATGCCTCATCTCAACAATGTTCATATGTTTGCATGCACGTGCAAATGCCAATGAATGACATGCTCAATGAAACCATAATCATCACACTACAATGTCCACCAAGAAACATATGAACTTCAAGGTTTCCATAATGCATCCATCAAGATACAAAAATCACATTAGTATCAATAAGACAGGAAATACTATGTTCATGCATTGTAGTTACAGATGGATTTTCACTTACCTTTCGCCCTTGGAAATGTCCTATTTATTGGTCTGTTAATTTTGATTCCCGAACCTTATGTTTGAACAATCTGTAATCATACAACGTATTAATTTTTATACTATAGTCAACAAGTCTATTATACATCCTTTGACAAAAGTCCTGAATCCCAAATTTAACTTGGTACTGATCAATCTTAAATCTTATTATCAAAATCTTGTTAATCATCCTTAGCATCTCAATTTCTATTTTGAATATATTTTAACATTACAAATCTGGTGTGTCATAACCGCATTAAATCTCTTAAATATCAACTATCTTGCCATCAGATTCCTATTAAATTTTACATGTAGTCTTTGACACAATGTAAAGGTATATCAATATCTCAATTCTTAATTTCAACTATAATACACTTATAGACATAATTATTTCTTTTAATCCATATTAACTCAGCAAATATCAATTATCATTTGAGCTACATATTTTCATTCCAGTTTAAATTTAGTCTAATTCAATTCGAGGCATGTGTTAATTAAATTTTATTACTACACAACTATTTAAAATATGAACACCACATCTAGAAGTATAACCATTTTATGTATTCTATTTTATTCTCTTAATTTTCATTTTTAATTGAAGCAGCAAAAAGAAAATATAGTTACCATATTTCAGCTTGGTCGTCACTCGTCTGCCCCTTTTCCTTTTCCCTTTCCGTTGTTTTCTTCCTGCTTACACAATTAAACCAAACCCGCGCGGCCGTGTTCTGCACTTTTCTCGTCCGTGTGCGTGTGTTTTCGTCTTTTAATTGTGTAATTAATGTAGTATAGATATATATTACTACACCTTTGGCAGTGAGGCGGTCGAACACATGTTTATCCACTTATGTGTGTGTGTGTTTTTTTTTTTCTTTTAGTTAATTATTCTTCATTGTTAAGTTATTTAGTCAAAATTTGGGTGTGTATATAATATTATACATATTTGTTTCAGGCTTTAAAATACACGCACACATCAACCATATATATAATATAATATTAATACATTATATTGTATATCATAATTGCTAATCCTATATTTTATATTTATATATATATATATATAGCAGTTGTCATGTAGTACTAGTCTATTTGATAATAGTATATAAAATGTTATGACTGAAATTTTATATATATATATATATATAAGAAATAATATAATTTTCAATACGCACATTATAAGGTCCTACCTTATTGGCTTATTATCAATATATATATATATATATATTATTGTTATTATCTCAAAATTGTTCGTATATTATGTTTTTGATATACATCTTGTTGTCACCTTTCATCCCTAAACTTACCATGTATAATCTTGTAACTCTTTGAATAGCTACCACGTGTAACCTAATAGATAGCATCTAATAATCCGACTACTAAATACCCTTTTTTTTAATGTTTAAATTAGTAATCCAATGACTAATCACTATAAGTGAGTTCCAAAATTATAAAACTAGTTATGTCGTATAAAATAATCAAATATGCAAATAGCTCATAACCAACATGTAATGCATGAATTATATTGGCCGAGAAGTTGAGTGTGAGGCTCGGGTATTACAAATAATAATAATAAAGGATGTGCCATAAATTAACAATTGAGTAGTAGGGGCCCTTATGTAAATATCAATAGTTGGGTACTTAAAATATATATACGTATTATCTATATATATATAACTAATCATGTATCAGGTATATATATATATATGTGTGTGTAAACTATATAATTAATCTGGTTTTAAATCTAATATAAGAATCTTCTATTAATTACCTTAATATATATGGTATATATATAATATATATATGTATATATATAATACTTTAACCTATATGTATGTATAATAATAAACTATAAGTCTGCACCGCCTCAATTGCAAAGGGATAAGATTTTATACACGTATACATTACTTAAGTATGAATTAAGCACAAAAACACACACACACACACTCAGCAAGAAAGAAAATAGATTAACAATGGGGCGCCCATGGACATAGAAGCAGATGAGAGAAATAAGAAGCAAAGGTGAGTTTCTTTAAATAAAAAAATTCCACTTTGAATTTTTAGCACAAAAAGATGAAAGGTACTATTTAACTTGGTCTTTAGGAATTCTAATGGGAAAGCTGATGTTAGTTGATTAGAGATATAATATTCAAAATAAATTTAGTTGATTATGTGCCTAGTCTAGGTGGCGTGGAAATAGTTGATAGAAATTGTGAAGGGATTCTAACTTTTGTCAAGTAAATCTAAACTAATATAAAAGAAACCATCTAGTATGATCAAGCAATGAAAAGATAAGAATAATTACATGAGAAACTAAAATATAAATACTGTTAATTTTACATGAGGGATTAGTGGCATGTTTCTTTTATAACTGACACATATATAAATAGATTTGGGAGAGGTGGATTTATTAACTTGTAAACCTACTACTTTTTATAGTCATATTGTACGAAGCTAGAAATAATTATATATCTATAATCTTATTATTATATATATATATAAAACTAGAAACAAGATACTGAATAAAGTCTATAGAAATTAGAAAATAGCAGAGTGATATTTATTTCTTAATGACTTAGTGTAGGCCTAATTATACTGATAAAGTGATGTTAGAATACAACAAAATGAGAAATTGATATATTTGGAAATTTGACTAGGGCTAAATTGTATATTCCAAAATTTAATTGATACTTAATTAAATTTAAGATATTAGAGTTCTTTATGAGATTTGGTATAGTAACCATTAAATAAATATTATAAATTAATATCTTGTATCATTACAGATCTCGTGCATAAGGTCGAGAACTAATCGTTAACAACCCCGTAAGTAAAGCACGAGTTGTGTAAAGTAAGTGAAAATCCATCAGCAACTACAATGCATGAACATAGTATCTCCTGTCTTATTGATACTAAATGCGATTCTCGTATCTTGATGGATGCATTATGGAAACCTTGATGTTCATATGTTGCTTGGTGGATATTGGAGTGTGATGATTATTGTTTCATTGAGCATATCATTCATTGGCATTTGCACGTGCATGCAAACATATGAGCATTGTTGAGATGAGGCATGCACGACATGATAACTTTCTTTGAAAAGAAAAGATTTTGGTTGGCCACTGCTAGTGCACCGAGGCATGCGAGGCGTGCTTTTATGATATATTTTAGGGTGCAGTGTGTGTTACTCCTCGGAGGATCATAGGGGTTGACAGGGGGTGTGCCTCTGATGGTCACGAGGGGGCGGACCACTTGATTGTATCCTTATTGACACGTCAGGGGGAAGACTCCTGGGGGATCATTGGGGAAGACAGGGGGTGGACCTCAGGTGGTCCCGGGAGATGGCCCTAGGCGGTGTCAATATGATTATGGCCATGTGATTATTGATATTGTGTTGAGCTCTTTCCGGTGCATAGCAGGTGGGTCAAGGGCCTTATGTATAGAAATGATTATAAATAATATATTTCAATGCATTATGTGCACTTCTCGGTAAAATATCTTAGAATGTATTTGCATTTGTATTACATTGTTCATTAAGCATGCATGGTTTTTCGCCATCGGACATTAGCTCACGTAGTTCATGCATTGTAGGTGAGTCTAGTGATGCTATTGGATTTCATGGGCTTACTTGACAGTCGTTGGAGCTCCTACAGGTTCGAGGACAAGCAGTGTACATGGATGACGACACTGTTGGGTTGTGTTGATGGGTCACCTTTTCCTTCTCGGTCTTTTATTATGTTTTGGTTTAGGGTTGTACCCTCTTTTGAAAACTCTGATGTAAATATGTACTTGTAAATAGTTGGGTATGTGGGTTATGAATTTGGTCACATGGATGTCTCATTGTGTGTAATAACGGGGTTGGTTACCTATTTTGTTTGTGGACATGGCTTGTTCTTATCTTATATTTAAAAATGATTTTGCTTGTTCGTTGTTAAAATGTCACGTAAAAAAAAAAAAAAAAAAAACAAATGTACCGGTATATAAGGTTTACGTTGTCAAGTTTCACTTTTTATATTGCTTAGTAATGTAGTAGTAGGTGTGGACGTCACATTTGTGCTTGTTCAGGTATGGGACCCGAAACTCTCACATGGACGATGTACCACGAGCCACGTGCCGATAGAGATTTCCACGCGGACTCGGCAGGGTAATGGCAGGAAAAACACTCACTTGTTTTCACTCAGCATCACTTGGCACAACAACATGCTTGATCGCTTGAGGAGAAGTTATATGACAGGCATGTGTCTAGAGAAGACCTCATCTACCAGATAGCCAAACAAAAGAGAACAATCAATGCTCGTGAGGACCAAATCAAGACGCTATAGGAACAATTGGACAAAATGATCCGAGCATACACCATGCAAATCGAAACAACTTACGTTGACTCGCACCAACCAGGAGTCGTGAGAAAGGGGTGAACACTGTGAAGGCCTCGTGACCCAGCTCCTCAACATGATAGATGGCCTCAATGCATGGTTGCAACAACATGAGAAAACGATTGACCACTAGCACCAGATGCAGGCCCAGATTGAGGCTCTACAGATGCAAATGGAGACTCAAACGAAACAAATGATGATGAATCGCGGACTTACAAAGAGCATGCTCACTAATAATGAGGAACCAAGTTCTAGAATCCATCAATAACATTCTGGAGGTGGCCCCAGAAATGGAGAAAGAATCAGAAGAGGATCCCCAGATGGACCCGATGGACTTCCTACAAGATCCGGAGTAGTGGCAAGAGGACCCAGCCCCAATGGTTGCTTTTGATGATGATAGTGATGATGGTGCTCGTAGCACAGTCACCGATTAGATTAGCCTCACTTTATGCTATACTCATTTTGTAATGAATATTGGTACCGATTGTTCCACAACCGCACAAATTTTGTAATTCAACTGCAGTATTTTCTTAATATAATACTCTTATTTTCTTTATTACCTTGCGATGTGTTGTTATTTATATCTCCCGTAATTGATTTTTGATTTGTTCTATCATTAATTCTTGCACGCTATACTCTGACTTATAATTTTAAAAGTGTAAGATAAATGAATGATAATCCTTGTAAATACATATGGACAAATAACACAGTAGAGGAAGACCACGCGTTGTCGATAGGGAGGACCTTAACCCTCCACGAGACAGGACACCCTCGCTAGAGCAACCACCCCCACCACCTCCCCAAGCTGCAGGGGAAGACCAGACAGCTCAGGCTTTGCACCAAATATTGTTTTTTAAGCAACATCAAGCAGGGAAAAACTGAAACGTGTAGGGGCCTGCGTGTGATGCACATGACGGGGTGTTGGAGCGATTCCTGCACTTTGACCCACTGGTTTTCCGAGAAGAACCCCATGACGCTAAATTCAAGGATTAGCTTGAGCGGATAGAGAGAATTTTTGATGCCCTACAGTACACAGAAGAACATCAAATCACTTTGGCTATTTTTCGTTTGGAATCTGCAACCCGAGACTAGTGGAGGCCTGTGGAGAGGAGATGGGCTCAAAGGACCCGGAGGACTTTGGAAAACTTCTTGCTAGATTTCAAGGACTAGTACATCCCACAAGTGGTCCAAGAAGCAAGACGGGACGAGTTCCACCGATTGAGGCAGGGAGTCTGACTGTTGCCCAGTATGAGTCTGAATTTCACCGACTGTTGAAGCACACCTTGGCTCCATAAGCACTTAGGCGGATAAACTGTACAAATTTATTAGGGGACTGAGGTTGGAGCTATAGAAACAATTATTAATCATGGAATCGGATACATACTGATGGTTAAAGCAAAATAGCCGATCGAAATGGGATCGAGCTAAATTGGGCGCTTTAGCATAATAGGTCTCGGGCTCTAAAAGCCGATGGCGGAAGGGTATCCGGACCATCTGTGAAATTTCAGATGGATGGAACTGGAGAGTCTAACAAAGGAAAATAACTCGTGCATGACCAAACTTGCCCTCACTGCCACAAGTCGGGACACTCACCGGATCACCGCAAGGGAAGTATCTCATACGTGGTAAAGCGCAACATTAGATTCGGGACTGCCTAATAATACCGCTCCTGGAACCAAGCCAGCGCCACCCCATAAACCCAAAAATAATTTGGACAATTGAGTTAGGGCACCTACCCGTGTCTTTGTTTTGGATTAGCAAGAGGGCCCGAATGCGACAGATGTAGTGTAAGGTACGCTTTCGGTATCTGATCCCTATGCTAAAGTACTATTTGACCCCAGCTCATCACACTCCTTTGTTTCACCGCATTTTACTCATAACTTGCACACAAACATGGAACGCATGCCTATTTGCTTAGATGTGTCAGATCCTTTGGGTGTGAGCCAAATAACTGATGTTATATATAATACATGCGAAGTAAAGATTGATGATGTGTGTTTTCCTGCTAATTTGATATTACTGTCTGAGTATGATATTATACTGGGAATGGATTGGTTATCTGAACACTTTGCACAAATGGACTGTCACAATAAAACCGTTAAGTTGTGTAAACCTGGGAAACCCGTAGTAGATTTATCGATTAGGGCACGCATCTCGTTAGCCCCGATCATTTATGCCATTAAGGCTAGAAAATCAATCTCAAATGGGGCACAAGGGTACATGGCGTTTGTTATTAACGAACCTAAGGATGAGACCGAGATTCACCAGGTGCCTATAGTGTCTGAATACCAAGAGGTATTTCCAAAAGAACTCACTACACTTCCCTTGGATAGGGAGATTTAATTCACCATCGAGACATTACTCGGAGCACCACCAGTGGCCAGAACACTGTACAGAATGGTTCCAGTGGAACTAAAGAGTTGAAGGCTCAATTACAGAAGTTAATGGATGTGGGATTCATCCGACCAAGCACATCCCCTTGGGGAGCTCCAGTGTTGTTTGTCAAGAACAAAGATGGGCCATTGAGATCGCACACGACTATTGTGGTCTTAACAAAGATGACCATCAAAAATTAAGTATCCCCTTCCAAGATCGATGAACTATTCGTCCAACTTCAAGGAGCCACGGTGTACACAAAATTCGATTTACAGCAAGGGTATTATCAGTTGACGATTAAGGGCGAAGACATACCTAAGACAACATTCCAAACTAGGTATGGTCACTACGAGTTTATAGTGATGTCATTCGAATTAACGAATGCCCCTGCAACATTCATGTATTTAATGCACATAATTTTTCGACCTTACCTCGATCAGTTGTAGTAATCTTCATTAACGACATACTCGTGTATTCCAAATTGAGAGAGGATCACGAGCGTCATTTAAGGATTGTACTTGAGACATTACAACATCACAAATTGTATGCCAAATTCAGCAAGTGTGAATTTTGGCTGGAGAAAGTCACGTTCTTAGGCCATATAGTATCTGGAAATGGGAATGCAGTGGATCCATCAAAGGTTCAGACCATTGTTGAATGGAAACAACTGGAAACAGTGACAGAGATCCGAAGCTTTTTAGGATTGGCTGGAAATTACCTAAGATTTATAAAGAATTTTTGTAAGATTATTGGACCACTTTCGCGATTGACTCAGAAGCAACCAAATTTGAGTGGAGACATAAGTGTGAACCTAGTTTTCAAGAATTGAAGAAATTACTCACCACTGATCATTCCAAGTGGAAGTGAAGGATTTTTCATTTATAGTGATGCCTCAAAGGAAGGACTAGGAGTCGTACTCATGCAGGAGGAAAGAGTAATCGGTTATGCCTCGTGGAAACTCAAACCATATGAGCAAACTACCCAACTCATGATCTAGAGCTGGCAACAAAAGTGTTTGAAGAAGTGGTGACACTACCTATACGGAGCAACATTTACCATTTTCATGGACCACAAGAGTTTGAAGTATTTGCTCTCCCAGGAGGATCTCAATTTGAGGCAGAGAAGGTGGATGGAACTTATTGATGATTATCACTTCGATATCCAGTACCACCATGGGAAGGCAAATGTAGTAGCAGATGCCTTAAGTAGAAAGGACAGTGTAGCCAATCGGATAAATAGGGAATGGAAATCCCTAGAAGAGTTGAGCGTATGGAATCCAATGAGAATGGACACTCAAGTATTTTGCGCTAATATTTGGTAAGGCTTGAGTTGCTAAATGAGATTAAAGCAGCACAGGAAGGAGACCCGAAATTCAGAGAACTTATGGAAAAAGTTCAAAAAGGAGATCACCCAGAATTCTCGAAGCAGAAGAGAAAATCTTGAGGTTTAAGAAACGGGTGTTTGTGTCAAACCATGAGGTGTTGGGGAATAAGATTTTAGGAGAGGCACATCATTCAAACTAGATAATACATAATGGCGGTAATAAGATGTACAAGAATTTGAAGCAGCATTATCGGTGGGTAAACATGAAGAATCAAGTAGCAGAGTATGTGGCAAGATGACTGACCTGCCAACAAGTTAAGGTTGAACACCAACGGCCATTAGGGTTACTACAATCGTTACAAATTCCCGAATGGAAATGGGAATTTATCATTATGGACCTCGTGACGGATTTTCCTAGAACTAAAGGAGGACATGATACTATATGGGTTGTGGTGGATAGACTCACGAAATCGGCCCATTTCTTGCCGATCAAGAAACAGATGACCTAAAGAAGCGGCACAAACTTATATCGAGAAATTGTAGTACGCATGGAGTACCAAACCAACATTATTTCGCATGAGGTCCAATGTTTGTCTCAAGATTATGGAAGTGTTTGCACGTGGAATTGGGGACAATGCTGAGCTTTAGTACGTCTGCACATCCGCAAACCGATGGACAATCAGAGAGGACGATTCAAACCCTTGAGGATATGTTAAGAGTTTGTATGCTGGATTTTCAGGGAAGTTGGGACTTTCATTTTCCATTGGCAGAGTTCGCCTTCAATAACAGCTACTAGGCGACAATAGGGATGGCAACTTATAAAGCGTTATATTGAAGTAGGTATAGTAAGGTTCCAGATCGAACCAGAGGCTTTAAACCTTTTGGAGGGTCGTGTGAACAAATCCAAGAGTTTTAAGGAGCTAAAGTAGCAAGACAACAGTCTTGTGAAGAAGCTGAGTCCCAGGAGAAGCCAACTGTGTGATCAAGGTTGTCTCGAATTGCCATCCTTTTGTAACAAAGATAACGTTATTTAGTGGATTACCTCCATAGGTTGGAGAAGAGTGAATTAAAAGAATTACCCTATCCTCGAACCACTATAAAATTGCTTGTATCTTTTACATTCAACACACTTTAATTCTTGCACATTATTACTATTGGTGTTCGTTAATTTTCTAAGTCTACTTATTATTTAAAGAGTTAATTGAATCAGCTGAGTTATACTACCAACAGCTCAGTCGAGTCTGTTGAGTGGCTAACTCGACTGCGTAAGTAAACTAAGTTGTCCACCAAGGACCCAGCTGACTTGCGTCTACTCTAAATTTATAAAAAGGACTAAAATCGAAAAGTTGGTAAAGTGTATTCAACCCCCCCTCTAGACTTGACATATCACCTCTTGGGACCTACAAGTGGTATCAGAGCGGTTGGTTCATTGAGTCTTCCACACTGGTTTCTGAACTATATCTCATTTTCTTTAAAAGGAACAACACTTGCAATTTTAAAGCTTTTCTTGTAAAGCAAGTTATTATCATGGAAGCAAATCTAACTCGCATTCCTATGTTTACTGTTGAGGAATTTGATGACTGGAAAATTCACATGCTGGCACACCATTCAGCCTTACACGATGAAATGTGGTTCGACATTGAACATGGGCCACTACAAATAATGAAGGTGAACACAACTGTCAGTGCTTCTGCTCCTGAGGCTGCTGCTGATGCACCTGCAGGAGAGGCTGCTGCAGCTCCTGTTGCACGTGGCGCACGTGCTGCTGTTGCTCCTGGTGTACCAAGACCAACTATGGTAGAAAATCCATGATGCGAGTGGACGAACGAGGATAGAAAAATATACAACTTGGATAATGTTACCAAAGATGTTTTGTATAAAACCCTCGATAAAGCCATGTTCAACAAAGTCAAACAAAATTAAATCTTGCTTAATGGCTAGAGAAATATTGGAGAAACTCACTTTAATTTGTGAATGATCTGATCATTTTAAAGAAAATAAATTAATTGTTGTTGTACAAAAGTTTGAAAACTTTAAAATGCTTGCAGGTAAGAGTCTGGATCAGCTGGATGCCAGATTCATAAAGAGTACCAATGAGCTATCAGCTCTAGGCAAGGAATATACACAGAAGGAAATGTGTATGAAAATTCTCAGGTCACTCCCAGCTGAGTGGGAAATGAATGTGATGGCCTTGAGACATTCAATGGATCTTACAAGAACATCCAACCATGAGCTGTTCTCAAACCTCAAAGATTATGAATTCGAGCTCAGAGGAAAGGAGCAAGAAGAGGTAGTTGTACCCAAGATAGATGCGCTAATGGCTAGAGAGTCCAAAAGAGCTAAATCCAAAAAAGCCATTGACCAGGAAGAGATTTCCCTTACGGTAAAGAGGTTCAACAAGTTCTTCAATAAGAACTACAAAAGGAACAAGGGTGAATCATCTAGGAGACACTCAAAACTTTCCAAAGCAAGAGAAGATAGACCACCCAAGAGAGCTGACATCAAAGGATTGATTATCAGAGAGCTGAAATAGCTGACTTCTAGAAAGCTGAAAGTATATGTTGGAATTGCAGACAACCAGGACACTTTGTTGTTGACTGTCCCTATCCGCAGGTCAACAAATACAGAAATGAGGAATAAAGAAAAGTTTGCAGAGAGAGGAGACAAGAAAAGAAGAAAGCTATGTTGGCTGCTGAAACAGCTGACACAGCCAAGTGTAAGGAACCTGCTGAGTCAGACAACAGTGAAGCTGATTACTCCTCTGACACTGAAGAAGAAACTTTGATATGCGTCATGGCCAAAGAACAAGAAGATAAGGTACATTCTAACTCATCTCATTCTAATTCTGATGATAGTGATAGTGACACAAACACTTCATCACCCACTGATCTTTATGATTCATTAGGACCAATGATGAAAGATTTTGAGCATGTAAAAACCTCACACACTATTAAATGAGGAAAACAAGAAGCTCAAAAACCAAAACTCACAGTTGACTAAGGAGTTGAGTACTCTAAGTCACATAACTGCTGAGAACACAAAGCTAAATGGTGAGATAGCTAAGATCAAAGATGACTTAGCTGCAACAGAAAAGAGGGAAAAAGATTTGAAAAATATGATGGCATCATTCACTAAGGCATCTAAACCATTGGATAAATTTATAAACATACAAAAGTAAAGTGGAGATAAGACGGACATAGGTTTTAATTCCTTTGTGCATGCCCAAACTCCAAGAGTGGTAATGAAAAATGATCCTCAAGTAATAAGGGAATCCAAAAATCCAAAGCACCATATGTTGAACCCACACCCACTCACAAACACAATCACAACCATGCTAGCCTAGGAAACAAAGGTAAAGGCAAAAATCCAACTGAGTATGTTGAGTGGACAGCTGAAACAAAATCCAGAAGAGTCCATCAGCAGACTCCAAACAGAAAATATTCTGTGAGATCAAAACAGAACTACTAAAAGCCCCAGAGGTTTTAGCAAAGAAAACCATATGATGGGAATGGTAGAAATTATCCTAGCCAAGCTGATTGGAACAACCAAATGAAATATCAGCCAAGTCTTAAGAGATACAAACCCAAGTGTCAAAGACCGCAGATTCAAAATTGGTCATTCCCAAGGCAGAGAAACCATTTTCAGCACACATATGCACCCAAGCACAACGCCCAATATGCACAAAAGTTTCATTACTATACCAAGAAAGCAAATGCACAAGCTTACACATACGCATACAGACAAAAGAGATAGTTGTATAAGCCTAAAGCTCCTAAACAATTTGCTAATGTTCATTATGATGATGGAACTGATAGGTGGCAACCTCTTAGAGTCAGACCATTTGGCTATAGGTTGGTTGGATCACCTTATGACGGGGAGACCGACCCTACAACCCACATCCACAAATACTTGGCAGTGGATATGTTCTGAAGTGTTAATAACAAGCTCAATATGGTTCATGTCAACCCAGGGAGACTGAAATGAAGTTATCTTTTCATCTGATATTCTGTGAGCTCTACTTAAAGACTTCCACTAAAAAGACTCGGCCACGCACCGAGCATAAATCTTAGAAATGCTTCCACTAAAAAGACTCGGTCACACACCGAGCACAAATCTTGGAAATGATTCCACTCAAAAGACTCGGCCACACACCAAGCATAAATCTTGGAAATGATTCCACTCAAAAGACTCGGCCATGCACCGAGCACAAATCTTAGAAATAATTCCACTCAAAAGACTCGGCCACGCACCGAGCACAAAATCTTGGAAATGATTCCAGTCAAAAGACTCAGTCACGCACCGATCACATAAATCTTGGAAATAATTCCACTCAAAAGACTCGGTCACACATCGAGCACAAATCTTGGAAATGGTTCCACGCAAAAGACTCGGCCACACAACGAGCACAAATATTAGAAATGACTCCACTCAAAAGACTCGGCCACGCACCGAGCTCAAATCTTGAAAATGATTCCACTCAAAAGACTCGATCAGAACCGAGCACAATACTTAGGAATTTCTTACAACTAAATTGGTCAAAACCAAGCACAATACTTGCTAACATATACTTTTATCAACATATCTGTTCAGGAAAACTGACTGAAAGGAGTGTTCAGGATTTTAATCCCCCACTCAATTTACCATTCATACATCTATTAAAGCCGAGCCCAACACTTGGCAAAAATTGTGGAAAGTGAAAATACAGCTGAGCAAAGAAATGACAAGAGAGTTTCATTCATAGGAAATATTTACAGTGGGGGCCCATGGCCAAGTACATACAAGGTCCGAGGCCAACTTCAAAAAAGCAAAAAACATACAAAAAACACTAAGGAGCAGGAGGATGGATCCCAGTCGGAGGGAGGATTTCAACCTGGTCACTAGAGGCCACTACTTCTTGAGCTGGGGTAGCACCCTGCTCGCTGACAGTACCGGGAAACCGAGGACGAAGAGCATCCAAGTCCGTGTTCAGTTGGTCGAGCTCTTTCTCTAGCTCGGCCATGGACTTTCCTTCTTTAAGATCATGAAGGATCTCCCCAATGCTGATAGCATGCCCACACGTCAACATATAGGCATACTCTTCAAAGTCTTTATAAGACTGGACGACCTCCAGTCGAGCCGCTACCTGAGCTTCTCAACCCGCTTCTGGGAAGCCTCCTCCATTTCTCCCCGAATTTCAACCTTCCGCTTCTTCAACTCTCCAAGGAACCTCAGCACCAGCCTCCTCCGAGCCCCTGACTCCTCAAGATCATCACGAGCAGAATCCATAAATTCAGCAGATCTATCTGAATGGTGATCCAAATGCCCAACCTCTTCACCCGATTTCTCTTGAGAAAAACCCGGCTTGTATACCTGACCTTCCCGGAATATTGTCATCGGGGTAGGGTAGAAGATTACGTGCGTCTCTTTAAGTGGCACCTCTGACTCGGGACTCTATTCTGAACTAGAAAGGTCTACGAAAATTGGGTTTGCAGGTGGAACCCTTCTTTCTAGCAAGGAATTAACAGAAGGATCAGATGGAGGGTCCTCTATCTCAACATCAACACTACGATTTTGATTTTGGCTATCCTCATAAATGAACATATTCTTTGAAGAAAAGTAAAGAAAAGATGGAAGTAAGGAGAAATTTGAAAAAATACCTAAGTGTTCTCGACGCTGGTACTCTAAGCCGATCTGAAAATTCTGCTCGGTCTCTATGGATACTTATCGGAAGAAGGTAAATGCAAAAGTATGAAATGAAAGAGGGATGGGGTATTTATAGGATAACTTCCCTCGGAAGTGGCGCACCAGCCCAATAGGCACGTCTTTTTAGATTCAGAAGGATGCAGGAAACGTGATATCCCTATAGAAACGGTCATGTCTTCCCGTTTCCTGTGCGAAAAGGTCCAACCGTTGAATTCCATGTGTCGGCCATCATAGCACCTAATTAGTGCGCCGTTTTCAGCATTTAATGCCAGATGACAGCTTTCAGTAACTGAAGACTTTTAAAGTTTTTCCTTCATTTAAGATTCATGATTAGCATTTAAAGTTTAAATCCGACTCAGAAGAATATTCTCCTCGGAATTAAACTTGGGGGCCATTGATGACGCCCGAACCGAGATAGACTAAAGTCTTGATGCCCGAGCCAAGCTAAATGAAAATAATGTTGCATGGCCAAATAGCTAATAATGACGCCAACCGACCAGGACGACCCTGGTGACATAAGCAATCGAGCACAGTGACGTAAGCTCATAAGCTGGTGATGTGGCACAAACCGAGCTCAACCCAGCAAAATAAAGTCAGTAGGAACTCAAGCTAGCGCCTTACCGAGCAGAACAAGAGCAGCCCCTTGATGACGTCAGTCAAACGGTCAAAAGAACATACACCACAATAAAATAGTCCCTCAAAAGTAGCAATATTCCCTCAAGGTCAACAAGATTCTCCCAACACATGGCTACTCCCCACGCGTGCCATAAATAGCGCCATTATTATAATACAAAGTTGCAATTAGTAAGCTAGATATACCCTACAGGATATATCCTAGGAGTAATGGAGAAAAGGACAAGTATCCCATTACCTGCACAATTATTACCCCATGATTGGGTATAAAAGGAGCAAAATGGATTGTAATAGAAAAGAAGAGAAAAAAGATAGATAAAAAAAAGACAGAAAATATGAGAGTATCAAAAGAGAGTGAAAGAAAGACTAAGAGAGCAAGTTGTAAAAATCGATAGCCGACTAGACACGTTCTGCTTGGTTAACTCAATAAAAAAGGCCAAATTAGCCCTTGTTTGGTTGTCTTTCATTCCGAATTACTCCCCCATGATATCAAAACTCCCTATTTTCCTTTGTTGACCAAAAAGCCCATCAACAAAGTCGAAGGTTCCAATACAATATACTCCCAGAGGAAGGAGAGTTGATTCGGGAAGGGGAAGACGTGGTGGCAATGGAAGAGGCTCTCAACCTTGACCAAACCCAAAAGACAGACAAGAAGGGTCTTGTATATTGGGTTGGATATGATCACCTTGCCAACCTAAAAGTTGCTAGAAAGAACGATGAAGCTCTTAGAAGGCAAAAAGCTGAGAATGAGAGAACTGCTCACGAATGGGAAGAGTGGCAATGAAGGGATGACCCTGCTGCTAGGCGAGCGTACGAGAAGAAGAAGAGAGAGGAAGAAGAAAGGAAGAGGAGAAGATCAGAGGATGACAAGAAGAGAGCTGATGAAGAAGAGAGAAGAAGGAAGCAGCAAAGACGTTGAAGTGTGATGTGAACACCTTCATGTATTTTGTTGTATATGTATAGATGTAAGTCTTCTGTAATAGCTCAGTAAATTTTCTTGTAACTTAGCTTAGATACATAATGTATTGATGTACTTGTGTAAAAGCTCTGTAAAGGAAAAGCTCTGATACTCATTGTAAATAGCTTTGTAAAGGATAAGAATGTTATGATCAATAAAATAATTATTCAAAAGCATACATTCTTTGTTACTGCACTGCCTGTATTTATCTTTGTTGTTTACTTATATTATTTATTTTAAGTTTTGGCATCATCAAAAAGGGGGAAATTGTTAGGAAAATTATTTGTTAGATTTTGATGATACCATGTAAAACTTAAACTAGGAAGTTGCCACCCCATTTTCCTTGTAATTATGCATTGTAATAGATAGGACTGGAAGAGATGAGTTAAGTCAGTTATGTCAAAAATTACAAGAAGTCAACTGCGGACTAGAATGAAGACTTGGTTGTGTGTCAGCTGAGTATGGCCTCGAAGGAAGTCAAGGGCTCAACTGAAGAAGAGTCAATTGTGAAACAGTTGTGAGAAGTGTCAGTCAAGTCAACTCAAGAAGCCAAGTCTATCAGTTCAAGTGATAGTTGAGTAAATCCTATGATTGGAGCAGACTCAAGTCACCTGGGGAAAAGGCAGCAGTCAAGTGAAGACAACTGACTTAGATCCGTTGGAATAAAGTCAAGAATATTACTCGATATAGTAATATGTCAAGCTGCCAGGTCTTAAAGTGTTTGGCCCAGAATTGTGCAAAAGGAAGGAACCAATGGGAAACACTGCACCTTGTGTCCGAACCTGCAAACCTGAAATGTCATTTAATACGAGGAAAGGTCAACATCACAAAGGCTGCAGACCAAGACAAGACAAGACAACAAACACAAGTGACATTTGAAACTATCCTATCTCTTCAACGGGCAAAATTTCAAATGTGCACTATAAAAGGCTGAGGAAGCTATTGAGAAAAGGTAACATGAACCACGAACAAACAAGCAATATTCAAGCAAGTAATCTACAAAATTCTTAAAGAAATTCATGCAATTCCTCAAGCTTAAAACACGAAGAAACTCGATCAAACACAAGTTGTGAATGAGAGATAACTTCAACAAGTTGAAGAGGAAACTTTTGAAGAAACAAAAGGGTTCTACTTTCCAAGTTGAAGGATTGTAGATTTTTCAAGGTCGAAACATGTATCAAGTTTGTTGGAGGGCTTCGTGATCAAATCCAAGAACTTGAGAAGTGAGAAAGAAGCGATTTTGCAAACTTGCCTGTGAAGAAGTTGAGTCGCAAGAGAAGCTAAGTTGTGTGATCAAGTTTGTCTCCGACCGATAGCGGCTTTGTAAAGCGATCATTACTTAGTGGATTCCTCCATGAGTTGGAGAAGATAGGATTAGAAGAATTACCCCATCTTGAACCTCTATAAAATACTTGTGTCAATTTACTTTCAAAGAATTTACATTCTGCATATTTACTTATATCTGCTGTTAGTATACATTTGCTATCCAACTGATAAATAACTAAGTGCAAAAATCAAGTGTTTAAAATAAGCTTAAAACAAATCAAAGGGTGTCAAGTCTTCCATTTGTTAAAAACCAAATCAACCAAATTAAGTATTTGGCTTAAGCAAATGAAAGTTATACTATCAACAGCTCTATCTCTATTGAGTGGGTAACTTTAGTTGAATAGCCAACTTAGTTGTCCCCCAAGGACACAGCTGATTTGAGTCAGCTCTGTTGAACTATTTAAAAGGACTAAAATCGGAAATTTGGTAAGGTTTATTCAACCCCTCTCCCTTATAAACCTTATACCACACCCCTTGGGACCTACAAGAACTTTCAATGGTATCTTTATTGAAACCACATGTGTGTGCAATTTTTGAAGATTATTTAAGGCCACTTTTGTTTAAGCCTACTTAGCCTAAAAAGTCTACCTATGAACTCATGATTCTCTAGTTAGCCAATTTGAGCCTTAGCTTTGTTTATTATTAGCCACATTTTGAGCATTGACTTAATATATTCTTATCCCCAAAACTTGAGATTATAGAGATGTTTATGTTTGAAGGAGATGTGGTGTAATTTTGAAAAAAAAATTGGCAAAAAAGATATGAGTAGTGAATAGGCGAATGATGAAGCTTGAAGAAAAAAAGATAAAAAAAAAGATTTGAATGAATAGAACAAGAAAGGAATCGAGTAATTGATAAAAAAAGAAAGAAATTAAGAAAAATTAAGAAAAATTGAGAGCTTAAGAAGTAACTTGAACTTGGGAGACCTTGGAAATAGTCCTAAGATCTTGGCAAAATACTTGTCTAATAAACTTGAGAAATAACTTGAACTTGGGAGATCTTGGAAATTGTCCTAGGACCTTGGTACTTGGACTTAACTTGTAATAACCAACTGCAGACCTTGGCCAAGGAATTATAGTCATTAGCATCACGATTCCTTGGACTCATGTGAGCCTGACTTTTGGCCTCAGATTTTCCTGATGTCCTTAGACTTGCTATTAGTCCTTGGAGCCTTTGGCAATCGTTTTTCCTCATATTCTTAGAGCCAAGGTCTCTAATACCCTTTTCAACTCTTTTCAATATTCAAAGCCTTTGCCTATATTGAAATTGTTTATACTCATCGGCGAAAGTTTTGCTTAACTCTTTTTTCTTCTTCTTACTTCCAGGTTGAAGATTCTGCTTCCTGGCACACTTTTAATCTTGGAACCAAATTTAGGCGGTGAGGGCCAAGGAGGTCATGTAGGACACACTCTTAGATCATTGGTTAGATGGATATGACATTTGCAACCATACAATTCTTACGATCGATCCGTCCTTTGATGCTAGTCGTCTGGGTCCTTCATTCTCAGATTTTGTTGTGATGGTCCAGTTGATGCTTGATGACTAGGTTGTATCATGTCATCTTATGCTTAGTGTTTCGGCTGCATGAATTATGTTTGAACTTTCCACCAAGAGTTACCATTACGTGGTCCTTTGATGTTTCCAGGGTTGAAAAAATTGGCAAACTTGCTATCCGTTGTCTTGAATTAAGTTTGGGGGCCCTTGGCCTCGTGGGTTCAGGTCATCCCTTTTTTTTGGCCAGTAAAGGCCTCAACTATTCTATCTTAGGAGATTAATCCAATAAATGAATAGTTGGATCTCGATGATCTCCAGATCATTTCCCAATGAATTTTTTTAGTGGTTGCTAGCTGCTTGATTAGCCCAGGCATCACCACTTCTCCTTAGGGTCTAAGTAAGGTTAGAACTTTGTTTCCAAGCATTAATCCTCGGAATTAATATCAGACTTGGGATTGTTCATTACATTTGATAGTGACAGTGGTCTTCCACTTCAATCCTATCCTCGGCAATAGTGGCAATGGCCATCCTTTGCAATGTTATGTTGCAGTTGGTTTTGGATGATCTCCATATAAATTCCCAAGGAGTCTTCTTTGCTCTTTGTGTCTAAGGACTCACGCTCGGCCTCTATCCCAACTTTGGATATTTCTTTGGTGTTGATGTATTTTTCTGCCAATTAAAGAGGTCAACCAAGGTCAGTGGAGGCTTTTTTGCCAATAAAAAGGCAAATCGTGATGATTTTCGGACTCCATTCATTAGGGATAGCAATTTCAACCTGACCCGTGTTTACCCGCCCCACCCCGTGGTCCGAGGTGGGGTGGGGCAGGGTGGATCTAGGTATCACTTCCGCCCCGCCCCGCCTAGAGTTTTTATTTTTAAAATATATTTTAATATACATTTTTCATATATAATATATGTATTATAATATAATTTTTATGTATTCTTATATTATATCTAACATTTGTAAATTGATAATAATAATTTTTGTAAATAATATTTTACAAATATATATTTTTTTCGTGTTTTTTTTAATTTTTTGTATTTAATTTATTTTAAACGGGGCAAAATGGGGTCGCCCCACCCCGCCCCGCGACCCACGGCGGGTTGCCCCACCCCATCCGTTCTAGGCATGGGACAGGTCTGGGTATTCACCGACCCGCCCTGACCCGACCCACCCCATTGCCATCCATACCATTCATAAGTGATGTCAAGGCCATTGATTGGTCAAGATCCTCTATCCCAAGGGCTTCTTTGTTGAAACGTTGGATGAAATTTGTCAAGGATTCATCCTGTTTCTTATGGACACCCATAAGATATGCCAAGGCCTTGTTGTACCTTTTGTTGCTCATGAAGTGCTTAAGGAACTCCCAAGCCAGTTGCTTGAAATTGTTCTTTCCAACGATCTTAGTGCCAGCCTTTCTAATGTCACTTTTAGATCTGACTTCAACTTCATCGTTGAAAGTCTTGGATCCTTGGGCATGGCTAATTTCTTTCTCTTTGTTAGGCATATTACCCAATGACTCCTCTTTGTCAATGAGTCCTCTTATTAATAATTCCAGTTCACGAAGATCTTCTTCCATCTTTTGTAGATGTTGGGCGTCTACAGATCGGGACTCTTGATGGTCCCGAGGCCTCTCTTCGCGATCATGTAAAATAGGGTCATCCTCACATCTCGATATGCGAGAGTTAGCACGACTAAAGATCGGCATGTTTCGTAGGCCGAGGTTTAACATGCGTATTTCGACTATTCTCGGTATTTTTTTTTCGTGGTGGCATTATTGCTCAGATCTAGACGTCGTTCCCATAGACGGTGCCAACTGATGATGTATAAAAATCCAGAGACTAATCTGATGACTTACAACGCTAAGGTGGAGATCTGAAATCGATCAAAGACTTGAATGATTGGAGCCAAAGATCCAGGTTGACCGGACGTTGGCGTGAACCTGCAAAATAGAATTTTCAGGCGCCAAAATTAGAAAAATATAAGGGGTCGCCCCAGGGTCAAGATATTTCTTTCGATCCTTAAAAATTTCAAATTGGGATAGTTTTGAAGTGTTTGCTCGACGAGTCAACAATGAATAAGCGAGATTGTGAGTATTTGTGTTTTTCATCTCCCTTTAACTAGAGTCAATGTCCTCTTTTATAGACCTTAGTTACCCACCTGGCCAAGGACTCCTCCCGATATTAAACTCCTTAGCAATATTTCCGAGGTCGGACTCCTAAAAACAATCATTTCGATTAAGGTAAGTCTTATCACCGATAATTATCATCTTAGTGGTACACGTTTCAATTCTCATAGTGCCACGTGTCAATGTCAAAATTATCCTCATCACTTGCTTTTTGTCCCCCACATCTTGTGCCCGTAAGTTATGGCAAAAAATAGACAAGAAAGTATTTTGAGATGCATATACGGATGAATTATTATTCTTGGGCAATATTTCGTATCGCGATATGGAGCTTTTGTCATCTAGCTAGTTTTTTTTTTCTTTTGCTCCTAGTTGAAGTAACTCATACCTTTGCTCTTTGGGTTTGGTAGAAGTTGAAATCCTCGGCAATTTCTTTAGTCCATTTTTAACAAGCTAAAATCCTTGCCATGTAGACATAGCTTAATGTGTTTATTATTTGTGTTATATACAAATTTATATATACGGGAACAATCTCTACCCCATCATCAGTACAACTTAATGTGTTTGTTGTTTATGTTATATACAAATCTATGTATACGCAATGGCGTAGCCAAGAAAAAGATTGGAGTGGGCCGATACATAGAAGTGAGGTGGGCCGGATGAAAAAACTAAGAAAAAATCATATTAGTTCTAACTATTTTTCTGTTAAAAAAATTGGGGGAGGGAGAATCTTTTCCATTGATTGATGATATCTATTTTGAGTTGCGCAAGGCCTAGGTTGTCCCCCACCCCCCACCCGTCCTTGTGTAAATGGGAATGATCTTCACTTTAAATCTTAATGTGTCTAATATTTGTGTTATATTCAAATATGTATTTACTGGAATAATCTCACACTCATCGTCACCACAATATATCCAATGTTAACGATACATTTATTTTTTAGGAAATGATCACCATTATTGCGGGTTGTTTAAGTACGAGTATTATACAAATGCAAGTACCTGATCGCTAGAATATCCCATGCGATCTAGTTTTGTATTAATTACCCAATATGCAATGTTGATTGGAGGAATGAAGAGATACATGTTTGCAATGTAATACATCTTGTATTCTCCTCTCTTCTTTGATGTTGTGTTTGTTTGGGGGCACTTTTCAAATTGATTTTTGGATCTAAAGATTTATTTGCATAACAATTGATGTTTGGTGGTTAATTTAGAATTAATTTCTGAATAAATCTCATCCAAATAGTTCATTCTAAAGAAGTTATAATTGGAGACTTTTTCAAAAGTCATTTAAAATACTAGAGTTATCATTATTCCTTCTCTAATTAATTAGGAAGCTTTTATTGTAGGAAACGATAATAAACTTTATACCATTGTATCTGTTAATATTCCAAAAAGACCACTATCAAAATGGAATTTGTACCAATAAAAATTTCTTTATAAGTTAAAAAGGCACTACAGCATAGCTTTCCTTTTTGTTCATGCAATTATTTTCCTTTCCGTTTGTAAATTTTCTTTATATGTATATGCCATAAGTTTTTAGTTTTTATTATAATAAAACACTCCAAAAGGGGTAGCGGATTAAGGCAAATCCTCAACCAGTATATTGATCATAATTGTTCATGTGCAAGTGCAAAGAAAGATCACCAAAAAAAGCTCAGCAATGCAAATGACTATTCGAACAAACAAACTATATACTATGCTATACAAAAGAATATTATGCCCTATGCCTAATGTGAAATGAGGGAATGCCAAGTTGGTCGATTCTGGATAATCCTTGGATGAGACTGGGAGCCGAGGCAGCATCAAAAGAAGAAAAGTCTTGAGATGTAAATCCAAAATTACCCGGCCCATCAACAACCATATTTCCTTCTCTAAAACATGTGAAATTATATCACTCCATAATTAACTCATTTGTATTATATAAAATCTCATTTAATAAATTTATTTCTTCATATATTGGGGCTGAGTGTTACATTGGCAAATACAAAAATATACTCTTTTTCCAGTTAAAAGCTACACACTTTTTCAGTATTGGCAGACACTCCCTTAGAATTGTATAAAATCAGATTACGTTACGCAGGCAAAATTTGCCAACTCTTAAATAAAGCATGAATATTTTTATCCACATTCTCGGTACATCTATTGTCTCCCAGCTCCCTAATGGATTAGTCAATAAAATGGCAGTTTACATTTGCTTATACTATGATGCCTGCCCAAACTAGTTGCAGGCCTACCTGAGGGATGCTGAAGATGATCTTCCTTATAGCTGACACCAAAAAGACAAAGACCATGAGGTGGAACAGACAATGCATATTTCGCCAATTCCTTCCGATCGTGAGATGCCAAAATCTTGGGGACAATGTCGGCTGGAACGGCTTCTCTCCCGACTTGAATCAACAAAGCAACCTATAAAAGTACGGAATAAGAGACGATCGATCCTAATGGCCAGTGTGCTCATTTATATGAGTAAAATTCGACACAAATTTGACAAATAAATGTTTGGGATGATACAAACACTACCCATGAGGTTTTGGGTAATTACACAAAAAACCCAAAGAAGCTTTAAAATTACATGAATCCCCTAAAGTTTGATTCAATCTTACATTTCACCCCAACCGTCAGTTGACTTGACAGAATTTGCATAGGGTCATCAATTATTTTACAATTACATCCCTCAAAGTTTCTAAATATTACAATACCCAACTTTCCATTTGGTTATTTGTAATATTTAGTGTAACCGTAAAATGTAAGATGATATGTCGGGGTTATTTGTAGTATCTAGAAAAATTGAGGGATAAAATTGTGAAATATTTGATAAAGTCAGCAAATTCCGTCAGTTCAACTAACGATTGGTGTAAAAACGTAAGATGAAAATAAAACCTCAAGAGGGTTTCTATAATTTTGATACTTCTCTGGGTTTTTTTTGTAATTACCTCAAACCTCAAGGGTAGTTTTTATAATTATCCCTAAATGTTTTGAGCGACTTAGATGATTTATTATTGTTATGCATGACATTTTCATAATCTGAACATCCATACAACAGGAAGAATAACAACAATCAGTCCCCTACATGATAGACAATGCATGTGGACAAAACATAGCCATAGAGGATATGAAATACCATGTTCCGAACTTGTCTATATAGAAAACCTGATCCTTCAACTTCAAGCTGCAAGAGAGGTCCCTGCGAAACAGGAAGATGGTTTTAAAACTTAATTTTAGGACTTCCAGACAAAAAGTGTTCAAAACTTAACTAATTCCAGTTGAGGTCGCCTCGTTTACATATAGTTAATTATTTGGTTGGCTTAAAATAGGGCCATAAGGCTTCCAGTGGCCTGGCCGATCAAAATACATGCACACTAATACACTTCATATTGTTGTAAGGGGTTTGGGCCAAAACAAAACTAAAGCTCATTCATGACAAACATACACTTAGAATCAAGGTATCAATTGGAATTGCAGCAAAGTATTAGTGTGGGAAATTGAATCACCTCAAGGAATGGAAGCTAGGGAAGAAATGATGATCAGGATTCAACAACAAATCGAGCTAGTCTGGAGTAGTCTCTTGCCTTATGGTTATTTGTAACAAACTTGGAGCTTGAAATTGAAAAGTACCCATGCAAGGGTTAATTATAAACACTACCCTTGAGGTTTAGTCTAATTACGATAAAACCCAAATAACTTTCAAACTTACAAGTATCCCCTGAATTTTTTATTATTATTTTACAAATTACACCTATTGAGGGGGTTATTTGTAAAATAAAAACAAACTTCAAGAAGATAGGACTAAACCTCAGGAGTAGTTTTTGTAATTTACCAAAGATTGCAAAGATGAGACTACTACATACTAGCTCGACGAAAGGGGATGCAATTTTTTCTTAAAGAGTCATAATCCAAAGGCCACGCATGGAAACACTGGATCGGCGATAGTATAATCTTCCTTTGCCTGTCCCAGAATACGAAAAGAAAAAACATTACTGGGTTTGAGAAGTACCATCTCATTCACATCAAAGCGGAAGATATTCTTCACTGGATTTGGTATCCGATCATTCCGTGAAGCATTAGCAAAAGCAGAGAAGTCATGTTTTCCTACAAAATGGTTTGCAGCATCCCTCATGGCAGCTGGATTTAGTTTATAAACACTATGGTAAACATAGTGCCTGTGAAATGGATCCATGATGGTGTCATTATAAATCTTGTATTTATAAATCTTGCTTTTAACAGAAAAGCGAGCATGAAATTCAGGCGGCACAGAGCTGATTTCTCTTATTCTGATATCAAGTGGAAGAAGACCATTCAATGCTTTGTGGATACCCTCCAAGCTGTCATAGTTGAAAGGTGTGACGAAGTGTGCCACCTGAAGAGCAAAAAACCATCTCAGGTCAAACTTGGCACAACCAATGCTTTGCATTCTGAAGATCTATGCAAACTAAAATAGACCTGACCCCAGGCATGAACTCCTGCATCTGTTCGACCAGCACCAACTAAACAAAGATGATCGCGCTCTAATTTCGTAATTCGAGTCAAAGCTTCTTCCACTATACATTGTACAGTTGGTGTTGACTGTTGATATTGCCATCCTACATTATATATTCAAGACTCCAAAATGTCATATAAAACTGTCTAATTACGGAAATGCATCAAATATACAAGTGGTAATCTTTTTCTTTTTTTTTTGGCAGTCATTTTCCTTTTATTCTGACTGTAATCTTTTTTTTTTTATTTTATTTTGTGTATGTGTGTTGGGGGGGGCTATAAATACTCTTGTTTTCAATAATGTCGTGTTGAAGTGCAGAATATGGTAAGAAATTCTACTTCCTCCCGGGGATAAGCATAATAAGCACGCAATTCAAGTGAAATAAAGCTCATGATGTTTCTGACTAATGACTGAACAAAGTAAACAAGCCTCCATATTACAGAACTCGGCCGTCAAATCATCACAAAATTTGCCAACAGAAATTCAACCAAAATTCAGTACATGAGGAGTAGCTTCAAAGTCCAAATCCAACCAAAATTCAAAAACTTCCTGGGGGAACAAAAATGCAAACAGATGAAAGGAAAGGGGAAAGACAAGAAAAAAGATAAGAAAAGGTAGGAAAGACCTGAAAAACGGGTGCCATCATATGAAATTATCAAGCGCCACTTATAACCTGGAAGAGGGAGGCTTTCCCTGTCCTCCAAATCATCACTCAAACCCTGCTTAAACATAAATCACATGTAGAAGCATAATAGTAACTTATCAAGCATTAATTAACATATGTAGAAAATCAAATGTAGCGGTTTTGGTTGGGGGCAAGGGACGGTGGATATTTCACAAAGTAGCAAAGGGTAAGAGTCCAAACACTGCCAACACCAAGCTGTGTAACACAAAAGTAGTATCTGGCTGCTATTAATGAGTCCAAGTGGAATGATATAAATCCATTCTACTTTTTGTAGTTAAAGATGAGTGGACATTACTACTATATCAGGAAGTTCTCTCTTGAAAGCACCCAATGTACCAAGGTACCACAAATGCAGCTGAAATGGATGCTTTATTAGATACCACAAACACACTGTCACAATCTTGTTCTGAATTAAAATATTAATGGCACTTTCTAGAGAGCAAAAGCACTTGTTTTGAGACAAATATGTGTGAGCCTACAACAGTAGAGTTAACTATCAGAAGCCATGGTTCACAATGTAAGCTCCAAACAAATACCTTTTAATGCTATCAAAATGCTCCTCTTCTTTTTAAAGAATTATGAAGTCACAACCTTACAAGTAAAAAGGCTGCTAAGTTTTTTCCCTCTCAGTCTACTTATGATTGGTATAACAAGCAAAAGGTCAACGAAATATACTTATGAAACATGACGGACTTATTTGACTCCACCAATGTACAGAACAAGAAGTGCTGCTCTAAAATGCCCATCAAGACTGCCTGTCACGAGGGTGATTCAAACTTATTGATCAAGAAACACATAGCATGCATAATATACAGATTCCTCACTAATGCATGCCAATGACTTGTCATTGTATCTGAATTGATCTAGTCTTGCACAAACGTCAATCGGGTTTTCACAGTAACACTTTTCCCTAAACTGAATAAGGAATTTTCCACAAGGATATGTTGACCAGTCACAATACTCATATGCTGAAGCTTTAAATAAGGAAACCATATTAGGAAACCAAGCGGGACTCCTCATTTTCTGGCACCACATACAAACTTTAACCATATGCTGAAGCTTTACAATAGAATCTATTGCAATTTGCAACCACTTGTCAAAACAGGCCCTTTAGGACCTCAACATGACATACATATTTTAGTGGAACTTATTTTGATGTTGCATCTTGTCAGCCATGCTTCCCATCTCTTCATTGTCATTGATGCTCAATTTCACTGCAAAGCTTTGCATTGTGGCCCCAAGGCACCAGATGAACCTCTTAGCAATACCAACATGCCTTTATGTCTACTTTTTCATCAACTTAGTCACACCCCATGTCACATTTTCATATTTTATTAACACATTCTTAGAAAATTTCAGCAAATCGCTGTGGGTTGATGAATGGTCAAGATCCACAATCGACAGTCCTGATCCGCTGGGTCCAGGCTCCTCAACAGATCCACCCCTACAGATTATTCTTATACCAATCATTGGATAGGTCCGTCCTCCTCCGTGAAGGATATTTGAGCAACTTAGTTCCATCTTGGATGCAAAGTTCAACCACAGCAGAACTCAGATGGGGTTTGTCCTTCACGAAGGAATGTGCATGCGGTATGAGAAGTACATCATTAATAGAACCTTTGGACACTCAACATTTGTGTTTTCCACTGGTCGGCGGGCCACGACAATCTTGAATATCAGGACCCATTTGGGAAACATAAATTCCTGAGCATATTCCAAGTTTCATAGAAATAAAATTCTCATCATAACATGACTACAAATTGAGCTTGCAGAAAGCCGGAAACACTTGATAGTTTCTAATTTGTGCATTTCTTACCTACAAACATGGACAGGAACAATGTGCATGATCTGTGCTATTCCTCTAATCAAAAATGTCCAACCATCAAGCTTTATCCGCAACAGGAATTAGGTCATGTACAAGAAAGGCTCAAGAGGCTTCTCAATTCCCATTTCTGCCACAAGCCTCTTATCAGCCCTTGCAGTCTGTTGAATCTTCAGTACAGGTCTGGGTTTGGGTTTCTTCTTCTACTTTGGCAGTAACATCGGAAGATCCACATTCTGGGGTAATAATGTTTCTTCATGTCATGACCACGATTAAACCTCTATGTACAAAAGAAGATTTCTTGTCTTGTGCCATTAGCTTATAAAAACAGCCAAACTGCAGCTGCAAAAGCAGCTGTTAACCTTCAGACCTCACACTTGATCACACATGGAGCACCAACAATACAGTTATAAGACACCTTAAGATAAATAGGCTAATTAATCTAGGCAACCTTGCTTACTAATACCTCAGCTCTACAATAGGCTAATAAGTCCAGAAAAGATAAACATTGTATTTGATGCGACCACTATAAAAAGCTATGCAGAGTATGCTTTGTGAAATTAGTTACACCAAGATCCAAAGGAGAGCTCAAAGGGTAGTGACGAACATTTCACACAGGGTAAGAGATAGATTCACTTTTAAAGGGTGAAACAATCAGCAGTGAACTTGGTTACTCATGGAATAGTCGGTCAGACAAATCAAACTCAAAACGCTGATAGTGAAAGGGCTAGAACAATGGTATTGATTTATGTTAAGGGTATTGATGGGGACCATTGTGGGCCGACCTGTTAGAACTGATGTGTAGTCCCGATCTGGTAAGTGTGAGATCTATAATGAGAGAACCGATGTCTAAGAGTACGTCGCACAGAAGAGCCGAGTTGGTTAAGAAGATGGTTGAAATAAATGGATCCTGATCTGGGAGGATCAGTCAAAGCCCAAGAAAGAGTAGCAAGCCAATTGGGCTTGGGGCCCAATTGTGCCAAGTTGTTAACCCAAAGGCCGATCTCTGGACCTTGGACCAAATTGAATTGTAACAGCCTTTGGGCCGAGCTAGTAGGCCAGGAATGGGCCAACCTCTAGATGCGATTAACTCGTGGATTTATGGGCCTCTGTGACCCACTTTAGTGGGCCCCAACTAATGATGAGTTGGGCCTTCGTTAAAAACCAGACTAGACGTCTCCCGAACTGGTGGGCCTGGGAGACTGGTCGCCTTTATCAGGGATCAGTGGAGGTACAAGTCTTTTGAAGTTTTAAGGAACTTTTGTCAAGGATCTTGTCTCGCCTTTATCACATCTTAAGATTTTCTTGTCTTTTCTTAAGATACACCTTTTAAATGGTGTTTGTATATTTACCTTACCACTCCAGCTGTAACATTCAATGGTAGGCCATGGTTTCTACAAAAATGATTTTCGAAAAGGCGATTTTCTACAAAAAGAAGGGGAAAAGGAGTAAAAATTAATTAGAAATATGCTTAAAAGAACGAAGAAAGACTGAAACTGAACCTTTAGCCCATGGAAACATAGAACTGGCTGAGTCATCTTAAATTTCCTTGGGCCAAGTGAAGCACCTGAAAAGAAATATAAAAACATTAATAATGCCAATCTTAAATATCATTAAATGCTTAAATTTTTTTTTGACAAATGCAGTTGGCTATATCTAGTTAATGTGTTATTATGGCTCATCTAAGCACAAAAATTATTATAAAGATGAACAAACATATCAATGAACTACACAGATTACGGTGATATGCTTCTAGGTAGTCACTAAATGATGGTTCTGAAAAGATTTGAGGGACTTACCCCTGTTTGATGGAGACCATGGAGCAACAGCAACAGTTGGTAACTTTTGAAGCATCTATCTTCTGTGAACTTATCCTGTTTTTTTCCGTCTTGCAAGAGATTAATTCAGAAATCAGGAATTAAATGGTGAAAAACAGATTAAATTTACCATTTTAGCCGCAACCAAATTCAACATAAGAGCATGCAGTATAGCAAGAAATATCAACATGCTGACAAGCAAAAGATTGGGCTTTGGCACTAAAACACAATAAAAAAATAAATGGAACAAGCTAATAGACTATGATGTCTGAAAGCTAATGCCATACTTGAAAACATTCAACAATCAGTTGCCAATTACAGATTTTCTATGAAAGAACAGCACAGTTGAGCATCCTTTTGTGTTATTTGCTTCGTTTACTGGATTATCTCTTGAATTGTGTCCAGAGGTCGCAATTTTATTGTATGGATCGAAATGAACTTGGATAAAATTCAATTGACTATACAGGCTTGGCTGGAGTGATGAGATAAAGTGGGATTGATTATTTTAAATACAAATAATATTAAATTGTCTTATAAGTTATAAGTATTCCTATAATCAAACATTTTGCTTCTTCAGGATCACCTGCTGAAGTTTGGAGGTATTAGGCATGATTTGCATATGCTTTTACCATTTACATTGATTTTTATTCCCTTTTCTTCTTTCTTTTTTTTTTAACATTTTTCCACAAGTCCTTTGTCATCTCATTCTACCACTGCTTATGGCCATCTTGAGAGAGTACTATCAATTACCATTAACATCATTCACTGGGCAAGCTAGTTTTACCATTTTAGCCACATTCAAATGGACACACACATCAAACTATTAATGCTAATAATAAGAATCACTGATTTTTCTTCTCTTTATGTTCTTAGTATTTCCACATTTAAATAAAGGAGCCATCACCTTCTGCATGAATTACTTACAATATTATCCTCAAGGAAACATCCTTTGCCAACATGATTAATTATCACATGGTCTCCTCTTCAAAATGGAGCACGAGATGTATATCCCCACCTACTGACAGAAAATCAAACCTGGCTCACTTCCCACTCAACAAATACCTAGAGAATTCTTTAAGACTGGCAAATACGAGAGCAAAAGAAAAGGACAAAAGGAGCCTAGAAAACTCGAACAAAGTGCAGCAAATAAGGCCCACAGAGAATTTCGACAAACTCAAAAGGCAAAAGTTTTTGGCTACCATACAAAGAAATCTCACAATATGAACCAAATGAACTAAGGAACTTGGAGAATTGCGCACTTCATAGAATCATGGATAAAGCTCACGCAAAAAAGAAAAAAACAAAACAAACAAATTTGCGCACAGAGAAAGACCAGCATACTCACACACACACACACACACAGAGAGAGAGAGAGAGAGAGAGAGAGAGATTACCCGTAGTTGAGAGAGATGACGGATTGAGAGAGATGGGATTAGTAAAAGAAGGTTGTGAGGAGTTGGGTGGTTTGCTGGTCTAGGGACTGGGTATGCGTTGGGAGGGAAAAGGTTGGGAGGCGCTATTGCTTAATGGTCTAAAAATATCATTTTGGCACCAAACTTTGCTCTATTGTCACATTAGGCCATGTTCTTTTTTTTTTTTTTTTTTTTTTTTTTTTTTTTTGGGGGTAAATAGGGTGAGAATAATTATGAGAAATTGAAAGACTTACCCTATCTTTCCAGACACTATTTACATTCAGTTAATTTATGTACGTTCCTCGGGGACTTTTTTTTTATTTCTTCACGCTCCTACATATTTTTTAAAAAATTTTACCTTTTTTTCGATTTTTTGTTCATGTAATGCTTTATATATTACTTTTGTTGTTTGATATTGTTTATATTTGTTTCTTGGTTGAATATATGTTGTTTCCATGTTTCAATACAAGTTTTACTATTTTTAAGCCCTTTTTGTTCATCAGATGTTTTTTATATTGTTCCTGCTATTTCTGGGTTGTTTCTATATAATTTTCAATATTATTTTGTTGTTTTTTGGTTGTTTCCATATTTTTTATGTTATTAATGTAGTGTTTGCCTATTTTTAGGTTCTTTTTGTTCAATGGTGGTTTCTATATTATTTATGTTGCTTTCTGGGTTGTTTCTATATAGTTTTCAATGTTGTTCTGTTGTTTCTTGATTATTTCCATATTTTTACGTTTTCAATGCATTTGGTCAAAATTGAATGAGTTGTGTTTTTCTATTCATGTATTTTTTTGATATTATGTTCAATGTGTTTTGTTTAATATTTGTAGTTTTATGTGTATATTTTTTAGTTTTTATTAGATTTCGAGTATAAAACTGATTATTTAATAGGGGCAGAAATTATTTTTTCACCGAAATTTTATTAGATGAAACTCGTTCGAAACAACCTTGTAATAACAAGGTAAAAAATCTGAAAATTTTGGCGGGAGCATAAAAAAGTACAAAAAAAACGCGGGACCATAAAAAATTTCGGAAAAAGCCCGAGAAAGTGACTGCAACATAAGTGGCGTAATGTAACACCCAAAAAATGTTACATAATAGTCATAAAATATTACTATAGACAATAAGTAGCACTTTTATGGTGATGCTCTTGCCCGTGCTACCTATTGTCTACGGTATCACTTTTAATAGCTTTAGTGACACTTTTTCTAGGTATTACGTTAAGCACTCATCTATTGTAACACTTTAAAAAAATAAATATAAAATATTACATATGAGTCTAATGTAGCACTTTTTTTATCAAATATAACATTTTTTTTAGCAAAATGTAACATTTTTTTGTAGCACTTTTAGTAATTTTCCTCGCACTTAACAAGTGATTTTTTGCTCTCAAGAAGCATCGAACCCCAAGACCTATGATGTTTGGAAATGGTAATTTGCCACTGGGCTAAGTTGATTCTTTTTGCATCTTCTGCTTTGATTTTTGTATATACAAGTATATATGCTTTATATATATTAAAAATTATATTATATATTATATATATTAAAATTATATTATACCTATAAATATAAATTATATCATATATTATATATTAGAAATTATATTTTATATTAGAAATTATATTATATATCAAAGAATATAATAAAATAATAAATAAAAATATCAAATAAATTTATCAACGAATTGATTTTCCATTGTTAAAAATAAAACGAAGGATATAAATACAAAATTAATTTACCAATAGAAAAAATCCATAAGTAATTACCAATGACATGTTCGTTGGTATTTTTTTTTTAAAGTAAGGTTGCTGACGAAATTAGTTTTCGTTGGTAAAATTAAAATTATTAAATAAGAATAATAAATTCACCTAGGGATTTTTTTGTGGATTTTATGACGGAGTTAATTACATTTGTAATTTTTTTTTAAAAAAGCGAAAAAATAAAATAAAAAACCTTCGGTAATATCTACAAATATTTTCTATCGATAAAATTTGTGGATATTCTATAATTTCTTGTAATGTCATATAACATTTATCAATTGATTATGTATAACTTATATATATATATATATATATATATACTCCATATAATAGAATTAATAGCAATAATTTAAAAAATAACAAATAAATAATTAATATATTTATGAAATCTGAAATTATGTTAATGCTACATGTAAACTAACTAAAATCTCATATACAATAAAGAGGCAAAATAAATGGTAAAAAACTTGAAAATTGGAATTTATTGATATTTATAGATTATAGTTACTAAAACATCAAAAACAATTAAGAAAAAATATGCTTTTGTCTTTACCTAATTTTGGGATAACAATTAACTAAATAAATCGTTCACATTATTTAATTAAAGCGATGTAACTTTGTGTTGCCGAAATATAGATAAAAAAGTGTTACAGCTAATTAAATATAGTGTACCTGGATTGTTATTTAATTAAAGTGATACATATTTGTGTTACCAAAATAATAACAAAAAAAGTGATACTTAAAAATATTACTTATTTGAAACTGTTACAAATAAGTGTTACATATTTATAAAGTGCTACAAAAGTGTTACATAAATATTATAGTGTAAAAGTGTTACAAACACGTGTTACATAATGTGTTTTATGTAATAAGTGCTGCAATTTTGTTATCTAATTTCATTTATGTTGTAGTGTGAAATATGTCATTTTTTCCGAAATGTTGGGCAAATGTGTCCTTAACCAAATGATTATATTATCAAGTTGAGTCTTTTGACTGGGGTTTTTGGACTTACAACCGTAATTATATTTGAGTGAATCTCTTGTGAGACGACCACTCGAATCTAAAAATGCTAGTTAGATCCTCCACATCCAAATCCCGGATCCAAACCCAACTCAACCCCCACCCCTCCTAAAAAACAAAGTTGCTCCCCTTCTCTTTCTCTCTTCCACAATTTGCTAATGGGGGCAGGACAGGCGATGAAGAGAATCCCAGTCATCCAATTTTGTCAAAGGAATCCCAAACCCACTGGTACAACATGCTAGGTTGAAGAAAAATTTATAAATGTTGATTCTAACAAGACTGATGATCTTGTTAGAAAGTTTTACTTAAGGGCTCCATCCAACATGTCAGTGGGAGGGAAGGCTTCTGATCAGCCCAACATTAAGAACTCCGGTCTCTCAATAGGAGATTGAACATATCATGTTGGGTGGATGCATCTGACTCTCCACAAGAACCTTGTCAATAGAGGACAACATTCAAAAAAGTTGACTGATTTACATACTAATCCTTCACATTTGGAGAAACTTATACTATCTATGTTTGGCCAATGTCATAAATTTCAGGATTTTGAGGGGAACTATATAGTAATTTTTTTCAAGGGATTACTAATATTTTGAGGTAAAATATTAATGCTATTCATAGGAACTACTAATATATTTTAGGAAAAATTAATGCTTTTAAGAAGAACTATTGATTATTTTCAGAGAAAAAACTAATATTATAAAAATGACACCGCCCCAAAATATTACAAAAATTTCCGCCTATACCGGTGGTTTACGGGTTTAGGATTCTTCTTACGAATTTTGACCCGTAAGACTGTCTTGTACTCCCTCCATCCCATAAAGATAGGCAAGTAGAAGAATTCACACAAATTAAGAAAACACAATAAATATAATTGGGATTATAATTTTTCCCCATTCTTCCTATTTTGCCCTTGCATTAAATGGTGGTATATCATTCCAAGTGAATTAAATAGGGGCAATAATATATTGTTGTATAATTAATCTACGAATAAGGAAACAAGCGCATAATTTTTATTTAACAAAAAAAGAAAAAGTGACCTATCTTTTTGGGACGGAGAGAGTATGAGTTTTTGCTATTATGTTTGAGCCCGAACATTGATGAAGTTGTTATTGGATTTGTTATCCAGACTTGGACCATGGTATTGCACAATCCAAGCATAATCCATAGGGACCACCACTTTTTACTTCCACATTTGCCCTTCTTTTACACAGCCAAAGTGGAAAAATAATTAGGGGTGAGGGGTATTCAGACTTTTAAAATCTTATCTTATGTAATCTATTTTCCCAAACAAAAACTAAGTAAACTCATATAATCCATAAACATTATACTCCTACGTCCCAAACATAAAATATTAGACTGACATATTATCAATGAACAGTATAATTCTATTTAATCCAATCCAATTGTAACCAAACACAAAATATTAGACTGCTATATTATCAATGAACAGCGTAATTCAATTTAATCCAACCAAATTGTAAGTATCCTGTCCAACTTCCCAAACGAGGTCTTAGTGTATGAATTTCACAAAACGATCCTTTTTTTATTTTTTATTTTTGATAACTTGGTTTTATATGTTTCGTTTTAGTGTTCTACATTAAGTGAGGAAAATAAGATTTTTAGTCTGCCTGGGCTCTTTTCATTGTGCCGCCAAGGTAAATTGCGGGATGTTTTTAGCCTTTGGCTTTCACATTTCTAGTTCGACGGCTACTCATTTTTTTTGTCCGCCAAGGTAAATTTCAGAAATTTGGGGATAACTTAATATATTTTAGAAATTTAGTGTTACGACGTTAAATTTAACTATTTTATAGGACATATAAAATAATTAAACCGAAATCCTAAAGGTAAAGAGAACAATTATGTTCGACCCCCAATCTACTAATAACGATCTCTAATGAATCGAACCCACACGGATGCTATTCAATTTATGAGTTCCCACCAAATCTTCACCAAGCTCGCATATGTACAAGGGCAATTTTGATGGAAAAAGGGATATGAACCATTTTTGACCTCCATTAAATTAAAAAACAATTTGATGGGCGGGGATTTGAAATTCGACCTTCCACCCCAAATTAATTAAATTTAACTATTGTTAAGTTATATTACTAAGCCACCTGGTTACAAAACGATCCTTATCGAGTATAATGATGGATTGTTTTGGGACAATAATTAATAATAGAACTCTTGTTGTTGTGTATATATGTCTTTACATGTAACATAGTGTTCTACATTAAGTGTTATGTACATCAATTTTTTTATTTGTTGATTGGACATTAAAATATTAAAAAAATTCCAGTAGTGATGAATATATATATATATATGTATACAAAAAGAAATAAATAAATATTTGTATCTATAGTTAAAAGTGGTTCGTTAAACTAGTTATTAGGTGCCTAAACTAGTAACTAGTGGAAACATGTGTAAAAAGATGTATTCGTAAAAAAAAGTGATACAACTACTCAGCCCAATGAAACAACTACTCAGCCCAATGAAGATGAAGCCCAAGATATTACAACTATAATACCACCAGAAGAGCCCAAAGAGAAAGATCCAAAAGGAATGCCCAAACGTATCGTGAAGAAACCCGGATGGCTTGAGGATTATGAACATTAGATAAAATTTATCTGTTAGGGAATATTCCCAATTTTCATGCTGTTAAAGAATGTAGTGGTCCCAAGGAATTAGTTATAGCTGCAGTAATATAATGATGAGGAAATGGCAGTGTAAAACTCATGACTGAAAATTTATCAAAATTCCCTATTTTCTTTCTCCTCCCTGTTTTCTCTGTTTTCTACTGGAGCATACACCTGCTCGAAAGGTGCCCCTTAAATTTTAATCCTAACATTGGTGCTTTCATCGCCTCTTCCTCATGTCTCCTGCCGATGAGTCCCCTATCTCTCAACATCACCTTGATACACTTTCCGATTCCATCCACTCCGCCTTACAACAATTCATGTTGGCTGTCGATTCCAAACTCGCCGCAATTCGTTCCGAATTCCATACACCTCCGTTCAATGATGGTTCTTCTTCCTCCTGCACACCCGCTCCCGGGTCTGGCCAACCGGGTCATCGCCCGGACGCTCCTCCTCTTCGCTCTATGAAGTTAGATATCCCTTGTTTTGACGGGTCGGACCCTTCGGATTGGCTCTTTCGCATTAAGGCATTTTATGATTTTCATCACACGCCGGCGAACACTCGTTTGCAAATTATCGCATTTCATTTGGATGGTCGTGCCGCCGCCTGGTTCCAATGGGCTCGCCGTAATGGTCTGATTTCCACGTGGTCGGCGTTTCTTGCCGCGGTTGCCCATCGCTTTGGACCCGCACAGTTCGAAGATCCGGAGGGCCTTCTTTCCAAACTCACCCAATCCACTACTGTTGCTGAGTTCCAGGCTCAGTTTGAGGCTTTGTTAAATCAAGTCACGGGCATATCCGAACCTCTGTTGATAAGCTTCTTCATCACCGGTTTATGCACCGAGATCCGCCGTGAGCTGAAATTCCACCGCCCCAAAACGTTGATGGAAGCTTTTGCCATGGCTCGGGCTTATGAAACCCATTTTGAGAATGTCCCTTCAGTGGGCCGTCCCACCTTCCGCAGCCCAAATACTTTTCGTCCCTCTCCCTCATTGGGCCAAAACCCAACCCATAATTTACCTGGCCCTAATATGAAACCCACTTACACACCATCTTCTTCTCAGTCTTCTTTTCCAATCCTTAGCCAAACCGCTGCACCTCTACCCCCAAAATTACCTCCATTATTAACTTCTCCCAATCTTCCGATTCGTCGTTTATCTCCGGCGGAGCTTCGCGATAAACGTGATCGCGGATTATGTCAATTGTGACAAAAAATACAGCCCGACTCACCATTGTAAGAGTAAATTCTTGCTCCTCCTGGGCAATGATGATGACGACGTCCCTGTCGGCGACTCGTCGGAACCCACATCTCCGTCAGATGGGGATATTGAAGGTGACATCTCCACCCTTCATTCCTTGTCTGGCCATCATCAACAACGTTCCTTGCGTGTTTTTGGGTCCCATGGGCCACATCGTTTTCAAGTCCTCATTGACAGTGGGAGTACTCACAACTTCATCAAACCTTCCCTCGTTGAACAAATGGGCTTATCGGTGGAATCTATTCCAGCGTTTCGTGTGTCGACGGGCAGCAGCGCCTTTTTGGTTTGTCAACACAAATGTTCTGCCACCACTATACTTATTCAGGGTATTTCTTTTACACTGGACTTGTATGTGCTTGCTATTGAGGGCCCTGATGTTGTTCTTGGATTTCTGTGGCTTCAACTTTTGGGTAAGGTGGCGCACGATTATTCCTCACTCACTGAGAGACATTTCCGTCACCAACCCCTGTGTCTTTCCATGCCTTGCAGGCCCTCCTTCGTCAACTGGATCCGCCCCAGTTATTTCTCCTATACCATTATGCCACCGAACCTCCATCCGGGCATTCCACAGACATAGTGTTTCGCACGGATATTCCTTCGGAGGCTAGTACATTGTTGCATGACTTTCAGGAGCTCTTTCAGACACCTACGTGCCTTCCTCCACATCGGTCGGTGGACCATCGCATTCACCTTGTTCCCGATTCTAAGCCGGTTAACGTTCGACCATATCGCTATCCGCATTTTCAAAAGGCAGAAATCGAGAAGTTAATTCAGGAGATGTTAGCTCAAGGCATCATTAAACCCAGCACGAGTCCTTTCTCGTCTCCTGTCCTTTTGGTCCGTAAAAAGGATGCGTCGTGGCGGTTTTGCATGGACTATCAGGCTTTAAACGCTGTCACTATTCGGGATAATTTTCCTATTCCCACGATCGATGAACTCCTTGATGAATTGGGTGGGGCAACAGTTTTCAGCAAATTAGATCTCTGTGCGGGATATCATCAAATCCGCATGCACCCAAAAGACACCTATAAAATGGCGTTCCGCACACATGATGGTCACTTTGAATTTTTGGTAATGCCGTTTGGCCTTACCAATGCGCCATCTACCTTTCAGGCTACGATGAATCGTCTTTTTGCCCCGTATCTTCGTAAGTTTGTTATCGTTTTTTTTTATGATATCTTGATTTACAACCCCTGTATGCAGTCCCATTTGGAGCATTTGCGTGTGGTGTTCAGTTCTCTGTTGGCTAACCAGTTCTTTGTGAAGCTTTCTAAATGTCTATTTTGCAAAGATTCCATCGATTATTTGGGACACATTGTATTTGCTGGGGGAGTTAAGGCTGATCTGAAAAAAATTGAGTCCATGCTTCAGTGGCCTGTTCCGAAGAATGTAAAGGAATTGCACGGATTCCTTGGCCTTACGGGCTATTATCGCCGTTTTATTAAAGGGTATGCGACCATCGCTGCACCCTTAACCGATTTACTCCGCCGTGAATCTTTTGCTTGGAACACAGAGGCGGATATGGCTTTTATTTTTCTCAAACAAGCCATGGTTGAAGCTCTAGTCTTACGTCTTCCAGATTTTTCGCAAGAGTTTATTGTAGAAACTGACGCGTCAAATGAGGGCATTGGGGCTGTCCTTATGCAGCAGGGGCATCCTATTGCCTATTTTAGTCGCAAGCTGGGGCCTCGTCTTCGGACTTCCTTTGTTTATGATAAAGAATTATATGTGGTGACTGAGGCCGTTCTTAAATGGCGGCAATATCTCTTGGGCCAAGCTTTTGTCATCCGCACGGACCATCGAAGTCTTAAAGAGTTACTTCAGCAGGTCATTCAAACTCCGGCACAACAATCTTATGTTCGAAAACTTATGGGCTTCCAGTTCCGCATTGAATACAAACCCGGATCTTCCAATTGCGTCGCTGACGCTCTCTCTTGCATCCCGTCTGACTGCGGGGACACTTCGACAGCCTCTTTGGCGGTTTTTTTCTCCCTAACGTCCAGTCCGGTCTTTAATCTTATGGATAAATTGCATCAGGAGAATTCGGCAGATCCTTTCCTCCAATCTCTGCACGCTAAGTTCAAGCAAGGTATACTTCCATCTTTCTATTCAGTCTCTGCACCCTAGTGGTGGCCACACGGGCGTCAAACGTACTCTGGTACGCCTTGCGGCGAATTTCTATTCGCCTCAAATGCGGACTTCAGTGGTCAATTACATTACCAATTGTTTACTTTGTCAACAAATTAAATATTCCACTCAAGCCCCGACTGGCCTCTTGCAGCCTCTCCCTATTCCAAAGGCAGTTTGGGATGATATTTCGATGGATTTCATTACGGGCCTTCCAACTTCGAAGGGCTTTTCAGTGATTTTGGTAACAGTGGATCGTCTGTCAAAATATGCCCACTGTGGGCCTTTCCCCACTTCGTTTACTGCAAGTAAGGTGGCTACCCTGTTCGTGGATTTGGTGGTTAAACACCATGGTTTTCCTCGCTCTATTATCTCTGATCGGGATCCCATTTTTCTTAGTCAATTTTGGCAGCAACTGTTTGCTTTAAGTAGGACAACATTATCAATGAGTAGTGCTTACCATCCACAAACCGATGGCCAAACGGAAGTGCTTAATTGTGTTTTGGAGCAATATTTACGTGCATTTACACAAGACAAACCAACCAGTTGGGTTTCGTGGTTAGGGTGGGCCGAGTTCCATTACAACACCAGCTTTCATAGTAGTCTCAAGATGTCTCCTTTTCAGGCGCTCTATGGTCGTGTTCCTCCGTCCATTCCTCATTACACTAAAGGTTCCACCCCAATTCAGGCCCTTGATGATAATCTTATCGGTCGAGATGAGCTTCTACGCACTCTCCATGCCAATCTTCAAGCAGCCCAAAATTGAATGACTATCCGTGCTAACTTGCACCGTAGTGAGGTTCATTTCACCGTCGGGGATATGGTCCTCGTCCGTCTGCAGCCGTACCGTCAACTTTCTATCAGCCAGGGCAAACATCACAAGCTTTCGAAGAAATATTATGGTCCATTTCGCATTATTGAACGCATTGGTCTGGTGGCTTATAAACTTTAGTTACCGGAGTACAGTCGCATTCATCCCGTATTTCACATTTCTGTTCTCAAACTTTACAAAGGTTCTCTTCCATCCACTGTTCTTGATTTACCCGTTGATAATAATGATGCTCAGCCCGTAGACGTGCCGCTAGCTGCGTGTGCTACTCGTACAATTCTTGTGCATGGTAAACCTTTACGGCAAGTCCTTATTCAATGGCAAGGATATCCGCCGGAGGAAGCTACTTGGGAATCTCTTGCGGAGTTTTGCAAAGCTTATTCTACGTTTCACCTTGAGGACAAGGTGAATTTTCAAGGGGAGGGCAATGATACAACTACTCAGCCCAATGAAGATGAAGCCCAAGATATTACAACTATAATACCACCAGAAGAGCCCAAAGAGAAAGATCCAAAATGAAGGCCCAAACGTATCGTGAAGAAACCCGGATGGCTTGAGGATTATGAACATTAGATAAAATTTATCTGTTAGGGAATATTCCCAATTTTCATGCTGTTAAAGAATGTAGTGGTCCCAAGGAATTAGTTATAGGCTAATGATAATATAATGATGAGGAAATGGGTGTAAAACTCATGACCGAAAATTTATCAAAATTCCCTATTTTCTTCCTCCTCCTGTTTTTCTCTGTTTTTTGCTGGAGCATACACCTGCTCGAAAGGTGCCCCTTAAATTTTAATCCTAACAAAAAGTCTTTCACAGAACAATACGATCTTGCAATGGAAAGTACATCATTTGAATATATAAAGGGGAAATTTTTTAACTACCCACTATAAATAGTGGGTATTCTTTTCTACCCACCAACTTAAAAATACTCCCTTTTACCCAATTTGACCAAACTGCCCCTCCTTTAATTTGATGATTTTGAATTTTAAAACTGATGTAATTATTATTTTTCTTGAAAATCGTGTACATTCCCACCCAAATACACACAAACACACACATACTATGTATCATGTCCAAATCGTGCCATATCATGCCAAAATCGTGCCCCTATTTTATGTTGTGCCTATGACATTTTGAAACTTGTGTTTACTTTTTTATCGTGCGTGCATTGTAAATAAAAATGAAAGAAACCATACGGCTATATTATTTTATATCGTGCATATGCATTGTGATTTGAATTGTAATGTATATATCGTGCATATGTAAACTAAACGCATACCGTGCACAACATTGCATGCATATCGTGCACATCATTGCATGCATATTGTGCACAACATTTCATGCACATGTACATTGCATGCATATCGTGCACATCCTTGCATGCATATGTGCATTGCATGTATATCGTGCATCATTGCATGCATGAATTGTAATGTATATATCGTGCCTACATGTTGTGCATTGTATATGTGTATCGTGCATGCATATTGTGCATGCATATCGTGCATGCATGCATATTGTGCATGCATATCGTGCATTGTATATGTGCATGCATTGTATATCGTGCATGTAAATAATTTTATATCGTGCATGCATTGTATATCGTATCCACTCCACTCCAAATACACACACCCCTATGATATATATCGTGTCGTGTCGTATCCATATTGTGCCACCCTCCAATTGTTTGAAAAATCTGAAAAATTGTTTATTAATTTTGAAAAGTGTTTCAATAAAATTAAAAAATATTTTGCAATTTATTAAAAAACGTTAAAAAATCCACAAAATTATTTTAAAATCTAAACATTAAAATATAAAAAACCACGATAATTTATTTTAAAAACGAAAAAAGAATCAAAGTTTATTTTAAAATAAAAAATTTACAAAAAATTAAATATGAAAATTAAAAAAAACTACACTTTTTTTAAACATTTGCCATTATTTAAAATATGGAAATTTATTTAAAAGTCTCAAAAATTGTTTAAAAATATGAAAAATGGATTAAAAATGAAAATTGTTGAAGGCTTTCGAAATTTTTTTACCAAAAAGTCAGATTTTTTATAAAATCCAAAAAGGGAGTAGAGAGAGAAAAAATAAAGAGATAGGACCCCACCTATTTTTGCATTTAAAATATAAGGGTATTTGGGTAAAAGAACCACAAAAGTAGGTAGAAAACTTAGCTCTTTATCTCACATGTTAGAAAAGTCTTTGTCCTATATCAAGTAGGTATTTCCCACAATTTGCTCATATATCAATGTCTTTTTCACTAACAGTGTGTCTTTATGCTAAAAGGCATTTTTCTAAAAGGGTTGTGACGATTCAACAACTTAAGGGAGTACATAAAGTGCTTCAAGTATTTCAACACAATTAACATATACATATAAGTGATAAGGTTCATCCTCTCTCCTTAAATAAAGTTTTTTTCACTCTTATTTTTTGATATCTTTAATTTATTTCTCATAACATGCTAAAGTTCTAGTCGAAGTTTCCTAAGAAGTGTAATCTTAGAATTTTTGTGCTATAGATTTGAATCATTGAGGTGGTTTTTGTGACAATCCAACCCTTTTTAATTACTCAACTTTTAAATTTAATATTGATGAATAATTTAGCATCAATTACCTTGATTAAATTTAAATGTGAAATTTACTCGTTTTATGTATGTTATATTTTTGTGAGTTCAGGAACCGATTGTGCCTCTAATTATGAGAAAGAGTATAAATGGATGTCTCAATGACATATTATGGACATTATTATGGAGTCTTAAACTTTAAATTTTCAGAATCGGTTTTAGACCGATTAAGTGAATATTCGGAGATTTTCACCAAAAAAATTATTTATGTTTTGAGAATTAAAGACTTAGTTATGAAATAACATTATTATTATTAGTGACTTTTGTATTTATGAAAAACAAGATTTAATTATCTTTTGGGATTTTTAAAAATAATAAAAGCTTACTTTGAAAGTATTAAAGACTACAAGATATCTTAATGAGAGGGGTAAATTAGACTTTTTCAACCTCAAATACTCTCGTGCTTCTATAAATGAACTCTCACTCTAACTTCACCCACACAATGGATTTTCGAGAAGAGAGGAGCCGTGGTAACTTCAAAGGTAATTTATTCATCTCTTTTCTTTTCAAAGGTAATTCTTGTCTTTTAATTAAAGTATTTTAGGGAGATGATCTTATGCTAGAACCAACATTAGAAATGGACTTTAATAATGAAAACATTAAGTTAGAAACCCTCATTTTTGAAACAAAATTTTTGGCCCTTTACCTATTTTCATGTATAGGATTTTTGTTTCACTTTTTGTTTCTAGAGGGTGGTTTATCTAACTAGTAGGAGCATGAAAATGTGTTTTTTTTTTTATCTTGTTTAAGAAATGAAAAATACCCCCATATTACACCTTGTAACGGACGGTCAAGCATGGGTATTTTGAGGTTGATGATTTGTTTAACTTGAGCATGTTTAAGTGTAGTTTAGGAGCTTAATGTGTTGATTCAAGACTTAGATTTTTTAATTTAAGCTTGATGAAGTTAATGATGTTTAAAGAATAATTTGTGTGGTTTAATTTGTTATTTTGAAAGTGTTTAAGTTGGTGTTGGTGAAAGATTTAAGGGAGAAGATAAACATGTGATTTAGTAGATTTTAATCTCTTTGTTTTTCACCATTTTTGAAGATGAAGGCTTAGGACTTTGTTGATAGTTTTTGGTAGTTTTAACAAGTTTTAGAGATTATAATGATATTAAAAAATTGTTAAAATACGGTGCTTAGAGTTATGAGAGTTAGATAATCAAAAAGAGGACGAAAAATAGTGAAAGTACCCCATCATGGTGGTCGCCGGCAGCCATGGTGATGGCTCCTAGGGGCTGCCTTAGTGAAGAGGCAAATGAATTATTATGTTAGTAGATTATTAGAGGTGTCAAATGGGCCGGGCCAAACGAAAAAATTGAGTCGGGCCGGGCTAAACAGTGACCGGGCCACTGTTTCTTGAGCCCATCCCGACCCAACCCACAAAAATGCACTAGAAAAACCGGGTCAACCAGGCCGGGCCAAAAAAGCCCAGCTTATTTCGGGCCTCTAAAATTAGAGCCCAGTCCGGTGCTATTACCGGGCCGGTCGGGCCAGCCCACTAGGTCGGACCGAAAATGACATCTCTATAGATTATATATGGAGTATAAGAAAGATGGTGCAAGAAAAGGGAATGAATTTGACAAAAAGGTGTGTGAAGGTATATGTACTTTTCATACAAACCAAAAGAATAGTTTTGAAAAGTTAATGTTTTTTTTTTTTTTTTTTTTGATCGGTTGAAAAGTTAATGTTATGATGATAATGTAAGGTTAGTAGGTTAGGTAGTGGTAATGGCTAAAAGTAACCAGGTGGCTTAGTCCACCTAGCCACCACAAGCAATTGTGGGGTGGAGGTCAGGGGTTCAAATCCCTGGTCCATCAAATTGTTTGTGGGGTGGAGGTCAGGGGTTCATATCCCTGCTTCATCAAATTGCTCCCCGGGCATATGCGAGTAGTGAAGATTTGGTGGGAACTCATACTGAATAGCATCCGTGTGGGTTCGATTCGGGAGAGATCGTTATTAGTAGATTGGGGGGTCGAACATAATTGTTCTCTTTACCTGGGAGGATCTGGTTGTACGTCGTGAGACCCCGCTGTAACATCTTGGCGTGCGTGCACATCCCGCGGCCAGTTTACCTTGGCGGCAGCAATGAGGAATGGAGTGTTGTCCTCAGATAGTCGGTAGTAAGCGCTGGGCGAGTTATAAATTATAAAAAAAAAAAAAAGGTAATGGCTAAAAGTTAGTGACGTGACATAAAGTTGCTTTTGTTTAAAAAGGAGATAAGGATTTTAAGGAGACTTTTTATAAGATGACGTGACTTAGATATTTATGTGATATTATAAAATGATGGTTCAATTTAATAAGTTGGGTGATTAATGAAGGATTATGGTTTAATTAATTAAGATTTTGATTAATCGATGAATTTGTCTAATGAAAGTTATTAGTCAATTAATTAATTATAAAAGGATTAATTAAGAATGGAATGATTTAAGTTGGTCATACTTTGACTTTTACTTTGACTTGATAGGGTCAATTTTTGTTACGAAAACTCTTTTAAAAGGGAATAAACACTCGATTATTGGATGCGTGACTTTAAGGAACTTATTAGACTTTACTTAACCTTAGATACTAAGTTTTCTAAATGATTATGTAATTGTCCTATGTGTTTAATGTTGAAGAATTGAAATATAATTGGTGCAACGCAATTGGATACAACCTCATTCAATTAATTACATCACTAGCACTTATTAAATGTCAAAGGTGGGTAAACTTCTGAATTTTTAAGCATATCGTGCTATTATGCTATTTTGTTGATTACTCTATTTAAGAATTGAAATTATACGTTGGCACGAGAAGACTTGCAACTTTTTGGGTGACAAAAATTATATGTTGGGACGGGAAGATATACCAACCTTCGGGTGGCCAAAGAAATTACACGTTGGCGCGGGAGATATACCAACTTTCAGGTGTCCAAAGGAATTATGCGTTCCCACGGAAAGATATTTTTGGGTGTCCAAATAACTAATTTGAAATGTAGTTTTGATCTCATTATAATCTAACTATTTATATTTCCCACTAAGTGCCATAACTCACACCTTCAAATACTTTACATTTTAGATAAGGGAAAATAAGATTTTTAGTCCTGTAAGTTGGACATGTTTTAGAATTAGTCCTCTAAATTGTCACATTCATTTTTTAGTCCTTTAACTTTCAAATTTCTAGATATTCAGTCCTTTAACTTAACAATTTTATTTTTGGTCCTAAAACTTAACATATTTCAGAAATTTGGTCCTATAACTTAATATATTTTAGAAATTTAGTCCTATAACTTAACAATAGTTAAATTTAACTATTTTATAGGACCAAATATAAAATAATTAAATTTCAATGTTTGGAAACTAATTAAATTATAAAAATAATTAAAATTAAATTAGTTTGATTAATAAAAAGTTTGAATAAATAGAAATTTCTAAAATAATTAATGAATTCTAGGAAAATTAAAATAATTACATCAAATTAGTAAGTTAAGAATAATTTGTCATATTTATGGAATTAACCTTTGGTGAGGATAATTATCTCCAAGAAATGTAATCGAGACTCTTTGTACAAGATGCATTTAATTCAGAAGGTTTAAAAAAATAATTGTTAATTAAAATCATTCGATTTTAAAAATAAAATTAATTTAGAAATAACCTTTTAATAAATTAATTAAATTTAACTATTGTTAAGTTATATTACTAAATTCCCTAAAAAAGGTTACATGACCAAATTTCTAAAATATGTTAAGTTATAGGACCAAATTTTCAAATATGTTACGTTATAGGATTAAAAATAAAATTGTTAAGTTAAAGGAATTTGAATATCTAGAAATTTGAAAGTTAAAGGACTAAAAAATGAATGTGACAATTTAGAGGACTAATTCTAAAACATGTCCAACTTACAGGACTAAAAATCTTATTTTCCCTTTTAGATAATGATAATGAACCCGAAGCCGAGGCGTAGGGTGCAGCAAACATGGGACGTTGCTTATTAATTCTCACTCTTTTGAATTGCCTGTTTTGAAGTAAACAATGTTAGCGGTTGTTATAATATGATTTACATCTGTTGTGTTACTCTTAATAAACTATTAATGCTTTTGCTACCGCTATAATTAAATAAGAAATTTAGGATCACTTTTTAGTAATTAAAGTATTCACTTTAAACTTCTACGCAAATTATTTATAAATGCTCAAGGGTTCCATATTGATGTTCGAACCCTAAGGGTTCTAGGGTGTTACTGATTTACTTAAGAACCATTTATAGCATTGTGGGAGAAATTTACACCACAAATGATAGTGTCATCTTGTACCTAGCCTATTTCATATACAATATACTATAAACCCCCATACCCACTTTACATCATAATACAATTATAAGAATATATTTTACAATTGAGATTGGTAATGTACTTGCACGATCGAGACAAAGTAGAATAGTTGAATGGGTTGAAGTACAAACAATGGAGTCTAAACATGAGATACCTTTTAACAATCACAAAGGTGTTTAATATGTTGTTCGAACACTGTCTAGAAGAGGTGACTGATTGTAAGCAACTGAAGCACAAAAGGCAAAGGCCGGAGTAGAAGGATGATGACTTTATTTGTCTTTTCATTATCCCCGTGTTCTTAAACAACATTCTCAAATGTGTTTCATGTTCACAAAACCTTATAAATTTGGGACGCGTTTGGGAACTGTGAAAAGCCAGGATAATATCCTTATCACATCTTTTCACAACGTTTGAGGTTTATGATGTCGGCCCGCGTGATAGGGATGTGCCCATGAATTAATCACCTTTCCAATTGAAACTACATCACACCTTTGAGGTGTTATTAAATAGTACCAAGTTATCCTTCAACTGAAATTACCTTTTTATCATCAACAACAAATTACTCTGAATATATTGGCTGGTCACTTGGTTCTTACTCAAATTGACCTTTTGTCGAAATTCTATGCTAATTGAAGTCGAGATCTTGCTTTCTGATTGAAAATTTTGAAGTAATAATTTTTTGCTATATATTTTTCCCATTAACTTTCTAGATTTGGGTCTTGTCGAAAATTTTGATTCTCGATTAATTATAACGTTTCAATTAACGCAATTGCAACTATATGCAGGTATTGGAATTGGCTGGAAACGCTGCAAGGGATAACAAAGAGAGGGGCGACGCGACACACATATCTTTTGGACCATAAATAGTTGTTTTTTTATGCAACATGTTAGGTTATGGGACTATTAGTTTAGTTGGTTCTTGATTTTAATTTCTTTTCTGATTCTGCGTTTTTCACTTTTTAGTTGTAGCTGGTGGTAGGTTTTGTGTTAGATTTGTGCATAGATATGAATGAATGGATTTTAGTTATCAAAAACTGCATTGTTTAGTCACCTTTCGAATGAGCCGCTCCTTATTCTGAAATTTAGCAATTTTTGTATAGCCAGTCCAGTTTTCTTCACTCCAAGTTCAAAAAATGGGACTGGGTTATGTGGGTAGTAGGCGATTTTCGATTTTAGGGTTGCAAAGGGAAGAGGGAATCTGAATATGAGAAGAGTCTTGTTTGGGTTCTTTAAAAGAATGGGCAAATTGGTCATTTCCATTGTAGTCACTTATTATCAAAGTTGTCAAACACCAATATTGACCAAATATATTGGATTCAATACAGACATAATCCAACACCCAAACAAAAAGAACCTTACAAAGGATAGTGATAAATAATCAAATCATCACATATCCAGTATTACTTATATAATCCCATCAATTTTCCCAAACGCGCCCTTGGAGTGTTATTCAGAAATCTGCACTACAAAGCCGAAAGTTTTTCCTAAAGAAATTAGAGAGGATTTACCAGCTCTTACAGGAAGAAATTTCTCTAAAAAGATTTTTATCCTTAATAGAATTAAATAAGTAGAAATCATGATCGGAGGTGCATGCAGTACTCCATGGTACAAAATAAAAATGCCACCAATCTATTTCCATGATACGAGAGCAGATGTTTTGCTAGGAAACAATTTTCTACAAACATTTAAGAAATTTACACAAGAAAATGAGTCAAGAAGACTTATTTTCACAACACTATGTGATCATAAGATTATTTTCCAAAGACTGCGGGAAGTGTAATACCCGAGCCTCTCACTACCCACCTGGTCAATAAGTCGTGCAATACATGTTGGTTAATGTGGTATCAGCATAATCCGATTATTTTATACGGCATGAATAGTTTTATAATTTTGGAACTCACTTGTAATACCCGGTTCTTTTTAATTGGGGATAAAATTAAGGTTTGACTAGAATCGAATTTGGGTATTTAATTTCTGATTTTATTTCCATAATAAAGGAAAGTCAATTTTTACAAAAGGGAAAATCGTGTTTATAATAGAAAGAAATCAAATATCCATTTATGGCATATAAATCAAAGTATTTTTGGTAATAAAATTTCAGCAAAATATTCTTACCTTAAATTATTTGAATCCTTGGCCTATAAATTGAAAGCCTCCCTAGGGTTTTTATTCACAATTTTCTACACCAAGCAAGAAGATAAATTCTTCTTCTTCTTCTTTTTCTCCTCCCTAAAACCGCCACCACCATCACCGTTGTGCTCCACCGCCGCCGCCACCGGCACCTCCACCATGGTCATCACCTTCTCAAACCCTAAGCCCCATAACCAAAACCCAAGATAAAAACCAAGGAAAGGGAAATAGAAATAAAGGAAGCGAGAGAAGCCGGCTGCCGCCATGACCGCCGATCGCCGCCGCCAGTTACCAATGACGGAGACGAAAGAGCGATACGGAAGGAGGTGAGGAACTTGAGCACTATGCATTCATGTTTGCATTTATTTCATGGTGCTATTGCATTTAAGGTGGGGTTTACTGCTTATGTCTATTTTAAATGCCTGTATGATTATTTATGTCTGTGCACGTTAAACATGACAAGTACGAAGGTACTTAATTGTACAAGCATGAATGTACTAATTGTACAAGCACAATGGTACTTAATTGTACAAGCATAAAAAGCACGATAATACTTAATTGTACAAACATGAAAAACACGATGGTACTTAATTGTACAAGCATGAAAAGCACGATGGTACTTAATTGTACAATCATGAAAAGCATATGTGTACAAGCATTTAATTTAGACATTGCGTCATCACTGGGCTGTTGAATACTCACCCCATGTTTTTCCACAGATGAATGAAGGAGCCGGAGCGTGGCAAAGGGGACGGTGGAAGTCGAATCAAGAATTTAAAGGGCCCCTTTATTTTGATTTATTTAATGATGTTAAAAACTAAATAGCTTTTATGGATTTTTGTTTTTTTTTAGATTTTTTTGGACACGGTTTCCATGAGTATTTCGCATTTATGACAAGTCGTAGTATTTATTTCCCTTTAAAAATGCATCTTCAAGCCTTAGCTTATTTTTCAGCACTTTTATAAATCGCAAATCGTATATTTTTTAATTTCATGAAATTGGGATGTTACAAAGTGGTATCAGAGCGGGTCTATCTTTCCTGTAGACTTGCTAAATTGTTTTAGAAAAAAATGGGTCTTAATTTTTTACAAAGATGACTACTTTCAAGTAAAATGATAACAGTAAAGAAGTCAACTTAACCACCACCTCATGCCGCGCCGACTCTGAAGTGAAAAGGTACTATTTATCATGTGCATTGCAAATTCATGTTCAGTATATATATCCATGTGATTCATGCATGCAACGACTATATCCATATTGATACATGATAAAAGATTGTTTTCCTTTAAAGCAAACAAAACACAAAGTATCCAAACTTTCTAATTTGAGGCAAGAAATCGAATTTCGAGAACGAAATTATTTTTAAGGGTGGTAGAATGTAATACCCAGTTCTTTTTAATTGGGGATAAAATTAAGGTTTGACTAGAATCGAATTTGGGTATTTAATTTCTGATTTTATTTCCATAATAAAGGAAGTCAATTTTTACAAAAGGGAAAATCGTGTTTATAATAGAAAGAAATCAAATATGCGTTTACGGCATATAAATAAAGTATTTTTGGTAATAAAATTTCAGCAAAATATTCTTACCTTAAATTATTTGAATCCTTGGCCTATAAATTGAAAGCCTCCCTATGGTTTTTATTCACAATTTTCTACACCAAGCAAGAAGATAAATTATTCTTCTTCTTCTTATCCTCCCTAAAACCGCCACCACCATCACCTCCGTGCTCCACCGCCGCCGCCACCGGCACCTCCACCATGGCCACCACCTTCTCAAACCCTAAGCCCCATAACCAAAATCCAAGATTAGAACCAAGGAAGGGGAAAGAGAAATAAAAGAAGCGAGAGAAGCCGACTGCTGCCATGACCGCCGATCGCCGCCGCCAGTTACCGATGACGGAGACGAAAGAGAGATACGGAAGGAGGTAAGGAACTTGAGCACTATGCATTCACGTTTGCATTTATTTCATGGTGCTATTGCATTTAAGGTGGGGTTTACTGCTTATGTCTATTTTAAATGTCTGTATGATTATTTATGTCTGTGCACGTTAAACATGACAAGAACGAAGGTACTTAATTGTACAAGCATGAATGTACTAATTGTACAAGCACGATGGTACTTAATTGTACAAGCATGAAAAGCACGATGATACTTAATTGTACAAATCTGAAAAGCACGATGGTACTTAGTTGTACAAATCCATATTTAATGATGTTAAAAACTAAATAGCTTTTATGGATTTTTGTTTTTTTAGATTTTTCTGGACACGGTTTCCATGAGTATTTCGCATTTATGACAAGTCGTAGTATTTATTTCCCTTAAAAAATGCATCTTCAAGCCTTATCTTATTTTTCAGCACTTTTATAAATCGCAAATCGTATATTTTTTTAATTTCATGAAATTGGGATATTACATCACTTATATTGTTAGTTGTCGGCTTACTAATTTAAGTAATTAATTTTACAGTTGATCTTTTATATACCATTAGATTACACGTGGTAACACTTGATGTATGTAAGTCACAAGTTTACCTGTGGTTAGAATTGGTGAAAAGTTACATCGATGTGTTTTTGAGGTGAGATCATATTATATATGAATAAATGATTAGAATGATTAATATAATACACGAGGAGATAGCCGAGATATTATTTTGCGAAATAATATTTTTTTATATAAAAAAAAGAGAGAAGCAATAATGATAATAACAATAATTAAATTAGGTCACACGCGCGGGCACATATATATACATGTGTGTAAGGGAATTTATATGCATGATAAAGTGTATGCATGTAGTTGATGTATTTAGCATATAATGGACTCATGATTTAGCATAGTTCTATAGATATATATGTACGGTGGCCCATTTTATATTATGTATATTTATTTATGTAATAAATGAATATATACTCAAATTAGAATAGATATAGAAAAATGAGGGTATCCTTATATTATATACCATTGCCTTACCCCCATTGTTTAATGAGGAAGTTTTATCTATACTGATTTCACTAATTTAAGAGTACACAACTCAGACTACTTACAAACCAAATCCTCTCACAGTTCATGCTTTCTTCAATACCCCTAGTGGCGAAGGTAATTTTCTTAAGCTAAAGAGGCTCAATTCCCACTTTATATGTTTGAGTCAAGAAGTTTGGGTTATCTAATGGTAATATAATTAAAGGCTATGATCGGTCATGACTACTGCATAGCTTACTAAATTAAAAATTCTCTTGTTTTCATTTAATGAATTAGCTAATCAATTCCTCTAGGAATTTTGGAACAAAAGTGTGTCGGGTTCTTAATTGTTGAATTGGCTTTTTAATTCCTTACTCTAGTTTTAAACTCGGAGAATGATTTGAAATTCTTATGAGTTAATTATATTTATTATTGTATTATATATGTTGTAATTAATTATTTGAATTAGGAGATGTCTCAATTAATGTTAACAGATTACATGATAATCAAAAGAAAATTGTGGAAATGATTTTTGATATTGATCATGAAACAACTTAGGGGTTTAATTATTACCTATTCAATTTCAAGAACGTGGTTATTAATAAAAAATTGCATATAACTAAGTTTTGAAAATAGAAAATTGATATTTTATAATTTTACAGGTTCTCCTACCCGTAAGATTAAGGAAGAAAGACAATTATCTAGCTTTTAATATGATTTTCAAGGATAAAAGGTAAATAAAAATCCATCTGCAACTACGATGTATGAACATATATTATTTGAACTGTTTGTATTATATTTGGATACTATATGTTGCATAATTGATTTGCATTATGTTGCATTATGGTGTTTGGTGAGCCATTGAACATTCCATTCACAAGATTTGCATGTGCATGCATATTACAAGAGGATGTTCGCATGCACGAAAATATTTTCAGGTAGAAAATGGATGTTTTTCTGACCACTTCTAGTGCATCGAGGCATGCTGGGCATGCTTATGATATATGTTTAGGTACATTAGGTGGGATACTTCCTGGTGAACACATGGCTAGATGAAAGATGGGCTTTTGGTGGGTCACATGAGGATGGTCCATTTATGGGTACCTATGTTATGAACCTGCGGGGTGAGATACTTCTTGGCGGACACATGAGACACAAGTAGGAAGCCCTCGGTTGGGCCGGGGGAAGTATGTCCACACATAGTTTTATAATGATATTATTGACAATTTATTTGGGCCAGGGGACCAAATAAAAAAATGATTTGCGTAAATTATATTAAGGCATGAATTTACATTTTAGAATTAAATGTTGGAAAAGCATTGCTATTCTTCAGACATGCATGATTTTACTTGTTGAGCTTTAGCTCATGTAATTCATGCATTGCAGGTGAGCATGAGAATGCCCGAGTCTTTAGCTTACTGTGTGGTGTTGGATTTCTTCAGGTTTTGAGGATCGTGGATATGGATGACGACCTGTCGGGCTTGTTCATGGGTTCATTTTGATTTTGCTTTCATTGTGTTATATGTAGGCACTAGTACTGTTTATAACTTTTGAAACTCTATTGTAATTGTATGTATATAGTGTATTGGTTTGAGTTCTGGGTATGCATATATCATCGTGTTCACAAACAGACAGGGTTGACTGTCCTTTTGTTTTTAAATATGGTAAATCTTTGTTGTTGTGTACAGAGTTTATTTTGTTATTTGTCATGGAAAAAAAATCACACTTAGGAAAGATTTTAAGAACTATTCAGAAACAAATATTTCACGGCTCCTGTTTGTGTAATGAAGATGAACAAATTCATACAACTACGCGAGGGAACTATGACTGTTGGGGACTATATTCGTAAATTTGAAGAATTGTCCAGGTTTGCCACTCATATGGTCGGCACTGATGCACTCAAAGTAAAGAGATTCCTTGAAGGCCTGAGGCCAGAACTATATAGAGATGTCAGTATGGCGGGAATTCAAGGAGTAACATATTCACAAGTTGATGAGAGAGCATTGGTGGCGGAGCGCTGAATTAAGGATTTTTTGTGCCCAGGAAGCTAGACGTCAATTTAAACAGGGACAGGGACAGAATGGGTAGAAAGTCAAAAGAAGAGAGTTTTTCAAGTTCAGCAGCCCTAGAAACCCAACTTTCAACCACGTCAAGGACAACAACAATGGGAACAAGTTAAGCGCCAAAGAGCTGATTAGGGTAACACACCTATAACACTATCTTTTTGTCATAGATGCAAAACTCAACATACTAAAAGTTGCTCGATAGGTACCACGAGATGTTTTACGTGTGGGATGTCGGGACATTTTTTACAACATTTATAGTTAATCATGGAAAAAGTTAGGGACACAATTTTCAATTATAACTAGATTTGAGGATAACTAGGTCCCCTACTAAAATTCCTACACTGTGCACTTCAAGCTCACGCGCTTTTGCATATTCTGGTTCTAAACAAAACTTTAATTAGTATTGGTCACCGCCCATAGAAAGTTTTATATGACCCAGGTGCAATAGTAATATAAAGAATAAAAAATGCATGCATTAACTGTTGAATCAAATATTACCACACATTAAGCAGCAAACTTGTTGCTGCATTAGAATATAAGCAAAAGCTAAGTTCATGATATCTCACTAAATATTGGTCATTCATGTCTTTTTTATTTCAACAATTTAAACAATAGAAGGAGAAGAAGAAAGACAGAAAAATTAAACCACCAAATATTTCATCTGAAAAGCATGAAAGTTTGACATAACTTGAGAACTAATATAAAACCAACATAGTGTGAAAGATGTGTAAAGTACTTCTGATTATCTACAATTACTCAAATTGTAAGAGATAAAGGTTGTTTGACTATTTTTTACAAAGAAGGGATAAATAACTTTTCTACTTTCATCTTATGGTTAGACAAAATGTTTGATAATTATCATATTGATCCTTCGAGTATGTTATTGTGACATCTTATATTCAACATGTTACTAATATAGAACAATTTAAGAAGCTCTAGTGTCTAGAAGAATGGAAAGATATTTAAAACAGTTAATCATAAAACATATCTAGTTGCAAAAGCCTTTGTCCTAAACAAAATAACCACAACAATAATTGTAAGTCCAAGCGGCTACGATAATCTAGAGGGGGGTGAATAGATTATCTCTATTTTCTCGATTTATCCCTCTTTTTCGAATCTAACAAGCCAAGACAATAGTAAATGTGCGGAAAGTAAACAACACGCGTCGATTTAAAGAGGTTCAACCCACCTAGGGCCTAATCCTCTACCACTCCAGTATCTCCGGGATGGATTTCAAAAAGAAAAAAAAGATTTTATTAATTACCAAAATTAATACAACAACACCTTACAACATCACCTTGAAGAGCACCACACTCTTCTTCAACGGCACCTTGTGAAGATCACCACAATCTTCCGACTTGAAGAATACCAAATTCTTCAACACTAAAGAGCACCACACTCTTCAATAAGAATATTACCACAATCTTCTTGCACCTATCACCTAGATCATCCAAGTGTGTTCTTACCACAAGAACACTCACAAGGATATCTTGTGTTGAATGATAACCCAAAAATTTAAGATTACAACTCGATAATGAATGATACAAATTTGAGTGCAAATGTAATCAAGAAATCAAGCCTAGACCTCAAGATGTGAAAGTGATAAGCTAGACAAATTACAACAACAATAATAACAATGAAGAACAAAATGTGTTTGCTTGAATGTATTTTGTTGTTGTAGTATTCTCTCTTGTTGTGTAGCTTCAATTCTTCATCTATTTATAGAAGATGTCTTGTACATGATAGGCTCCTCCTAGGATATTGAAATCTGTAAAAAATTGCAAGACAAATGAAGAATATAGCTGTTAGAAATCAACCCCATAAATTAGGGAAAAGTTCGTCGCGCGCACAATGATTAGAATTTTTTTGTCAAACATTAGGAGACCGGTCGCAAGACCGATAGAAGAAAGGAAAATAACGCAGCAAAAAACAACAGGGTGACCGGTCCAGGGGGTGCTCGACCGGTCGACCTAGGGTGCGACCGGTCGGCCCCATAGTGGACCGGTACCCCATTGCAATTTTTAAGAAACAGAGAGTTCTGTTTTCTCCAGGCACCGGTCGACCTCAATGTCGAGCGGTCGACCTCCAGGTATTTTCAAAAAGTCTCGTTTCTGTTTCAAAACTCATCTTCAGGTACGGGTTGCCCTATATGGCGACCAGTTGCACACGAGACTTAAGTGTTGTCCAATTTTTGTCGAAAATAAACTTCAAAGAATACTCCGAAAAATTAGTAAAAACATTATAAACCGATCGGGAGTATTTGGATAACATTTGAAATATAGTTTTGATGTAAAAACACATTAACTCAAAATCATCAAAAGTGTTGTCCAATTTTTGTCGAAAATAAACTTGAAGAAATACTCCGGAAAATTAGTAGAAACAATTTAAACCATTTAGGAGTATTTGGACAACATTTAAAAACATTGTTTTGGTATAAAAACAAAATCATCAAAATCATGATAAAAACATTTATCAAACAATAATGTACCAATGAAAGAGGATTTTCAAACTTGGAAACTGTTTCAGATAACCACAACATCATTCTTCAAAAAGCAAAGGCTCAAATACTCTGATATACTCTTCTACTGACTCAAAGCGACCAGGACAACGTTGGAGCTCATCTTCCTCTGTTTTGAAGAAATAAATACTTATATAAGTATGGCACAATCTAAAACCTATCATTTTTCTTAATATAAAGAAATAATCATCAACTCAAAGCTACTAGTATATATATATAATAAAAAAGCGGCAACAAACCAACAAAAAAATTTAACAAAAAAATCTCAAGGCCAAGATGTCGGAAAAATCTGCAAAACACTAGCTACAGACTCACACAACTTTGTTACCAGACTATGCCACATGCAAATGATTAGTAGGAATTTTACATGAATGTTAGTTATTACAAAATGGCAACTGAAACATGAAAACTTCAGACAAACCAAATATTAATTTTGTAGCTTAGTAACAATTAAAACTCCTCTATTGCATAAACATTCGAGATGATTGATATGCACCAAATGGAAATAAAGATTCCTTTGCTACTTATGGGGTCCCAAATAAAGTGATCTCCGCCCAACGAATTGGGTGCCCTCAAGTGAAAAGAGAAAATAATCAATTGCATTTGCATACCATGCAAGCAACTTGTACTTGAATATACAAAAAAGAAAAAGAGTTTCAGACTAGGAATGTAAAGTAGTAGACATGTCAGCGATACTAAAGAAGCTAAAGAATTCTGTAGTCAAAAGCAGGGTTGAGAGTCACGAAGCAACAAGTCGGCAATGACAGTAATGAACCCTTCTGTACAACCCACATAAAAATAATAAGCAAAAACGATGATAGATAAACAAACCATGGGTCAACAAAGGGATCATCAGTCACAAAATTGAGAGATAGGCAAGTAAAAAGAACAAAAATAACCAGTCAATCACTTAATCAAACATGATGCATCAAGCCAAATCCTTTTCATTATGAAAGCTATTGCCCCTAAGAAAAGAAATTGCAGGCTAATTAGAGCAGTATTTGCCTATAAATCTGGCTATGAAATGCCGTCAGCTCCACTTTCAGATATTGTGCTTTTGGCATTTCTGTGCAACTTGCAGTAATTGATTCACCTACAGTAGATGTGCATTCTATAAGTCCCATGACCTAAATGTGACTATGAGTACTGATATGCATTAGTCTACTCTATTAGGTTGAAGTACATCTCATTATTCCTATACTATATGTGAAAATAAAATGGCCAATACTTAAGCATGATGGATAAGTAATGCACGTATTTTTTGTGAAAAATAAAAATATAGTTGTTCACAAACACAATGAAGAAACAAATATGGTGCATGAACAAATAAGATCAAATATAACAAGGGAGAATGGATATATCACAGTGACAAGCTCTTGAATAAGTAAAGGAGACACTCCAGCTTCCACAAATTCTTCTAAACGTTCTTTTTAGGGATAAATACTTTTAACCCCCCAAACTATTCGAATTTTTACACTTTGCCATACGAACTTTAAAACGATACACTTAACCCCCTCAACTTCGCAAAATTTTACACGTTGCCTAAAATTCCAAAATTACCCCTAGTTTCATGGTAATTGGTTTCCAGTTTACCCTCTAAACTTTGAAGTTGTTGCACTTTACCACCTAGACTATAAATTTTATTGCAATTTCTAATTTTACTCCTTAAGGTCTTGCGATCCTCGAAAATGGTATCAGAGCCTAGGTTTATTAAGAACTTTTAGTTAAATTTATTATATTTATGTAATTAACAATTGGTGAGGAGAAATAAGAACTTTTAGTTAAATTTATTATATTTATGTAATTAACAATTGGTGAGGAGAAATTACTCCGAGATTATGGATCCGGACCGATGTCCGAGATGTACCCCTTACAGGACATATCGTCAAATATTGACGATGTATGCACAAGAACACCTTGACCAGGTTTCATATTGGGAATACCAACATGAAGAAAATGAGCAGCAGGAGCCGACGGGAAACCTTAAGCAATGCGAGAACGCAGCGAGAATATTATAAGCGATTCGGATGCTTAACCGCACTTATATGTTCACTTGATGAACCTTCAAGAAACGGTTCATGAAAATTCCCATCGAGAACAATGATTCCCGATGGAGTATTAGAGTGGGAACGAGATACTTCCCAGACAAATCTAAGATCTCCGAAGATCTTAGAGAAATCGTAAGACGGCGGTGCGTAATTATGGCAACCGCCATATACATCTACCAAGACAAGTTCATCGATCGAACTGGATGGAAACGATGGTGAAATATCGAAGGAAACTCTTGAACTCCTTCATGATATTGAACGAGTCAAGAACCCGGAGGACAGCCAAGTTCATCCGGAGGAAGGAAACGTATTGATTTTGGGGACAAGACTATTTACACCAAAAGGGGAAACCAACCAAGTCATACGAAAAATGACGGATGAGGAAAAGCTCATTGCTCTAATCAAAGGAAAATCCATCAAAAATTAAAAAAGATGGATATTGAAAAGATGAATCTTAAAGATCTACATGACCGGCGAGTAATCCTTCGCGGGATTAGGTATTGTAGATTTAAAGATGAACGCGGTGAGAATCGCCTTTAGTTACCTATGACCCACAAGGTAGACCAATTCCTCCACCACCGCCACCGTTAATCCTAACGTCGAAGAAATACGGGTTCACATCATGGAGCTCGGGACGAGAGGATGCCACATCCGAGGATTTCACGACGGGAGTGATCTACTTTCGTGGGGAGGTCGAAACCTCTTCAGAACTGCATAACCTAGGAAGGCCGAATGTTTATCGACGCCTTATGGAAGATCGCACCTCGACCCAATACATCCGTATGGGTTGATGTTAAATCTGGACATTCCGATTTTAAAAAAAGAGAAGTTCTCATTGATGAATGGGCTTGACTATGAGAATTTCAAAGCAGAACCCTCGATCTTACAAAGGATTCATTCATTTTACTCCTTGAAATGAGTCTTGAAGGATCGGTGAAGATTGCTTGGGATATGACCGATGCTAGTACGAAAAGTTCGGTCACATCAGTGGGAATCACTTAAAGGAATTGTCGATGGTATGGCAAAACTATTCAAAATCCAATTCATCGGCACGGGTTATTTCGAGGATTAGAGGATGAAAAAGAAAGAAATATAAACAAGCCCTCTATAGCCTTGAAGTTCTTGGATATTTGTCATATTGACGAATATATCAAGTTGTTCACCGAATACCGGTGGAAATCCAAGATTGAAGAAAAAGAAGCATTGACACCTATTCTTTGCCAATATCCCGAGTCCCCTGGAGAGAAATGCTTATCAGGGAATACAAGGGTGGAGTTAAGTAGAAACGTGGCCAAAAAAATGTCTTTCCTAAAGGCCAAAAGTTATCTGAATGGTGCTATCAACGCTCTCCGCACAGAAATTACAAGAGATTAAGAGGAATTAACAAAGCAGTTCCTTCTATGTTGCGTGGATAATGATATCCCAACAGTTGTGGGAGGTCAACCAAGGCGGCACAAGAAGAAGAAGGAGAGAAGCCATCCATACCGCCGAGGAAGCAACAACAAAAGAAGTAGGTCTTCATGGAGACCTAGAAGGTTTGGTCAAAACAAAAAGCCCGGGTTATAAATCGGGACAAAGGCCAAAGCACCAAGCAGGAGTAGAGCCTCATCGTCGAGGTTCTAATCAAGCAAGTACCAACAAAAATCCAGGGAGAAGAACTTTCAGCGTGCTCATACAAGAGCTAATGAAAGTTTCAAAGATCAGTAATTTGGACATGCGGAGCAAAAGGGCATATCTCAACGGATTGCCCATAATAAAAAACGAGGAGTCGATAGGTTCGAGGCCACACGTAAATCGAAGAAGTTGTCTATTATCGTGGATTTAATACGGGTGTATCAATTCGAGGATATTCCCTCGGATGAAAGCATCTATGAAGAAGAGATATATTCGATGATGGAAGTGACTCAGCTCGAGAATCCAGTGAAGAAGAAATTCTTCACAGACAAAATGGAGGATATGTCGGATTCTCTCTCTCACACGACGGTTTCTCATAAAACTCTTAGGAGAATCATGAAGGAAGATCCAAAGCTTCAAGTCTATGATGGATTTACAATTGGAGCTATGGAAAAAGCATTGGATAAAATTGGGTTTCAGAATGAAAAACACCAAATTATCCACGGGGGTAACAAGGAGAATTTGCTATTCGATGGAGTTTACCAAGAATCGATCGAGATGCAGTTGGTCCCTATTAAAGAAATACAAGAGATCAAAAGCAAAGTTAAAAGAGAAGTTGCAAATACACTCTCATGGATTCATATCGAGCCATAAGAGTAATTATTAAAGCAACATTCAAAGAAGGAATAGATTCGCCTCTTAATCTTCTTTGTCTTTGACAAGCGAATTTCGCATCTCAAGGATTCATGCCTCGGAGCGGTTACAGAAATTTGTATGCGGGAAATTGGCATTTAATGTCTATCCTAGAATTGCATACAATTTGGGAGATCGAGACTTGATGAGAGTCCTAACCCTTCATCAAGATTTCAAAAGAGTCGATTTGATGAAAGAAGGAAACAGGCCTTACTCGATCACATACAAGATTTTCTATGCTCTCTCGAATACCCATCATTCAAGTATTCTTGAGAAAAGAATTTATTGAAGTCCCAAGAATCTTTGAGGACTTTGCCAGGGTGGTGTTACGAGAAATCATTGAATCTCCAACTATTAAGGAGATTGATATGATAATTCAAGATCAACCAGTCTTCAATAAAAGCCTGAGTCTCGAGTTGAGCTAGAAGGATGTCTTTCCGGCCAAAAGAGAATGGTGAGTAGCAGCCCGTTGGGAAGAAAGGAGACCAAGTGCGATTCGGCGCATCCCCGATGTTTTTAAAAAAAGCAGAGAGCCGAAATGTCCGAAATGATGGCGAGAGGTTGAAGTAATATTCGACATCACTCAAAAGGATAACATTTTTCCTTGTGATGTTCTATATTATCTCCAACAACCAATCGTTGGAAGGTATCAATGAAGCCTCGAAGATAGGAGAAATTGAGCTTACTATCACAGGAGTTGCAGGAAAGATCCTGAACAATTAATACCGGGAATTTCTTGAGGAGCATAAACCTTGGGAAAGATTACAAGACGGAATGGAGTTCACAGTGGCTAATAAGAGATACTGAGAATCGATGACCACTAGTCCATTCTCCATATACATTTCTATTGGAATGTTATATGAATCAATACAAGGCCGAGTATTTCGCCGCCTATATTGATTCAAGTGCGAATATGTACCGCAGCCGGATGTTTTTCCTAAAGAAATTGGAGAAGATTTACCAGCTATTGCAGGAAGAGATTTCTCTAAAAGGATTCTTATCCTTAATGTGGGAATTAAACAAGCGTAAATAATGATCGGAGGAGCGGGCGTACCCACTCATGGTACAAAGTAAAGACGCCACCAATCTATTTCCATGATACAAAAAGTGCGAGATATTTTTTCGGGAAACAATTTCCTACAAACATTCAAGCGGTTCACACAAGAGAACGAGACGAGAAGACTTATTTTCACAACCTTATGTGATCATAAGATTATTGTCCGTGAGATCGGGAAGCATTTTACGAAAAATGCCCATTAATTTTTCGCAGCAGCAAGCGTGGTGATGAAGCCAAACCGCAATCCAAAAATGGCGGATCGAAGGAAATTTGGTGAAACTTTATTATCCTATAGACAATTTGGTTCCATCCGAAGGATCAAGATATGGGATAATAACTTGTATTCATTCGAGTACAAGGAGAAGAACGAGTCACCGAAGCCATTGCGGTAATTATGGATGAGTCTAATGGAGAATCCACAGAGTGATGTAACCATAGAGGAACAAATATCACTCGAGGATATCAAGAAGAAGATCCAAAGGAATTACAATGAAGATCCTTTGGCTTGGTGGGATAAGAACGAGCTTAAAGCTTCCTTAAAGGTTAAACCTGGAAAGGAGTACGAGTTCGTAAGATTCAAACCAATCCTTATGAACCGGGAAGATCGTGAGGATATGCAAAAGATACTTAAGGAACATCTTGACCTTAAGTTAATTTCACCAGGAGTTTCTCCATACAGCAGTCCGGGATTCTTAGTCAGAAACCATGGAGAAATCAAAAGAGGAAAGCCAAGACTTGTTATTAATTACAAAGGGATTAATAACATTTTGGAGTTCGACGGATACTATATCCCAAGCGAGAGAACATCCGGTTAATCGTATCAAAGGTGCCAAGATATTCTCAAAGTTCGATTGCAAGTCCGGATTCTACCAGATTAAGATGGAGGAAGAAAGTAAGAAGTTTCTGACTTTCTCTCGCACCACAGGGGACACTATATTTGGGAACGTGATGCCTATGGGATTGGCTAACGCACCCTTTGGATATATCAAAGAAAGATGGATAATCTTTTCAAAGATTATTTCAGTTTCATGTTCGTATATATCGACGACATTTTAATCGCATCAAAGAACATGAAGGAGCATCTCAAACATTTGGAAATATTTGGATGTTTGTCACAAAGAAGGATTAGTGCTTTCGGAAAAGAAGGCGTAATCGCAACAAGACAGATTGAATTCCTCGGAATTGAAATCGATGAATCTGGGAATTATTCTATAGAATCATATTGTGGAAAAGATATAGGGATTTCCGGATACACTAAAAGACAAGAAGCAACTTCGAGTTTTAAGGAGTTGTTAATTTTTCTTTGGAATGTTTATTAACAATCTAGCATACTACGAGGAAGGTGTTTAGCCCATTACTTAAAAAAAGAAAGATGCAAAGATTCAAATGGGAAGATGAACATCAAGAAGGAATTAAGCAACTTAAAGAAGTTTGTAAAAAGCTTCCAAAACTTGCGATTCCCAAGACGAGGATGAGTTGGTTCTTACACACGATGCGTGATGATTGGTGGGCGTAGATTCTTACTAAGGTCACACCAAATGAAGAAGTGCCATGCAGATATTGCGGTTTATTCACACCGAGTGAAGCAAACGATGGCATATCAACGAGAAAGAATTCTTTGCAATGAAAGGCTTTTAAAAATGGCGTTATTTTCAAGGCTTTTCGAAAAATAAAATTGAATCAAAACCAGAAAAAGGCTCGATTGCTTAGATGGCAATTTGAATGTCAATATTATGATTATGATATTGTCATTATAAAATCTCATGAAAATATTCTTGCAGATTTCTTGACACGAGATGGAAGGACGCGCGTTCTTGTCGATTTAAGTCCTTAAACGAGTAAGACATCTCGGGAAAACCTGGAGAGTCTAGAACGAGATTTTGGGACGCTTATGTCTCAATGCGAAGTTCTTTGGACGACTTCAACAGTGACTGAAATCCGTTTCTAGTCAAATACGAGCATGCCGGTTCGCTCAAGGACAATTGTTCTTAAGATGCAAGTGGCCTCTCTTCCAGCCGCATCTCCTACGGTGCAAAAAGGGGCCGAGAGAGTACGGGGCTCTAACCCGGAGGTTATGGATTCAAGTACCATAATCACAAGTGTTGCGGTGATGCATCCCGAGGGTGTACAAATCGAACGAATGTTGAAGCTCCGGTGTCACAACCCGAGTCTTCAAGTCAACCAAAGAAAGACTGGGGTAAAAGAGGGAGAGTTGAATCTTAGGCCACGACAGGAAAATGTAAGGTTCAAATCGACGAGATTAAGATTTCTCCTATGCGGGTATATCGAGGCAATGGGAGAAACTAGTTACAAGACAAGGTATTAACCCGAGAAAACAATGGTTGATATCTCATGCAAGTATCCCGAGTTTGGATGAAACCAGGAAGTCATCCAAATGAAGTACAGAATGGTATACTTTTGGAGCTTTAGCTTCAATCTATACCGTGTCACCAGGATTCCCGTAAATCTCAAAATTACCGAAATGGATTGGGGAAGCATTTACGAGACCTGGGCCAATAATCCACACTTGGCCGAGGAGATATTTTGGAATTGTATTTTATCGGTCAAGCTCGAACCAAAGAAAGAAAGGCTTTAATGAAGCTTTTCATTTCATCAAGCTAAGAAGACCGGATGGAAATGCTTTAAAATATATTAAGCAACTTCACAGGAAGAAGGACCGATGTTAGTAGGAGCATTTTCTCAAGACGAAGCTTCTACCGTGACGAGCATGGGGTCTTTGGGTTTGTCTAATCGAAATGGACAAAGTCAAATATCCATTCAAGTTCTTCCGAATTCGGCGAATGGATCTTTCCTTTTGAATTCGATGACTGGATCAACCACGGGGGTTTGCGGAAGAACTCTTCGAGACCAAAAGAAGAATTCTCTTGGAAAACAAGATTCTCGCAAGCAAAGAAACTTACCGGAAATTTCAGTAACATGGCGCATGTTGGCCGTTGGGTCGACCAGGATCGCATCAAGCATGCCCGAACAAAAGGAACCCGAGTTTGGGAAAGGATTCCACCCAAACCCGACCGACAAGATCATGCACTGGAAAGGATAAGGGCCCACTCACAAGACGCGTTATCCCGGGGACCACATAAACCAAATTTGTAAAAGATTCCCGACAAACATCACATGGCCGAGTCAGTCGCGGAGAAAAAGAAAACCGGTGGCGAGGCAATAATGTGGGATATGACGTAAGCGATGGACGTCATATATATCAAAAAGATTTGAAGTCCGACTTTGAAGTCCGGACTTACCTCTATAAAATGCAGGATTTGAAGGAAGCTGGGGACATCGAACATTTTCCTTAGTTTTCTTATAATAAAGTCTGAGCGAAAAATTTGTAATTTTTTGGAGTGTTTTTAGTTTTCAAATTTTATGTGTCTTCGAGTGCCAGCCTCATCTATGAGAGGCTATGTTAGTCCAAGTGGCTACAATAATCTAGAGGGGGGGTGAATAGATTATTCCGATTTCTCGCAAAAACACCCTCTTTTTCGAAACAACGAGTATATAACACTAATGTAGATGCGGAAAATAAACAACACTCGTTGATTTAAAGAGGTTCAACCCACCTAGGGCCTAATCCTCTACCACCCCAGTATCTCCGGGATGGATTTCAAAAGAAAAAAAGATTTTATTAATTTACCAAAAATTAATACAAACACCTTGAGGATTACCACAACCCTCTTTCACCACCTTGAGGATTACCACAATCCTCTTTCACCACCTTGAGGATTACCACAATCCTCTTACAACACCTTTGAAGATTACCACAACCTTCAAACACCTACCACCTAGATCACCCAAGTGTATTCTTACCACAAGAATACTCACAAGGATGTCTTGTGTTGAATGATGACCAAAATCAAGATTACAACTCAATAAAGATTGATACAATATGAGTACAAGTGTAATCAAGAATTGAAAGCCTAGACCTCAAATAAGTGCAAGTGAAAGTGCTTAGGCTAATACAACAAGATATAGAAGTGTTTGCTTTGTATGCTCTTTTTGCTAGTAGTAAGTGTTGTGTCTAGTTGCTTGAATGAAGCCTCTATTTATAGGAGAGGACTTGGCTTTCATTTCCGACATTGGCTCCTCCTTGGGGAGTGATTTTTGCAAAAGAAACCATTTAAAATGATCAATATAGCTGTTAGAAATCAATCCCACAAAATAGGGAAAAGTTGTCCAAAACGCAACGAATAGTTTGTCGATAAACATGGGGTTCGACCGGTCGCAGCAGAGATAAGATTGGAATTGAATTCTCGCAAATTTTTACACAGGGGACCGGTCGAAGGGGGTGCGACCGCCGCCTTACCGTGACGGTTGCCCTGAGACGATTTTATGAAACAGAGAAGTCTGGAACAAAAATCCAACTTGCAGTATAGGTCGCCCGCCGGCCGACCGGTCGACCGCACCGTCGCCCGCCCACCTGGTCGGCCGGTCGCCCTGCCCTGTTTTTCTTACATCCCATTTTCTGTTTCTCGACTCAACTCAGGTACGGGTTGCCCTATAGGGCGACCGGTCGAGCCTGAAATAAATGTGTTGTCCAATGTTTTATTGAAAATAAACTTCAAGAAATATTCCGAAAAATAGTAAAAACATTTTGAGTTGATCGGAAGTATTTAGACAACATTTAGGGACATTGTTTTGGTTTGAAAACATATTTGAACAAAATCGAACATAATCATCAAAATCATGATAAAAACATTTATCTAACAAACTCCCCCTTTTTGATGATTACAAACCAAAACAATTTTCTTGAGGACGATTTTAAAACCAAATAAAATTTTCGGTTTTACATGTAAACTATCCGTTAGAAGTATTTCATACAAAGCTCCCCCTATTTATGAGCATATCAACAAATGATTATTATAAGTAATAAGCACAAGCTATAACAAGCTTATAGAGAATGCATCATGAGCTAAGGAGCTCCCCCTGTCACAAAACTTATAAACAATTTTATCCGAGTCCAAAATTCAAGCCATGGACTAGGTATTAGAGTCCACAATACTTATTGCGAGCTTTTATTAGCTTTTCTTGAGCTAATGAGCTAATATCCTGTTTCTCCCCCTTTGGAATCATCAAAAAGAACGTTAGAATGGTGAAAACACCATACAATAATATCAAAGTGCGCCAAAGGGACGGTTTATTAACCGTTGAGCAATTGAAGCATAATAAACCAAGGAAAATGGGAGAAATGTAATATGAAGAGTTCATACGCTTGTTTTGTTTGTCAAAACATGATCTCAATAAGTATAGAAAACTTTTGAAAGCAAGAGAATCATGTATAAGTTGAAATTTTCATTGCGACATATCATCGAACACCTTGTATGCGATAAAAAATAGAAGAGGTTGTATATAACCTTTGTAAATGGTTCAAGCCAAAAATTTTCAACATCAATTCAAGTCACTCATCATACATAACAACACAACAACCAAGCTCATCATGATCATACGAAAATTACATCAAAAAATTTTCAAGAAACTCGAAAACTCAAGGGTTCCACCCAATTGAGTAAAAGAAGCGAAATTCTTACCATTTGATCGGAAAGAGTGAGCCATAATGATGATGATCATGCTATATAATGTCCATGTTGTGTAAGGGATGCATGAAATCCATTTTTGAATGAAATTTGAGTGAATTTGGCAAAGGGGACGAAAAATGGCCAAAAATTTGTTAAAATGAAGAATGCTGAAGACAGAACGTTTAAAAGCTAAAATATAGCTTAGGGCGATCGGTCGAGGTTGAGGGTGACCGGTCGAGGTTGAGGGCGACCGGTTGCCCTCAACTCCTTCAGCCCACTATTTTGTCAGTTTTTCAAAATCCGAATTTTCAACCAAAAATCCGATTTTTCGCCCCTAAGTTTTAAAAACGTGCAAAATGCAAACATAAGCTTCATTCAATATGCATTATGCCTAACCGAGCTCGTATTGATGAAAAAGTCTCGGAAGATAGCGGTTTTGTGAAAATATCCGCTAATTGATCTTGAGATGGTACAAAGGATATCTCAATTTTACGTTTTGAAACACAATCCCTTAGAAAATGATGTCGAATCTCAATATGTTTAGTACGGTTATGATGAACCGGGTTTTGAGCAATATTTATAGCGGATATATTATCACAAACGATAGGTACATTTTCAAAAGAGCATTTGTAATCCGCTAAGGTTTGTTTCATCCAAAGAAGTTGAGTACAACAAAATGCGGCGGAAATATATTCGCCGGCCGTTGAAAGAGAAACACGCTTTTGCTTCTTTGAAAACCAAGAAACTAGGCAATCGCTTAAAAATTGACATGATCCGGAAGTACTTTTCCGATCATCAATATTTCCCGCATAGTCCGAATCACTATAACCTTTAAGAGAAAAATTTTCATTCTTTGAATAAAATAAACCATATTGAATGGTGCCTTTTAAATATCGAAAAATCCTTTTAACGGCACTCATGTGAGATTCTTTGGGATTGCTTTGAAAACGAGCACATAGGCATACGACATGAAGAATGTCCGGTCTACTAGCAGTTAAATAAAGTAAACTACGAATCATACCTCGATACTTTGATTCATCCACGGACTTGCCTTCTCATCTCATTTGTCAATTTTGACATTTGTTGCCATAGGAGTAGAGACGGTTCTTCCTTCTTCAATGCCGAACTTTTCAAAAGTTCTTTTGTATACTTTGATTGCGAAATATAAATACCTTCTTGACATTGCTTAATTTGAAGTCCAAGAAAGAAGTTAAGCTCCCCATCATACTCATCTCGAATTCTCCTTGCATTAACTTAGAAAATTTCTTGCACAAAGAATCATTAGTAGCACCAAAGATAATATCATCAACATATATTTGCACAAGTAAACAATCTTGCCCTTTTTCAAAAACAAATAGAGTTGTATCAACTTTACCTCTTATAAAACCATTTTGTAAAAGAAAAGAACTAAGTCTATCATACCATGCACGGGGTGCTTGTTTTAAACCATACAAGGCCTTTTAAGTTTATAAACATCATTAGGCCTAGAAAAATTTTCAAACCCCGGAGGTTGTTTTACATAGACTTCTCTTGAATAATACCATTTAAGAAAGCGGATTTAACATCTATTTGGTAAAGTTTGAAATTTTTAAAGCAAGAATAGGCAAGCAAAATACGAATAGCTTCTAAACGTGCTACGGTGCAAAAGTTTCATCATAGTCAATACCTTCTTCTTGACAATACCTTGAGCTACTAACCTTGCCTTATTTCGAACAATGTTGCCTTGATCATCAAGTTTGTTCCAGGAAAACCCATTTTGTGCCAATAATGGTTTGAGAAGGAGGACAAGGTACCAATTCCCATACATCATTTCTTTCAAATTGATTCAACTCCTCTTGCATCTCTAGAAACCAATCCTCATCCTCAATAGCTTCTTTAGCATTTTTAGGCTCTTTTTGAGAAATAAGAGCTTTCTCGGCAAATTTTCTCCGAGTCATCACTTTGTCAAGGGGATCACCAATAATAAGATCTTTTGGGTGATCTCCCTTAAATTTCAATGCAACGGGAAGATCCGAGATATCACCTCTATCTTCTTGAGAACCATTTGAAGTGGACGGTTGATCATTTGATGTAGACGGTTGATCATCAATTTGAACAATTTGTTCAATAATATCCTCCTCATCACTTTCATCATTAGGAATTCTTTCAACTCCCGAAGCTTCATTGAATTTAACATGGATGGATTCTTCAACAACTCCACTAGTCTTATTGTAAACCCGATATGCTTTGCTTTTTGTTGAATATCCCATAAATATCCCTTCATCGGCCTTAGGATCAAGTTTGTCTAATTGATCCTTGGTATTCAAAATAAAGCATTTACAACCAAATATCTTGAAATAACTAATATTTGGAGTTCTACCTTTCCAAAGCTCATATGGAGTTTTATTCATTTTAGACGAATATAAACTCGATTAATGACATAGCAAGCGGTTTTACGGCTTTCGCCCAAAAATACTTTGGAAGTGAAAATTCATTGAGCATGGACCGACTCATTTCTTGTAATGTCCGATTTTTCCGTTCGGCTACTCCATTTTGTTGAGGTGTCCTTGGAGCCGAGAAATTATGAGCATATCCTTTTGTTTCACAAAATACTCTAAATTCACCGTCAAATTCTCCACCTCGATCGCTTCGAATAGACTTGATAGTATCTTCTTTTTCATTCTCAATAAGTCTACACAACTTAACAAACTCATTAACGGCATCATTTTTATTGGTAAGAAAAAGAGCCCAAGTATATCTCGAAAAATCATCGACTATAACAAAAGTGTAATGTTTTCCACTTAGACTAGCCGTACCAATGTCCCCGTACAAATCAAGGTGAAGCATTTGTAGAGGTTTGGTTGTGGAAATTTCATTTTTGGGCTTAAAACTACTTTTAACTAATTTGTTCTTTTGACAAGTGTCACATAAGCCAAGATTTTCAAAATTCAATTTGGGTAGTCCTTTCACGTGTTGGTTTTTGTAAATATTTTTCAAATTCTTGTATCCAACATGTCCAAGTCGCCTATGCCATAAACTAGTTAAATCATTATTGGCGACTAAACAAGAAACATTTTGACTAACCAAATCACTTGTACAAATTTTGTAAAGATTGCCTTTTCTATTTGCTTCACAAATAATTTCACCATGTTTAAGAATAAGGCATTTTTCTTTATTAAAGGAAACATCATATTTTGAATCACAAAGTTGGCTAACACTTATCAAATTAAACTTAAGCCCTTCAACTAATAGAACATTACTAAGAGAGAAAGAAGAGTTACCAATTTCTCCATTTCCAAGAATTTTTCCTTTGCCATTGCCGAACATGACCATACCCTCTTCTTGGAGCTTGATGTTGGTAAAAAGTTCTCTCCTCCCGGTCATATGGCGTGAACATCCGCTGTCCACGAGCCATTTTGAATCTTCCATTGTGGTTATAGCCCCTATTACCTACAAAAGAATTTCTTTTAGGTACCCTATAATTTTGGGGTCCATGGGGTTAGTCTTGAGACCTTTGGGTCTCCAAACATGTCTTGAGCTATTTCTCAATTTGCAATTATTAGCATAATGTCCAACTTTGCCACAATAAAAACAAGTAGGAGTATTATAATTATTAGCACGTACAAAAGTCGGACCTTGGTTATTTTTCTTAAAAACACTTTGAAATGGCTTATAACCAAGTCCCGATTTGGAATGCTCACCTCTTTGTGCATCTAAAATTTTTGTGACTTTATCCGTACTTATGTTGAAACGATGCACATCATTTTTCAAACATTCAATATCTTTTGTGAGCAATTCCTTTTCGGTTTCAAGAGAATGAATTCTAGTAAGAGTAAGAGTATGAGCTTTGTCTAGAGATTCATAAGAGGTAAATAATTTTTCCTTTTCAACCTTAATCTCCTTATGCTCCTTTTTCAAATTTTTGTATTTAACGATTAAATTTTGAAACTCAATTTGCAATTCATCAAAATCACATTGCAAGTCATCAACTATGGAGGAAGTAGAAGAATTTGAGTGTACCTCATTGTTTTCATCGCCTATAGCCATGAGACCGTGTTCGGTTTCTCCTTCCTCATCGGTTGTTTCGAGTAGTTCATCCCATGTTTTGACTTCCGCATTTAGAGCCTTCTTTTTTGTGAAAGGCTTCATTTTCTTTTGCTCCTCTTCATCGAGCTTCGGGCAATCGGCAATGAAGTGCCCGGGTTTTCTGCATTTAAAGCAAACATTATCTCTTGGTTTTCTTGCTTTATTTTTATTCACAAATTTTGCAAATTTTCGAACAAGTGCGGCCGTCTCCTCATCATCATCATTATTATCATAGTATGCATTATTAGAAGAAGAAGCAAGACCTTTAGGAATAATTTGCATACCCGATTGATTTGTGGATGGTTTGGAATTTTTCCTCTCCTTGGGATAGACTTCATAGATGAGTAGGTTTCCAATAAGCTCATCAAACTTGAGTGTCCCAAGATTTTGTGCCTCCGTGATTGCCGTTACTTTTTCGGACCATGAGCCGGGAAGTGCATTTAGTACCTTGGTCACCTTGTCTTCTTCGGAGATGACTTTGCCGAGGGCCACAAGAGGATTGACAATATTGTCAAGCCTTTCCACCATCTTGGAGATGCTTTCGCCATCATACATGTTAAAGTTTTCGAAGTCTTTAACAAGCATGGTCTTTCTTGCTTGCTTGACTTTTTCTTAGTCCCTTCATAGATTGTCTCCAATTTTTCCCAAACCTCATGCGCCGACCTTATGCCTCTTATGCGATTGTACTCGGTGGCGGTAAGAGAACAATGCAAAATATTTAAGGCCTTACCGTTTAGAGAGAAAGCCTTTTTGTCATTTTCATCAAACTCCTTGAAAGGTTTAGGAGCCAAGGTGCCATCCTCCGATTTCTTTGTTGGTTGATCAACTCCTTCAATGACCACATTCCAAATGTCGAACCCGCACCCTTGTAGGAAGCACTCCATACGGTCTTTCCAAAATGCGTAGTTGTTGGCGTCGAATAGTGGTGGCTTATTGGTGGAGGCGCCGGTGGTGAGATGAGCATCATTAGTAGCCATGGTTCTTTCCTCTTTACTCGGAACGAGCTAGCCAAAGAGTTTGGCTTTGATACCACTTGTTAGTCCAAGTGGCTACAATAATCTAGAGGGGGGGTGAATAGATTATTCCGATTTCTCGCAAAAACACCCTCTTTTTCGAAACAACGAGTATATAACACTAATGTAGATGCGGAAAATAAACAACACTCGTTGATTTAAAGAGGTTCAACCCACCTAGGGCCTAATCCTCTACCACCCAGTATCTCCGGGATGGATTTCAAAAGAAAAAAAGATTTTATTAATTTACCAAAAATTAATACAAACACCTGAGGATTACCACAACCCTCTTTCACCACCTCGAGGATTACCACAATCCTCTTTCACCACCTTGAGGATTACCACAATCCTCTTACAACACCTTTGAAGATTACCACAACCTTCAAACACCTACCACCTAGATCACCCAAGTGTATTCTTACCACAAGAATACTCACAAGGATGTCTTGTGTTGAATGATGACCAAAATCAAGATTACAACTCAATAAAGATTGATACAATATGAGTACAAGTGTAATTAAGAATTGAAAGCCTAGACCTCAAATAAGTGCAAGTGAAAGTGCTTAAAAATTATCTAATACAACAAGATATAGAAGTGTTTGCTTTGTATGCTATTTTTGCTTGTAGTAAGTGTTGTGTCTTGTTGCTTGAATGAAGCCTCTATTTATAGGAGAGGACTTGGTTTTCATTTCCAGACATTAGCTCCTCCTTGGGGAGTGATTTGCTGCAAAAGAAACCATTTAAAATGATCAATATAGTTTGTTAGAAATCAATCCCACAAAATAGGGAAAAGTTGTCTGAAAAAACGCAATAGCGGATAGTTTGATAAACATGGGGTTCGCCGGTCGCGCAGAGATAAGATTGAAATTGAATTCTGCAAATTTTTACACAGGGGGACCGGTCGAAGGGGGGTGCGACCGGTTGCCCTAGACGATTTTACGAAACAGAGAAGTCTGGAACAAAAATCCAACTTGCAGTCTGTGTCGCCCGCCGGTCGACCGGCCGACCGCACCGCCGCGCCTACCTGGTCGACCGGCCGCCCCGCCTGTTTTTCTTACGTCCCATTTTCTGTTTCTCGACTCAACTCAGGTACGGGTTGCCCTATAGGGCGACCGGTCGAGCCTGAAATAAATGTGTTGTCCAATGTTTTATTGAAAATAAACTTCAAGAAATATTCCGAAAAATAGTAAAAACATTTTGAGTTGATCGGATGTATTTAGACAACATTTAGGGACATAGTTTTGGTTTGAAAACATATTTGAACAAAATCGAACATAATCATCAAAATCATGATAAAAACATTTATCTAACAAAGCTAAACCAAAGATTCTCCTCCCAAAAGGAGATTACTAATGTAATAAATATTTCTATAAGTTCTTAATAAAAAGAGGCTTTCTGCTTCAACATGTGTTCATAATGTTCTATTAATTCATCCCCTTTGAAGAATTACTTTTACGCCTTGGAGTAGGAAACGAACCAAGGTTGTCTTTGAGCTTGATTTCAAGGAGTCGGATAACTTGCAGATCATCTTCCCCGAGGTGAGGTTGAACAGTGAGGAGCAAGAATAATTTTTCCGACGGTGGTGGCGTTGCGAACCACTTAACCCTTGAGATCGCTTTTTGGTCAAAAGAGGTATGAATTTTAAGGGATTTATTAATTTTACGGAAGCATGTTGGGCCCGATATGGTCGTAATGGACTATTTTTATTTTGAGTCTAAAGACCCAATTTGTATACGGATAAATAGTTGAAATAAGATCTGGATATAAGTATGTCTTGTTGAGTTTATAGGTCGAAACCCGACATGATCCATTTAAAACCTCCGAATAGAGATCGGATCTAAGTAGGTGTAACAATGCCACGAACAAAACAAGTTCTAAAAATCGGGTTATTATTTCTAAAAATCCGAAAACAAATGGATTATGGAGTAAAATTTTCAGGTTTAATGATTAATGCAATAAATTTATTATTATGTAGTAGATTGCCACAAAATAGAGTTTAAAGGGATAACTTGAACTATTGTTTTAAAAGAATAAAACCTAGGGGCAAAATGGTCTATATATGGTAAAGTGTAACGATTTTCATAGTTCAGGGGGCAAAGTGTTACGAATTAAAGTTTGGAGGGTAAAGTGTAAAAATCAACATAGTTCGGATGGGTAAATGTATTTATCTCTTCTTTTTATCATATTGTACAGTCCAACTAGTTTGAGAATCCCCTAGTACTACCTTATTGTACTAACCAAAAACTGTTTTCAAGTACAAATGTACGATAATAATTTGTACTGCAGATTTAAAGTAATAAAAAAGTTAGAAGTTAGTTTCCAAGTTCTTATTGTCTTAATAGAAACCAAAGAAAAAAACAGGCTAGAGCTAGCTCTCATAAAATAGCACAATGCAACTACTTAATGAGTCAAGTGCCAAATCTTGCTCAATGAGAGCACCAAAGACAAATATAAAAAATCCAATCTCCTTTCCTATATATATAATGAGAACATATGAGTCCCTTCATTACAAGGCATCGACAAAAAATATACATGCATAAAAATGGTAAATCCAACAAAATTACACACACACACATATATCCTTTAAATTTTCACCCAAGTGCAGAGTGTTGTCCTCAGCTCATTATCTATTGCAAAAACAATTATAATATTTGCTGAAAAAGAAAACAAATATTGAAATTCACCTTATAATTAGTGTCATTAAATGGTAATATGGTGATTTTCATGAACATCAATGCAACTTTGAAATTGTAATACCTATGTGCACTTAATGGTACCACATGATTAAATTTGGCAGCACCTAATCACAATCAATGGTTTTTATTCTGAAACAGTTATTAAATCACATTACAAAGCTATTTTTAGTGGACCCTAAAGCCCATAAATGGATTAAATTTTACTCAATGAAGGAACAATCCAATCCCACTCATATCCAATTTCATTCGGTTATGAAGAGCTTATGTGAAGATATAACAAGCAAATTAGTTCACTAATATCAAAACCATAAAGTACCATAGTATCGTAAAATCTTGCGGAAGACCCACACATAGAGAGACAGAGAAAACAATAGAGATTCATAATATGCAAGTTCTCTAAAATACATTATTATAAAATACAATAAAATTTGGACAAGGTACCTTAGTTCCTCTCCTGAATGTTTTAGCTCAATGATCTCAAGCTGATATTCCTTAATAATGTTCTCCAGTGCATTAACCTAACATAAAGAATAGAGATTAACAACTCCAAGAGGGACATTAGAATTGAGCACATAAATTAATGCTTGGAAATATACGCACTACATCATATAATCTATATGAGCCTCTTTTAAACAATTTTCTACAACTTTAAACAAATGATTTATTTTAGATGACAAGTCCACTGAACTATGAATATTGTTGTGCAGTTACAAAAAAAATTTGCAGATTGTAGAAGAAAACCAAAAATTTCAAATAGAATGAAACATGGTTTCAGATGTTGTGAATGCAGCCAAACTCCAAGAATAGGTAAAGCTATCCATTTAGTGTATGATGTAATGTCTTATGATGGATTTTTCTCACTGATGGATTAAAATTTCTTGTCCCGGCAAAAATGGAGGAACTCCTCAAACTCAGCAAACCAAACAATTATGTATCCAAACAATCCCCATTGGGGTTGGAGCTGGTTAGAGAGATGGATGGCGGCACGGCCATGGGAAAATGGAAATGCACATGACAAAGAAGTAAACACTAGCGACCATGTTTCTGTAAAGAGCACCACAAGCCGTTCGTCACCTGTTCGAGGAAATGCCAAAGTGAGTTCTTCTACAACCCAAAAACAAAGTCGGCCCCACCAACTGGCAATCCCCTTCAACTCCCAAGTCAAAGGTTGCGAGTAAATTAGGCCACCAAGAGTAGGTAAAGCTATGAGTAGAACAGATCGAGTCTGGCACTCACCAAATTACTGATCTGGGCATGGATGGGATGCAGATGAACATCAGAGAGTGGACGCATATGAATGACGAACGATCTGATAACCCTAATAACTAAATCAGAACCCTAAACTCTAATATTTGGTGAGTGCCCAAAAGATTTGAATGGAAGCATACGAACGGATGGAGGTTTCTCTTTACCGAAGAGAGAGGATACTAATGGATAGACGATGATTTTTGAGAGAGACGACCGAACGTTAATGAAATTATTTGGGGATAAATTAAATGATATCTACATCGAATGTTCAGAAAATTGCTGTAAAAAATAATTCAACATCGTTTCATTTAACACCCGATGTAGAAAGAAATTTTTACATAACGTTTACAGCAGTCTTTTACTATAACCAATGTAGGATTCTTTCAAAATTTAGAATTTTGCTACCTGGCTTTATTTTACATCAGTTATTAAATAACCGATGTAAGATCTCAATTTAAATTGATACGTGTAAAATATACGTGCATTAGGGGCTTATTTTGATATATATATATATATATATATATATATATATGAATAGGATCAAATGAGACCACATAATTAGAGTGAGACAGTGTGGACTAATCCTATCCACAAATCTCAAATTTTAGATGGTTGGGATTTACCCAATTTAATAGCTTTTTTTTAATTTATTTTAAATCTGTAAAGGATAATATTGTAATTGTATAATTACACAATTTCATTCAATTTTGGTAACTTCTCATAAAGAGATCGTTCATGTTGCTCACCGCAGAAACTTCATCTCGTCCATACCTTCACTGGTATACCAATGCAAGAAAGCTTTTCGCCTGAACATGGCAGTAAACACGCCCTCTCACTCTCTCTCCATCGATCGAGTAGATATTATCAGTCGATCTTCTCGACTTTTCGTGTTCCTTCTCGCAATTTTACAGGAAAAATGAGAGAAATCCTTCACGTTCAATCAAATCAATTTTGTCATCTTTGTTCTGTTCATACAAATTTCCAATTGTTTATTACCTCTTATTGCGCAGCCGTGGTTTCTGTGATGAGCATGGCATAGATCCAACTGGACGATATGTTGGAACATCTGATTTGCAATTGGAGCGTGTCCATGTGTACTACAATGAAGCATCTTGTGGTATGATTCCGATGATGAAGATGATATCGATAGATATTTTTGGGGTTTTAGAATAAATGACATGATTGGAGGATTGGTGAAGAAGACGATGCTGACGTGAAGAAACCGGGGGCCTACGAGGAGGCATCTAGGATTAATGTACACTTATATATATTTCGATGTATACTTAGATGTGTTTTGCTGGATGTATGTATTTATGTTGTTGTATACTTATATGTGTTTTGTTGTATACTTATATGTGTTTTGTTGTATACTTATTTTTTTTGTTTGACCATTTTAATATGTAGTAAAATTATGTTAAACATACAACAAAATAGTGTTAAGTGTACATCAAATATATGTTATATATACATCACAATAATGAGCGTGATTTTCTCTCTCTCTATAATTGATTTACTTAATCCACGGTCCCCACATATTAATGAACGTGATTCTCTCTCTATATATAATTGATTCCTTGATTCACGGTCCCCACATATTTTTGTTTGACCATTTTAATATGCAGTAAAATTATGCTAAACATACAGTAAAATAGTGTTAAATATACATCAAATATATGTTAAGTGTACAAAGATCTTGCATGGCGAGCACATGCGTGATTTTTCTCTCCGGTAGCGATTTTCTCGCGATTTTCTCTCTCCCCACGTGATTTTCTCTCTTCTATTAACTGATTCCATATTTAGATGGTCCCCCACTTGGGTAATTTGACTACTATACCCTTATTTTGATTTAATTAAATATTTAATGTAATTATAACCCCTATTTATCTTAGCCATTGATATAACTAAAGGAGGGTTGAGATGAGTCCACATTGTCTCACTATAATATGTGGTCTCATTTTAACCTCCCCATATATATATATATATATATTTGATACATTTGCACGTATATTTAGTATATTTTACTTGGTTTCCATAGAAAGGCATTATACTGCGTATTCTTGTTACTTTTACAGGAAATATAGCTAAAATGAGAAGATATAAGTACAACGACCGGACAAGAATGACGAATGCAAAGAGACTATCGGATATGCAAATAAAACAATGAAAAACAAGTCACACGGTCCGCCCGTGTGGATTCACACGATCGTGTGAATGATATTTATGTGTTTTTACACGCCCGTGCGACTTGTTCGAGGGAAGAATTGCAGAGGCGAAGTACGACTGGACCATGTGAGATTAAATGGCCGTGTGAACTATTCATGCGAAAAACAGAGAGCAAAACCACTTACAAGGTCTGCCCGCATCAATTCACATGGCCGTGTGGTTTGCTTTGCAGCTGATTTTATTTTCTAATCCCGTCGCGACTTTACCAGTGATCTATCAAATCACCTATAAAAGGAGGACCAAGCGCTGAACGAAAATACAACTTGATACATCTGAGAATACATCAAAATACAACTTGATACATCTGAGAATACATCAAAACTGTGGATTCATGTTAAATCTATATTGATTGTTTTTCTTAATTGGTTTATGTGTTATATTATATGAATTTGAGTGTTTGTTTCTTGTAGATTATCTGATCAATAATTTGCATGTCATATTTGTTAGTTCATAATTCGGGAGATGAGTTCTAACAAACAAAAATCGAATTCAGATATAAACGGGTGTAACGTGTCGAGAGACCTATAACTATTTGTGGGGAGTACTTCAATTCAAAGTTCTTTTAGGAGTTAATAGTAATTGTTGAGTAGGGATACTAACACTTTTTATTAATCAACTGTTATTCGCCACTCAGGAGGGGAAATGAACTAATTTAAGAATTGAACACATAGATATACATAAACTGGTTTTATTAAAACATTAATTGGATTTAATATTAAAGAAACATATTGAGATTATATGCCTAGGGTTGCTTTCGTATTTGTTAAAAACATGTGGAGTTCAGGTTCATAAATTTATAAATGTTTTAATTGATAATTTAGGATTAGTTGGATAGATAAATAAAGTTGTGATTTTTGACAGCTTCAATAAAATTGGAATATGATATTTACTATAGCCTAAGTGTTTCATATTCAATCCCTGAGGAATACGACCTTGCTCACTGCTATTTGCTAGCTAAACTGTACACTTGCAGTATAGTGAAAAGATTTTCACAATCAAGTTTTTGGCGTTGTTGCTGGGGATTAAAAGATTCGACTTAGATATAGTAATAAGTAGTTCAATCTTAATTGAAGCAATATTCTTTTATTTGTTTTTTATTTTTTTCTATTATTATTATTTTTTATTTGTTTTGGTTCTAACGTTATTTTTGTTGAGTGCAAATAGTGCATGATCGCACATTCCAGATCTATCCAACCAATACTCATTGACCTAGAGATCGAAAAGATAGCAAAATAGTTGAGAAAAAGATCTAAAACGATGGTGATGGGAATAATCAGGACGATGTGAACAACAAAAATAACAAGGAGCGCCCACTGGGGGCAAAATAGTTGAGAAAAAGATCTAAAACTGTACACTTGCATTCAAGTCGGAAGTTAATCAAAGATGTGGGGGTGTAGCCCGTCTGCCGATTAACACAAATAATTTCGAACTAAAACCTGCGTTGATCCAGATGGTGTCACAAAACCAGTTTGGGAGGACAGTCGTTAAGATCCAAACGCGCACCTGGCACAATTTCTAGAAATCTGCGATACTGTTAAGATGAATGGTGTTTCTCAGGACATTATTCGATGCTGCCTTTTCGCATTCTCTCTACGCGATAAGGCTAAGGGAGGGTTATCTTCTTTGACACCACCCGCAGCAGATTGGGCTGAACTAAGTCAACGGTTTCTGGCTAAGTATTTTCCTCAAGTAAGACGCTAAAACTGAAAAGTGAAATCGCTCAATTTAGGAAACAAGATGCAGAGCTGCTATATGAAGCATGTGACAAACTTAGAGAATTGTTGAGGAATTGCCCTCGACACGGATATCCTAATTACCAACAAGTACAATAATTTTATAATGGTTTGAGTGGAAATACAAGAACTATTATAGATGCTGCATCTAGGGATGCAATACTAGGGAAATGTTCAGATGAGGCACTAGAATTATTGGAGGAGATGGCAAACAACAATTACCAGTGGCCATCCGAGAGATCCGATGATAGACGTATCGCGGAGATCCAGGATAAGGATAAGATTGCCATGCTCACCGAGCAAAACCATGCTAAGTATGAAACTGAATGCGATGCAACAAGCAACTTTGAGAGAGTTAACAGTTGTTGTAGAAGAGGCGAATTTTGTCGGACAACAGAATTATAATAGCAACTACAGAAATAATCAAACACTTACATATTATAATCCGGCGTGGTAGAACCATTAAAACTTTTATTATAATGACAACAGAAATGTTTTGCAACCACTTCCAGATTTTAATATGGGTAATCGAAGTAGGACAGAGTCGAGGGAACATAAACCTTCTCTGGAGAAGATGTTAGCCTCATTCATCTGGGAAACACGAGCCAGACTAAATCAGGATGAGGCTAAGATAGACAAAATTTAGGATCATGTTACTCAGTTGAACACTAATATGAATGCGAGACCGAAATCTTGGAAACACAGGTGGAGCAAATAGCCACAGTAGTAGGCGGCCAACACCAGAAAGGCAAACTCCCAAATTATATAGAGGTAAAGCTGGGAGAACAGTGCAAATCCATTTATCTGAGGAGTGGAACAGGATATGAGGGTCCAAAGATGCCGGTTGAACAAGAGATTGAAGATGAAGTAATTGAAAAACAAGACAAGGCAGTAGAAGCTAAGCCAAAACCAGTTGAAAAACCAAAGGTAGTTTCTACTCCAACAATTCTGAAAACTGAGGTACCTATTCCTTTCCCGCAAAGGTTTCTGAAAAAGAAATTAGATGATCAATTTGTTAAATTTCTTAAATTATTAAGAAAATTCAAATTAATATACCTTTTGTGGATGCTTTAGAATAAATGCCAAATTATGCTAAATTTTTTAAAGTTATTATGGCAAAGAAAAGAAAATTTTCAGAATATGAAACGGTAAAACTAATACAGGAGTGTTGTGAGATTATTCAAAGGAAGTTATCCCAAAAACTTAAAGATCTTGGGAGTTTCACAATTCCTTTTGTAATAAGGGGTACAACCTTTATTAAAGCAATATGCGACTTAGGTGCTAGCATATACTTAATGTCGTTATCAATATTTAGGAAATTGGGGTTAGGCGAAGTAAAGCCTACGACAATCACCCTACAATTGGCAGATCATTCGGTAACTTATCCGAAAGGGGTGATTGAAGATGTATTGGTTAAGGTAGACAAATTCATCTTTCCAGCGGATTTTATTGTGTTGGAAATGGAAGAGGATCGTGAAATTCCATTGATTCTAGTACCATTCTTAGCTACAGGTAGAGTATTGATCGATGTGCAGAAATGTGAGTTAACAGTGAGAGTAAATGATGAGAGAGTAAATGATGAGCACATGCTATTTTTGATATATCAAGCAATGCAATTCCATGAAAACGTCGAACATTACAACATGATTGATGTGTTGACACCATGCTTGGAAGCTCAGTTTGAAAAAGTTGTGATGATATACGCATTGGAATAGTGCTTGAGCGACTCACATGAGTCAAAAGGTATGTGTTTTGATATTACTAACGATGAAATTCTCGATTATGTACTTGCCTTAGATTTAGTGAAAGAGCAAATACAAAAAAAAAATGCACGAAACGAATCACACGGCCCTGTGAACTTACAAGGCCATACCATGCTATATCTTATAACGGGCGGAGATAGAGTACACAGTCATGTACTTTTACACGGTCCAACCATGTATTCTATATCTGAAAGTGAAGAATCCAATGCACACGGTCGTGTGATCTCACACGACCCGACCGTGTTTTCTGCTTCTTCAGCTCTAGGCTTGGCGGACGAGTTCGCGGCTTCACCGGAATGTAAACCTCTTCTGGACCATCTTCAATATACATTCTTGGGCAACAATGAGACCTATTTGGTAATAGTTTAGTCTTCCCTTGCCACAAATCAATTAGATAAACTGCTTAGAGTCTTTAGGGAACATAAAACTGCTATTGGTTGGTCTATTTATGATTTAAAAGGTATAAGCCCTTTGATTTGCATGCAAAAAATAAGAACGGAAGATGACTTTAAACCTTCTGTGCAACATCAATGCATACTTAACCCAATTATGCAAGAGGTCGTTAAGAAAAAAAGTTCTTATATGGTTAGATAATGGAATCATATTTGATATATCTAACAGCAATTGGGTTAGTCCAGTACAGGTCATGCCTAAGAAATGGGGGATGACAATAGTAAAAAGTGAATTTGAAGAAATTATAGCCACTAGGGTTGTTATGGGTTGGAAAATTTGTATTTATTATATAAAGTTAAACGCTGCAACATGTAAATATCACTTTTCCCTCCCTTTTATGGATCAAATGTTAGATCGTCTTGTAGGTTATGAGTATTATTGCTTCCTGGATGGGTATTCGGGATATAATCAGATTGTGATTGCTCCCGAGGACCAAGAAAAGACATCATTTACATGCCCTTATTGGTGTTTTGCATTTCGTAGATTACCATTTGGGTTATGTAATGCGCCTGGAACTTTTCAAAGATGTATGATGGCGATATTCCATGGCATGATTGAGAATATAATGAAAGTCTTTACGGATGAGTTCTCAATTTTTGGTAGTTCATTTGATCATTGATTGCATAATCTAACCCTTGTTTGCAGAGGTGCAAGGAGACGAACTTAGTCTTGAATTGGGAAAAGTGCCATTTTATGGTACGAGATGGTATTGTACTCGGTCATTGTATTTCTTTTGTAGGTTTAGAAATTAACCGAGCGAAGGTGGTAGCAATCGAGAGGCTTCCACCTCCGAAAAATGAGAAAGCAGTAAGGAGTTTCTTGGGACATGCGGGTTTTTATAGGCTCTTTATTCGTGATTTTTCAAAAATAACTAAACCCCATTCCCATTTGCTTGAAAAAGATGTACCTTTTGCTTTTTCGCCCGATTGTTACATGCTTTTTAAAACACGAAAAAGGCTCTGGTGAGTGCACCACCCCGATCACACCCGATTGGAGTCGGCAGAATTTGAAATAATGTGCGATGCGAGTGACTATGCAAAGAGGAGCAAAGATTGGGACGTAAACGCGATAAAGCGTTTTCGCATAATCTACTATGCAAGTCGCACATTTGATAAATTTTGAGCATATTTGATTGGGACAAAGACAATAGTCTATACGGACCATGATGCGGTCAAGTACCTATTCACAAAGAAGGATGCTAAGCCAAGGCTCATTCAATGGATACTCATGCTACAAGAATTTGACATCAGAATTCGGGATCGGAAAGGATGTGAGAACATGGTGGCATACCATCTCTCACGACTCGAGCAGACGGCTAATGAGAACTCAATAGGCATAACAATCACAGAAACGTTTCCGAATGAGTTAATCTTGATCGCAGAAACTACTATCCTGGTACATCGACATCGTGAATTATTTAGTAAGTGGGGTTTACCACTTTGGATATCACATGTCATGAAAAGAAGAAATTTCTTCATGATGTGAGATATTTTTGTGGGAAGAACCTCTATTATTTAAAAGATGTGCGATTCAATTATTAGGAGGTGTGTACCCCAAGAAGAGTGGGCAAGTATCCTAGAACGATTGCCATGTGGGGGTCACTTTGGCCCAACGCGTCTGATGGCTAAGGTATTAAAGTCCGGTTTCTTTTGGCCTTCTATTTCTAAAGATTTGCTATAAGTTTCTTTTGTTGTGTGATAGGTGTCAACGATAGGAAACATTTCAAGGCCACACAAGATGCCATTAACTAACATAATGGAAGTGGAGTTGTTCGATGTTTGGGGTATAGATTTTATGGGACCATTTCGGTTTCAAATGAGTATATTTACATTCTTCTTGCGAGAGATTATGTATCCAAATGGGTGGAAGCAATCCCTACTAAAGCGAATGATGCAAGAATTTTATTGAAATTCTTGCAAAGGAATATCTTCATAAGGTTTAGCACTCCACGAGCTCTTGTTAGTGATGGGGGGTCTCACTTTTGTAATAAATTATTCAATAATATGATGGAAAAATATGGAGTGAGACATTGAGTGGCCGTCGCTTATCATCCGCAGTCGAATGGGCTAGTCGAGGTTTTAAATAGGGAGATTAAGCAGATCCTAGAAAAAATGGTTAGTACAAATCGAAAAGATTGGGCTTTAAAGCTTGATGATTCTTTATGGGCTTATCGTATGGCACACAAAGCACCTCTTGATATGTCACCGTATTGATTAGTTTTTGGGAAATCATGCCACCTTCCGGTAGAATAAGAACATAAGATATTTTGGGTAGAGAAAAAGCTTAACTTTGATATGACAATGGTAGGTGAGAAAAGAAAATTGCAAATAAGAGAATTAGAAGAATTTCACAAGATGCATATGAAAATGCCTGATTTATAAAGATCGCACAAAAAGATGGCATGTCAAGAGAATTTTAAGAAGAGAGTTTCTACCCAAACCAGTGGTACCTTTGTATAATTCTAGATTGAGACTTTTTCCGGGTAAACTCAAATCAAGTTTGTTGGTTATTAAAAAGGTATTATCACAGGGAGTCATTGAATTGTGAGCAAGGGATGCTCGAGCCTTCATAGTGAATGGACAAAGAATTAAACATTATTATGAGCAAGAAATGCAAAGAATGAATTTTGTATCCGTTTGATCAAGCCGTAAGACAAGCAAGTGTCTGGTTGAAGACGTAAAACTTAGAGCTTGTTGGGAGGCAACCCAATTTGTGATCCAAATAAGTGTTTTTCACGCATTCCTCTTTCTTTTGATAATTTCCTCATATGTTCGGGACGAAGCATGATTTAAGTTTGGGGGGTTGTCAAGAATGCGTGATTAAGTACTGTTACATTTTTGCATTGCATTTAGGTTGCATCTAGAAGCATATAAAATTTTGAATAAATTTGTTTTTAAAAAAATAGTTTCGTTCATTAGTATTTTTTTAGTTTGTTTTAACGCGTCTATCTCTTTAACATATTTATTGATTTTGTGCGATTTAGGATTAGAATTCGAATAAGTACACAAAGCATTCATATGATTTTAGTATGAGAAATTGGTTTCATGAAAAGAAGTATTTGGTGAATTATTTGATAAATTGTTGAGAATATGTCTTTTACATGTTTGGCATTGATTGAGAAAGTTGGGTATTTGAGCATGATGCGAAAAATAAGCCTTTAAGCTTTTGTGCCTATAACTGTTTTTATCTTGTGCAGTCTTAATTTTGTTGAGTGTGTTATTCATGATTGTTAGAACTCTATAACTTGCATTGGTATCTTTTGTGAAACCACATGTGTGTGCAATTTTTGAAGATGGTTTAAGGCTATTTTTGTTTTAGCCTACTTAGCCTAAAAAGCCTACATATGAATTCATGATTCCCTAGTTAGTCACTTTGAGCCTAAACTTTTTATTGTTAGCCATATTTTGAGCTTTGAACTTTAAAATAAATTTTATCCCCAATACTTGAGCTTATGGAGATATATTTTCAGGGATATGTGGTTTAATCTTTGGAAAAAAAAAAGAATGGTGGCAAGAAAGAAGGATGAGCAGTGAATAGGTGAAAGATTGATGAAGCTCGAAAAAGAAAGCAAATTTATGAATGAAAAGAAAAGAAAAGAAAATTTCTGAAAATTTTGAAAAAAATTGAGAGCTTAAGGCAAAAGAAAGAAGGCAAATGGCCTAAGAATGAAAAAAAATATGGAAAATGGTGGAGTATGAGATGAAAAAGAAAATAAGTTGAAAGAATGTTTCTTTAGATGAAATTGGGTTGGTGAGTTGAAAGAGTGTGTACTTAAATTCTATTTGATCAAGTCAAGTCACTTAATCCATATTTTTCCTATCCTTACCAAAGAGCCTACATTACAACCAAAGAAAATGTCCATTTTGATTTTCAAATTATGCACACTTAAGTGGTAGAGATGTTAGACGATTTGCAAGCCTATGGTAGTTCTACGTAATTGAATTGATTTGAGTGTATACACGTCCTATCTACTTCGTGAGTTGGGTGATACACTACTTCTTATGAGTCGCGATGTCGAATACCCGGATGAGTATTGATTATGCCGAATTTGTGGTTGATGACTTCTTGATGATAAATTACATGTTTGCTAGAATATGAATTTGATTGAAATTAAGTGTTTGTAGTGTTCTATTTACCCCGTATGATTATTTTTCTTAATTTTGCTCGAGGACGAGCAATGGTTTAAGTTTGGGGGAATTTAATATGTGTAAAATTTATGTGCATTTAGGGGCTTATTTTGATATATATATTTGACGCATTTGCACATATATTTAGCGTATTTTACTTGGTTTTCTTAGAAGAGCATGATACTGCATATTCGTGTAATATTTATAGGAAACGGAGCTAAAATGAGAATATATTAGTAGGACGGCCCGGACAAGAATGACAAGTGTGAGAGATGATCGAATACACAAAGAAAACGATAAAAAACAAGTCACACGGTCGGGCGTATGGATTCACACGACCGTGTGAATGGTACTCGTGTGTTTTTACACACCCGTGCGACTTGTTCGAGGGAAGAATTTTAGAGACGAAGTACACGAATGGAACGTTTGAGATTAAACGACCGTGTGAACTATTCGTGCAAAAAACAGAGAGCAAAACCAATTACATAGTCTGCCCGTGTCAATTCACACGGCCGTGTGGTTTGCTCTGTGGCTAATTTTGTTTCCTTCCATTGGGACTCTACCAGTGATCTCTCAAAGTACCTATAACAGGAGGACCAAACCCTGAATGAAAATACAACTTGATACATCTGAAAATACATCAAAATACACTAGGGCTACACAAATATACATACTTCTGAGAGGAAGGCACTAATCAACGAAGAACACCACAAGCTTTTCGCATCTACGAAAGCACAAGGGTTCGATACTTCGAAGAAGGGTCCATCCTGACAAGAAGGGTTTTATCCTCTTAGTTTAGATCTCTTATTTTTACTTTAAACGATGTCAAACTATTTGATTTCAAGTTTGTCTATGAATTTTTGTCAAATATGTTAAATTTAAATATTTCGATCCTAGCGCATAATCAAAGCGTGAATTCATGTTAAATCTATATTGATTATTTTTTTAATTGGTTTATGTGTTCTATTATATAAAATTGAGTGCTTATTTCTTGTAGATTATCTGATCAATAATTTTCATGTCATATTTGTTAGTTCATAATTCAGGAGATGAGTTCTAACAAAACAAAAACCGAATTCAGACATAAACCGGTGTAATGTATCGGGATACCTACAACTATTTGTGGGGAGTACTTCAATTCAAAGATCTTTTGGGAGTTAATAGTAATTGTTGAGTAGGGATATTAGCAACTATTATTAATCTACTGTTTATGTGCCACCCAGGAGGGGGATTAAACTAATTTAGGAATTGAACCTATAGATATACATAAACTAGTTTGATGAAACATTAATTGGATTTAATATTAAAGAAATATGTTGAGATTATGTGCCTAGGGTTGCTTTCGTATTTGTTAAAAACTTTTGGAGTTGGGGTTTATAAATTTATAAATATTTTACTTGATAATTTAGGATTAGTTAGATAAATAAATAAACTTGTGATTTTTGATCGCTTTAATAAATTGGAATACGATATTTACTATTGTCTAAGTGTTTCATATTCAATCCCTGAGGAATACGACTGCTCGCTGTTATCTGCTAGCTACACTGTACACTTGCAGTATAAAGAAAAGATTTTCGCGATTAAAAATCTACTTTTTGTAGTAGTGTTAATTGAACTTACTTACAGATGAGACGGAAGAACCTTTCTATACCTAGGTTTATGGGGCACATGGGCCTTGTAGGATAAAGTGAGCCACTTGCGCTGGTATGGGCCGCGTAGGCCGGATACTTATATGTGTCCCAACAATAATAATACTGAGTAATTAATGAGATTAAATAAATAAATTAAATAAATAATGGCAATATTTATGAAATGACAATTTTATCCCCCAATATACGGAAGGCGGAGGTAGCAGCGCAACAATTAGGTTCTCGGTAAATGTGTGACCGGTGAAGGATTTGATCTCTTGAGGAGGAGGTCTCCTGAAAGGAAAAAGTCCTTAGTGAGAGAAAATTCTTCGGAAGGCGGAAGTTCCAAAATGAGCGAAGTTCAGGAGCCTCCCAGAATGCGAGAGGTTTATGGAGCGCCGGATCTTGCGGGAGCTTGGGAGTTGAGTTTCTTTTGTGTGATGAGTTCTCACGGGACTTAGCCCTTTTTACAGGCAAAATACTTCTTGTGAGTAAGTAGTCATATGAGAGTTGAGAGTGGAGACTGGAGAGTATTCATGTAGGAGTGCGGAAGGGCGTCCCCTTGCATGGGGTGGTGTGAAGCAGCTTCTAGTGGGACTTGGTGCTTGACGAGTACTCTGGATAGTGCGTTGCTATCTTTTACGAGACTTAATCTTGGAGAGTATAGATGGGGTGTAGTCATCTCTTATAGGACTTACCTTTCAGATAATACATGATTGACTCTTGCCAGAATACTGCTCTTGGAATGTGATTTTTTTTCCCAGTTGTGTAGTAGCTTGGTGGAATATAACCATATGGGCTTGAGTAGGAGGTGTAGATGTAATGTGGAGGAGTTGATAAATTCCGTTGGCAAGCATGAGAGCCAGATGGTGGAACTGACCAGTGGGAAGAATCTCAATGAGTTGGTGGATTGTTGTGCTCTGGAATCTCAGATGGTGATGAAGGAGAGATAGATGCCTCGCATGACATTCTGGAGAGTACCACTGGTGGAGATGACGAAAGGGATGATGATGAAGCCCCCCATACTAGAGCATTTTACTGCATCGCTTAGCTAGATTTGCTTCTCTTTCAACCTATCTTTTTAAGGCTAGTATTTGGATGTTTGATATTTTGTACTTGAGATATTTGCTTCCTCCGCGAGACCTGGAGATATTTTCAAATTGAATGATGTGTTTTCTGCTTTTTCCTTGAATGTGTTAGCACTTTCTGTATTTGTTGCTATTCGTCTATAATTGTTCATTAATAGGAGCGTGTCCATGTATGTTTGCCGATCGAAATAGGGATTGACCTTCGATCGGGTTGCGGAGATCGAAAGAAGCGCGTGCCACCTCGGGGAGGGCTTGGGGCAATGGGCATGATCAAATATGACTTGGTAAGAATCTTGTGGGGAGCCGAGAGAGGAAATGAATGAGTGGGAGAGTGCCTAGGAGAACCCTCAAGGGTGTCCTCAAGGGCGCGTTCAGGGGGACGACCCTCATTCCCCGATTCATAATATTTTGTGTGGACTTCTTTTCTCTCTATCATTTTCCCAAATTTCAAGCCAAATTTCAGATCCCGGAGACTCCTTCTTAATTTGGGAGTAGCGGAATATTGCAGAAAAGGATCACGCGGCCGGAGCTAAAAGAGGGCAGATGGAAATGGATGAGGTAGAGAGACCTCAAGGGAGCGCTCAAGGCCACCCTTACAGGGTTTAATATTCCCATATGTGTTCAAGGTTGTGTGTTGTTGGTGATAATGTATAGCTTCCTTTTGATTTGAGTCCTAGTGAGGAGGTTCGTGAGGAGGAGTCTGAGAGGAAAAGTTCGAATGAGGATCCTCGGCCAAAGTATCAGCATAGCATTCCTCCCGGACATAGAGCTTTTGTTCGGGAGTAGATGGTGTGTAGAATGACTTCTTATTTCCTATAGAGGTTAAGAGAGCATGTGGAGTTGCCCAATCTTTCCGTATGTTGGCTCCGAGATAGTAGGATAGACTTATCATTCTCTTGGTTATGAAGTGAGCGGACGAACGCGAATGAGGGCGTCCAACCCCCTGGGAGCATGCAAGGGCGCCTAACCTCTTTGAAGAGCATGCAAGGGCGCCTAACTCTTTTAGGGAGTGGGTAAGGGCGCCTTTTGCTTCTTATGAAATGCTCTGATATTGGACAAAGCGTGTTTACTTGGTCCATTCTGTCTTCTCTGAGTTACATTCCGTACTTTACTTGTCAAGAGTGAGATTTTTCGGATACAATTGTTGACTTTGTGAGGCTTAGTGATACTCTTTATGTAAGTTGCATGTATCTGGCTTTTATTTACTATTGTGTGTATTTTTTTGCATTTATTTGTTGTATGTCTGGTGAGAGATTGTTGTTAGAAACTTGTTAAGGTTTTATGGAGTGTGGCTACCTCTCGGAATGCGAGAGGAGATGCCATTTTTCTAAGAGAGTCTCTACCGCGGGATTGCCGGGCGAGTTTTGAGAAACCGCCTCCTGGACCCAGTGGTGCCTCCTCCGGCATTCCCGGGAAGGTCTCCACATCCGGGGACGCCATATGGGAGTCTCTTCCTTGGGGATGCTTGGGAAGAGATTCGTGAGACCGTCTCCGAGAATGCCATAACAGGATCTACGCACCCGGGGACACCGAATCGGAGTTTCTTCCTGTGGGATCTCCGGGGAAGATTTTCATGACACCGCCTCCTAGATCACAGGTAAGGGTTCCTTATCCAGAAATGTCAGACAAGGATCTCCGCAACCGAGGATGCTGGATAAAAGTTGCTTCTCTTGGGATCTCTGGGAAAGAGTTTCATGAGACCGTCTCCTATATCATAGGTAGGGGTGCCTCCTCCAGGAATGTCGGAGGATGATCTCCGCACCCAAGGATGCGGGATGGGAATTTCTTTCTGCGGGATCACCATGGAAGAGTTTCATCGGACTGACTTCTGGATCGCAGGTAGGGGCATCTTCTCTGAGATTGCCAGAAGGGGATCTCCGCACTCGAGGATGCTAGATGAGAGTTTCTTCTCGATAGATCGTTGGGGAGAGTTTCGTGAGACCACCAATTTGATCGCAGGTAGGAGTGTCTCCTCTGGGAACACTAGAGGAGGATTTCCACACTTGAGGACACCGAATGAGAGTTTGTTAAGAAGCCATAGGGGGCGGCTCCTCCAGGAACGCCGGGGGAAGATCTTTACATCTCAGAATGCGGATGTACTGAAGGAACATTCACGAGGGAGTGGACTTATTGTTGGTGATTAGCTATCTGTAGGGTCTCCGAAGTTATGATGATGACTCCAGCCACATGAGTATTCTTTCTTTGTTGCGCGGATCAGGGTAGTGTGGAGCTTTGGTGGAGTTCGTTAATAGCTGATTTAGATGAGCTTCCTCCTTGGGACTTAGTATTCTTTAGTGTTGTTATGTAGTGCCCCATCACCAAGTGAATATTGTCAGTTGGGAAGAACTCCCATTGCGAGTGAACCAAGTTAGGAGTATTAAAAGCATGAGGGAGCACATAAAGAAGATGAGAGTTGGCTTCAAACCATAATATCTTGTTAGAAAATTTATTGCATAAATTTTGATGATGCTTAGAAAACTTTGTATTAGGAAGTTGGCATACCTCATTTCTGTATATAAATTCTACTTTGTAATAGATAGATTATTAGAAGTGTCAAATAGAAGCTAAGTAGAATTGCAGAAGACTTGCTAAAGAATGCAGAGAAGAATCAGTTGAGTCGCAGGTGAGTGGATCAGAAGACTTTCAGTCAAGTACATCAGCTAAGTTTCTATGAATACTTACAACAGAGTCAACCCAAGGAATGATGGAGATGACTCAAGCCAAAAGGGTAAAACAACTGAATGACTCAGAGACAACTGAAAAGAGTCCATTGTGCTAAAGTCAAAGAACTTACCTGTTTTGGTAATGGAGAGGAGGACCGCAACCTTAAAGTGTTCTGCTTTGAAAGGTGCAAGAGGAATAAGCGAATGGGAAGCTTGCAGAATGCTGACACCTTTTCAGAGGCCTGCAAGTATCAGATAAACAAGGTTAGATCAACATCAAAGCTGCAGAAACAAGACAAGCCAACAAATGTTTGATAAATGGTTTTATCATGATTTTGATGATTTTGTTTTTACACCAAAACAATGTTTTTTAAAGGTTGTCCAAATACTCCTAAATGATTTAAAATGGTTTTAATATTTTCCGGAGTATTTCTTCAAGTCTATTTTCGACAAAATTGGACAACGCCTTTAATGTTTCTGTGTCTATGTGTTTTTACATCCAAACTATGTTTCTAAATATTGTCCTAATACTCCCGATCGGCCTAAAATATTTTTACTATTTTTCGGAGTATTTCTCGGAGTTTATTTTCGATAAAATATTGGACAACACTTTGGTTTTGAGGCCAACCGGTCGCCCTATAGGGCAACCCGTACCTGAGGAGTACGTTGAAACAAAAATGAGACTGAGGTGTTATATTACAGTCGCCGACGCCTGGGGTCGATCGGTGCGTCGACCGATCGACCCCGTCCGACCGGCACTGAAGATAATGTGTTTCTTTGTTCTTCAAAACAGGAAGGTCGACCGGCTAGGGTGATGTCGACGGTCGAGCACCGACCGGCCGTCGCCTGTGTTTTTTTGAAACAGTTTCAAACTTCTATTTCTCGCGCGATCGGTCGCGCCTATAGTTTGACAAAAAAATCGACCGTTTGACAGCAGACAACTTTCCCTTAATTTGTGGGATGGATTTCTAACATCTTTTCTTCAATTGTCTTGCAATTTTTACGAATTCATGTCCCCAAGAGGAGCCTATCATGTACAAGATATCTTCTATAAATAGAGGAAGAATTGAAGCAACACAATAAGAGAGAACAACACAACACAACAAGATATACTCAAGCAAACACTTGGTCTTCTATTGTCATTATTCTTGTTGTAATTTGCCTAGCTTATCACTTTCACATCCTTGAGGTTTAGGCTATTCTTGATTACACTTGCACTCAATTGTATAATTCATTATCGAGTTGTAATCTTGATTTTTTAGGTTATCATTCAACACAAGATATCCTTGTGAGTGTTCTTGTGGTAAGAACACACTTGGGTGATCTAGGTGTTAGGTGTAAGAAGATTGTGGTAATCTTCTTGTTGAGGTGTTGAAGAATTTGATATTCTTTAAGGTTGAAGATTGTGGTAATCTTCACAAGGTGCCGTTGAAGATTGTGGTAATCTTCAAGAGAGATTGTGGTAATCTCAAAGGTGGTGTTGAAGAAGAGTGTGGTGCTCTTCAAGGTGTTGTTGTAAGTTGGTGTTGTATTAATTTTAGTAATTAATAAAATCTTTTTTCTTTTTGAAATCCATCCCAGATATACTGGGGTGGTAGAGGATTAGGCCGTAAGTGGGTTGAACCTTTATAAATCGACGTGTGTTATTTTCATTCCGCACCTTTATTATTGTCTTTGAGCATTCGGTTTGAAAAAGAGGGCAAAATCGAAAAGATGGAGATAATCTATTCACCCCCCTCTAGATTATCGTAGCCGCTTGGACTTACAAGTGGTATCAGTGCCAAACTCTTTGGCAAGCTCGTTTCACATCGTGAGTGAAGAGGAACGATCGTCGGCTACGAACGAAGCTCATCTTACCGGCACCTCCACCACCAAGCCACCACTATTTGATTCCAAAAATTTAATATTTTGGAAAGAAAGAATGGAATGTTATCTACAAGGTTGCGGGTTCGATATTTGGAACATCATCATAAATGGAGAATCTATTCCGATGATAGACACACCACACACCTCCAAAGGCTTCAAAGAGCTCAGTGATGAAGAGAAGAAAATCATCTCCTTAAACGGTAAAGCTCTAAATATTTTGTATTGTTCATTTACTAATTTGGTATATGAACATATTGTAGGGATTCGATCGGCTCATGGAGTATGGAAAAAATTAGAAGCCATTCATGAAGTATATGCAAATGATAGGAGCAACTCAAAAGCATCTACTTCTCAAAGGGATACAAGTTCAAATCTAAGGAACAAACCTTTTACAACTTCCAACTATGAAGAAGTTGAACATTGTCTTATGGGCATCGAAGAAGAAAACGAGGTATGTCTTAAACCCTCTCTTTCCTATGATATTGTTGTTCAAAATTATTTTAGTCATTTACAAAATGATTTTGATGATCTTCAAAATGAATTCCAAAATTTACTTGTTAAGTACAAAAATTTGAAAAAGGAATTCAATGTTTTGAAAAATGAAAAGGATAGTTTATTTACTTCTTATGAATCACTATCATGTGCTCACACCACCACATTGACAAGGTTAGAAACCTTGAAAAATATAATAGTACTCTTGTTGAGGATATAAATTGCATGAAAAATGATTTATCAAAATCCAACTTGAGTACCAATAAATTGCCCAATGTTGTGAATGTTAAAAGTTGTGATAGTTTGAATAGTGAACTTGATCATGAGCCTAATATTGTCAAGCATATGAAAAAGAATCGAGTTCCTATGCATATTAGTGATGTTACTTGCTTTTATTGTGGTAAGAAGGGTCATACGGTAAATACTTGTCGAGCTAGAAATATCTCTAATCATTATTGGAGACCTAAAAGTCTCAAGACTAATCCGAAAGGACCCAAGCACTTGAGGGTACCACAAAACAATGTCATTTTAGGTACCCAGCGAAATAACAATCAAAGAAAATTCATGCCACCAAGAAAACATCAAATGAACATCTCATTTGATCAAAGAAGGAGAAACAAAGTCAATTTCCAAGAAGAGGATATAATCAGAAATGGGAGAAACACAATCCTTGGAAATGGCAAAGACATCATCAACAAGATGATTTTCCAAGAGAAAGACACTTTCGAAAATGGGAAGGCCACAATGCTTGGAGATGGAGCAATTGGAGAAATCATCATCAACAAGACGATTCTCAAAGGGGAAGATATCATCAACAATGGGAACGGCACAACCCATGGAAATGGCGTAATTGGTAACCCGTATCTCCCTATTTAAATATGCATTTTATTTTGTTATTATGCATGCTTTTATTTGTGTCTTAATTGCAAAATGAGTTTTCAAGTATTTATTTTTTAATTAAGGTCTTCAATATATATTTGTGCTTTTAAAATATTTTTGAAAAAGAAGACCTTATATGATGTTTTTAAAACTCTTGTGCATTTTTGTAGACTAAAGTGTGTTATCATCTCTTATGGATTTTTATGGCATAAGCTTACTTGTGATATCTCTCAGCCTACACTTTTGTCATTATGATTTGTGCTAGATTTGTTTTGAGGATTGTGTAGGATTTACATATTTTTCACAAATGGCCATTTACGTCATTATTTGTCAAGAAAGGCATAAATTATCGAGGTACGTTTACTTGTGTTATTCTTACTCTTATAGACTCGATATATGTATTGCCATGTGCCTATGTGCTTGTTTTTCATAGTATTTCATACAAGTGCCATTAAGAGGTTTTTTAGATATTTTTTTAAAGGCACTATTCGATATTTGATTGCACATATTTGCTTTGTTCAAATACTTCTTTTAAATGAGGTCTCAACTATATGCTATCGGATTTTCAAATTTCAAAAGAGACCTTTTGTAGCTTTCTTAAGCTTATTTGAACTTGCATGATTTATTAGACTCTTGATGATCTTCTAAATGCATAGTATGTGTTTCTTGCCTCATGGTCTATATATATAGTGTCTATTTCTACTATGCTCTTATGCAAGATATTTTGTGATTGATGATTGAGGCATGTTTTTTTCACTTGAGCTATTTTTTTCTTGCTTATATAAGCGATGCCGGTAATGAGTTTGTCAAGTTGTGTAGATGAGAAATGAAGTACTCCAAATATTAGTTACCTCAAAATATTTGGATGTAAATGTTCTATTATGAACACCTTAGATCAATTGGATGCCCTATGATGATAGTGATGAAGAAGACAAAAAGGGTATTCCGGAACAAACTCGATGACCAAGGCAACATTGGTCGAACTAAGGCGAGGTTAGTAGCTCGAAGGTATTTTCAAGAAGAAGATAATTGATTTTGATGTAATATTTGCACTCATAGCACATTTAGTAGCTATTTGCACTTTACTTGCCCATTCTTGTTTTGAGAAAATTTTAAGCTTTACCAAATGGATGTTAAATCCAATTTTCTAAATTGTTTTATTCAAATAGAAGTCTATCGGAGTTTAAAATTTTTAGGCCAAATGATTTTTATAAAAAGGCCTTGTACGGTTGATACAAGTACCCTGTATATGGTTTGATAAACTTAGCTATTTTTGCAAAATAATTTTACAAAAGGTAGAGTTGATACTACACTTCTTGTTTTGAAAAAGGGCAAGGTTGTTTACTTGTGCAAATTTATGTTGATAATATTTTTGGTGCTACTAATGAATATTTGTGCAAGATATTTTTCCAAGTCAATGCAAGGTGAACCTAAGATGATCATGATGAGGGAAGCTCAAATTTGATCATTGGAATTCAAGTTCAACAATGCCAAGAAGGTGATTATATTCCACACTCAAAAAAAGAAGTGAGGCATTGAAGAATAAAGAACCATTTCAACCTATATGGCCACAAATGTGAAAATTGACAAAGGTTGAGGTAGGCATGTTGATTGACAAACAAATTCGAGGTATGTTTATTCGTTTATTATTTCTTAGACTCGACATTCTATATGCCTTATGTCTATATGCTCGACTTAAAACAATCCTAACGAATCTCTTTAAAGTGCCGTTAAAAGAAATTTTCAAATACTTGTAAGGCACTTCTTCTTATGACTTGTTCATTCAAAGTTTTAAAACGTTATTACTTTTTGGGATAACAAGTCCGGTGTAAATTTTATTTTTCAAAATATGGTTCGTCATAATCGAACTAAACATATTCGATATTTTTTTTGGGATTGCATGTTTTAACAAAAACTTGAGATGTGTTTAATTCCGTCTCAAGGATAACTCGCGGACTTTTTAATCGCATAATCGCCGAGTATTTTAATCCATTTCGAGCGTAATTATGACATAATGTATATTGAATGATATCTACGTTTGCATTTTGCACGTTTTAAAACTTAGGGGCGAAAAATCGGATTTTTGGATCAAACTTGAATTTGCAAAAGAAAGAAGCGTTAAATTTGAAGAAGTTTCGAGGTCGACGGCCGCCCTACCCTCCGACGGCCGTCCCTTGACCCTCCAACCGGTCGCCCTGCCGATTTTTCGAGATAAAATGCTTTCTGTTTCCAGACTTAGCATTTTTGGCGTTTTTCTTCCTTTCTTCGTCCCCTTTGTCATTTGCACACACAATTCACTCCAAATGAGTTTTGTTACATAAATTACATATTTTGGGGATTATATTGCTCGTTTATCATCATCATTGCTCGTCTTTACCAATTGAATGGTAAGATTTCTACTCTTTTATCTCAATTGGGTTGAACCCATGAGAACTTGGCCTATATGTATATTTCTTGATGTAATTCTTATATAATTGTGCTGTGATTGATGACTGTTAATGGATGATATGTATCAAATTGCTTTTGGTGATGAAAAACTTGGCTTGATTACATTTACAAGGGCTATATATATCTTCTTCAATTTTTGACGCCCGCCAAGTGTTTGATAAAATGTCTCAATGAAAAATTCATCACCTACATGATTCTCTCGATTTCAAAAGTCTCATATATTTATAGAGATCATGTTTTTGCAAATCAAATGATTTTTCATAAGCTTCTACAAGTCGTATAATCGACTTTTCCCTCCCATTTGGCCTATAAGCTTCATTGTTCAAATAGCTCGATACATCGATTTAGTTGCGCACTTTGATATGATTATATGATGTTTTTTTATCGTGCTAACATTCTTTTTGATGATTCCAAAGGGGGAGAAACAGGTTATAAGCTCATTAGCTCATAAAAGCTAAGTTAAGCTAAACAAAAAAAGCTATAAGCTATGGTTTCTAAAAGCCATAAGTTGTGGATTATATTTAGTCCATTTGTTGTATTATGGACTTATATACTTGTCTAATGATGTTTTTGTTGTGGGGAGCTTATAAGCTCTTGTACTTAAGACCAATATGTAAAAGCTAAGCTTTTAGCTTGTGGATGATTGCTTTTACATTACTCTTGTTGTGCATATTGATAGGGGGAGCTTTTGCTATATATGTTTAATATCTCTACTCCCATCCTTGTGATTATATTGCGTGGAATGTTGTCGCTCACAACGGATAGTTCCTTTTAACCGGTAAAATTATTTTGTTTTCAAAATCGACCTCGTTAAAATTGTTTTGGTTTGTAATCATCAAAAATGGGGAGATTGTTTGATAAATGGTTTTATCATGATTTTGATGATTTTGTTTTTACACCAAAACAATGTTTTTTTAAAGGTTGTCCAAATACTCCTAAATGATTTAAAATGGTTTTAATATTTTCCGGAGTATTTCTTCAAGTCTATTTTCGACAAAATTGGACAACGCCTTTAATGTTTCTGTGTCTATGTGTTTTTACATCCAAACTATGTTTCTAAATATTGTCCTAATACTCCCGATCGACCTAAAATGTTTTTACTATTTTTCGGAGTATTTCTCGGAGTTTATTTTCGATAAAATATTGGACAACATTTTGGTTTTGAGGCCAACTGGTCGCCCTATAGGGCAACCCATACCTGAGGAGTACGTTGAAACAAAAATGAGACTGAGGTGTTATATTACAGGTCGATCGGTCGCCCAGGGGGTCGACCGGTGCCGTCGACCGGTCGCCCCCCGTCAACTGGTACCTGAAGATAATGTGTTTCTTCTGTTCTTCAAAACATGAAGGTCGACCGGCTAGGGGTGATGTCGACCGGTCGAGCACCCCCTCGATCGATCGCCCCGTGTTTTTTTGCTAAAACAGTTTCAAACTTCTATTTCTGCGCGACCGGTCGCCCTATGGTTTGACAACAAAAATCTGACCGTTTGACAGTAGACAACTTTCCCTTAATTTGTGGGATGGATTTCTAACATCTCTTTTCTTCAATTGTCTTGCAATTTTTTACAGAATTCATGTCCCCAAGAGGAGCCTATCATGTACAAGATATCTTCTATAAATAGAGGAAGAATTGAAGCAACACAATAAGAGAGAACAACACAACATAACAAGATATACTCAAGCAAACACTTGGTCTTCTATTGTCATTATTCTTGTTGTAATTTGCCTAGCTTATCACTTTCACATCCTTGAGGTCTAGGCTATTCTTGATTACACTTGCACTCAATTGTATAATTCATTATCGAGTTGTAATCTTGAATTTTTGGGTTATCATTCAACACAAGATATCCTTTTGAGTGTTCTTATGGTAAGAACACACTTGGGTGATCTAGGTGTTAGGTGTAAGAAGATTGTGGTAATCTTCTTGTTGAGGTGTTGAAGAATTTGATATTCTTCAAGGTTGAAGATTGTGGTAATCTTCACAAGGTGCCGTTGAAGATTGTGGTAATCTTCAAGAGAGATTGTGGTAATCTCAAAGGTGGTGTTGAAGAAGAGTGTGATGCTCTTCAAGGTGTTGTTGTAAGTTGGTGTTGTATTAATTTTAGTAATTAATAAAATCTTTTTTCTTTTTGAAATCCATCCCGGATATACTGGGGTGTTAGAGGATTAGGCCCTAGGTGGGTTGAACCTCTATAAATCGACGTGTGTTGTTTTCATTCTGCACCTTTATTATTGTCTTTGAGCATTCGGTTTAAAAAAGAGGGAAAAATCGAAAAGATGGAGATAATCTATTCACCCCCCCTCTAGATTATCATAGCCGCTTGGACTTACAACAAACACTAAGTAAGAGTTTGAATTTTGTCTATCTCTTCAACGAACAAAATTTGAACTCCTACTATAAAAGTCTGAGGAATGTTTCAGAGTGAATATGACACAGAATTGAGAAACAAACATTCGAGCAAGAATTGTAAATACTCTCGATCAATCAATATTCAAAATCCTCAAGCCTAAATTGAAGACACTTCATCCAACACCTTTACGTGGAAAGATTGAAGTTGTTCATCAAGTTGAAGAGGAAAAATTTTGTGAAAGCAAGGGGGCCTATATTTCCAAGGATTGAATGAAGTATAGTGAGGTTCAAGATCGAACCTTGTCTAAATCTGAAGAAAAGTTGTGTGATTAAACCCTGGAGATTTGAAGAGATGAAGTAGTGAGGCAGCTGCCTTGTGAAGAACTGAGTCCAAGACGATTAGCTGGCTTTGTTATCAAAGCAAAGTCTTGGATTGTACTTTTGTAACGAAGTTACTGTTGCATTAGTGGATTCCTCCTGGAGTAGAAGAGCAGAGTAGAGGAACTACCCCATCCTCGAACCACTATAAATTTCTGTGTTCTGTGAATTTCTGCACTTTAAATTCTGCATTTTATTTACTTGTTTTATTTGCTATCCATCTAGATAATAACTAATCAAAAAGTATAAGTGTTGAAAACCAAGCTTAAAAAGGGTGTAAGGCTTCTGATGTAAAACAAAAAAACTGATTTTAAAGTTAACTTCATTCAGCTAGTTACTTTATCAACAACTCTCTCAAGGAACTGTTGAGTGGTCAATTTTTCTGCTGAAGCTTAACAAAACTGTCTTTATAAGACTTATATGTTTTCTTGACAACTCTGATTTCAAAAGAATCAAAAATTGGGTAAAGTCTATTTAACCCCCTTCTAGACTTTACTCTACACCCCTTGTGTAACGGCCTGCCTTCCAGATCGACGACTGTCCCCACAAACCAACACGAGTCTTTCCATCGCGTTTTGTCCTCACTCACGCGCACCCTGAGAGAAGCTTCCAGGGGTCACCCATCCCACAATTACTTCGGGCCAAGCACGCTTAACTTCGGAGCTTTTATGAGATGAGCACCAGAAAAGAAGATGCATGGTATGAGTAGTACCTATAAAATCTTTTAAGCTCTTGTCAATTGTATAGTCCCATACCTACACAGTCTCAAAATCTCCTCTTATTCCGGTTTGGGATCGGTTCATTCATGTTCCCCTCCGCCTAGAAGCCTGCCAAGAGCCGCTCATTGTCCGTGCCTTCTTGCACCGATGATCACTCCCCGCCCTCTTCGGCCTCGGGTGTTACACGCCCACCAACTTCCGCTTGGTTTGTCCCCAAACCACACCGTACTAGGAGAGGTCCCCCTCTGATACCATCTGTAACGGCCTGCCTTCCAGATCGACGGGTGTCCCCACAAACCAACACGAGTCTTTCCAGCGCGCTTTGTCCTCACTCACGCGCACCCTGAGAGCAGCTTCCCAGGGGGTCACCCATCCCACAATTACTCCGGGCCAAGCATGCTTAACTTCGGAGTTTTTATGAGATGAGCACCAGAAAAGAAGATGCATCTTATTGGTATGAGTAGTATCTATCAAATCTTTTAAGCTCTCCTTAACTGTATAGCGTGGTGGGCATGTGATGCCCGGGGCTGAAGAGGGCGGGGAGTGATCGCCGGTGCAAGAAGGCACGGACAAGGAGCGGCTCCTAGTAGGCTTCTAGGCAGAGGGGGACATGAACGAGGGCGGGGAGATAGATCCAACCTTAAAAGTTATCTTGCTGAAAGAGTGCAAGTGGCAGGGACCAATACAATGCTTGCAGAACTATGGTTCTTTTTAGATGCCTACAGGTAGTAAATACAAAGGTTAGGTCGGCATCAAATGTTGTAAGAACAAGACATGTCAACGAACAAGAAATGAAAGTTTGAAATTATCTATCTCTTCAATTGACAAATATCAAACTCCTGTTATAAAAGGCTGAGGAATTTTTATAGAGAGACACGAACATATGACACAGACGAGCAAAAGAATTCAAACGTGAAATCTGAGCATACAAGCAATCTGTAATACTCTCCCTCATGCCTAAAACTCGAAGTGGTTTTATCAAACACAACCTTGTGAAAGATAGAAGTCATACTTCAAAGTTGAAGAGGAAAATTTGTTTTCAAGAACAAAGGGGTCTGTTCTTTCAAGATTTGAAGGAAGTTCTGTGAGGTTCTAGTTCAAACCTGGTTCAAATATGAAGAAGGGTTGAGTGATCAAGTCCGGAAGATTTGAAGAGTTGAGTCCCAAGAGTAAAGCCAACTATGTGATTAAGGTTGTCTCAGACTGTTTGTACTTTTGTAACAGAGTTACTGTTGCATTAGTGGATTTCTTCAGGAGTATGAGAAGAGTGGAGTGGAGGAATTACCCCATCCTCGAACCACTATAATGTGTCATTTTATATTTTGCATTTAATTTCTACAATTTAATTACTTGCTTAGTATATTTGTTATCCAACTGATAATAACAAGATTAAAAGATAAGTGTTGATAACCAATCTTTAAAAAAGGTGTAAAGACTTCCGCTATAAACCAAAAAAACTGAATTTGTAAAAGCTAACTTTATTCAGCTGAGTTACTCTATCAACAACTCTCTATGAGTCTGCTGAGTTCTTAACTCTCCTGCTGAAGTTTGACCCAAATGTCTCTCAAGAGACTTAACTTCTTTCTTGTGAAAATCTGAATATTGTTTGAATTGAAAAAATTGGTTAAGTCTATTCAACCCCCCTTCTAAACTTAACTCACACCTCTTGGGACCTACAAGTGGTCTCAGAGCAGTTGGTTCAAAGAACCTTCCGCACTGGTTACTGACTTATTCTTTTCAAAACATCAACAATTGAGTTTTCAAAAGGTTTCAAAGTTACTATTGAGGAATTTGATGACTGGAAAATTCGCATGTTGGCACATCACTCTGCTTTATATGATAAAATGTGGTTTGTCATCGATGATGGACACATTAGAATCACCAAGGTGAACACAGCTGTAAGAGCTGCAGGAGATGATGCTGAAAAAAGCTTGCTGAGGTGGATAAACCAAGAAGCGAATGGTCAAACAAGGATAGACGCAAATACAACCTGGACAATATGTCTAAGGACATTTTATATAAGACTTTAGATAAAGCCATGTTTAACAAAGTTAAACCTTGCAGAACTACCAAAGAAATTTGGGAAAAGCTGAGTCCTATTTGTGAAGGCTTAGAGCAGATAAAAGAGAACAAGCTCACGGTCGTAGTGTAGAAGTTTGAAAACTTCAAGATAATGGCAGGAGAATCACTAGATCAACTAGACGTCAGATTTATAGAGATTAGCAATGAACTGTCAGCTCTAGGCAAGGAGTATACACATAAGGAAATGTGTATGAAGATTCTAAGAGCCCTCCCAGTTGAGTGGGAAATAAAGGTGATAGCTCTCAGACACTCCATGAACTTGACCAGGATATCGAACCATGAGCTGTTCTCAAACCTGAAAGCATATAAATTCGAGCTCAAGAGAAAAGAGCATGATGAGATAGCTATACTGAAGACAGTTGCTCTATTGGCTGGAAAATCAAAGGCAACTTACTCCAAAGACATCATTGATAAAGAAGAGATTGCCTAGATGGTCAAACAGTTCAACAAACTTTTCAACAAAAATTATAAGAGGAACAAAGGAGAATCCTCTAGAAGGCACTCAACTCCTTCCAAAGGAAAGAAAAAGAGAACTCCCATGAGAGCTGAGAAGAAAGCATAAGATTTGTGCTGGAAATGCAGACATCCAGGTCACTTTGTAGTTGACTGCCTTATCCACCAATCAACAAATACATAAATGAAGAGGATAAGAAAGTCTTCAGGGAAAGAAGACAAGAAAGAAACAAAGCAATGATAGATGTAGATTCTAAGACAGCCAAGTGTAAGGAGATAGCAGAGTCAGATATTAGTGAAGCTGACTACTCTGCAGGCATAGAAGAAGAGGCATTGATATGTCTCATGGCCAAAGAATAGGAAGATGAGGTAAATCTTAACTCATCTAATTCAAATTCTTATGATAGTGATCATGATACACACACCTCATCACCCATTGATCTTTATGATTCATTAGGTAAAATGATGAAAGACTTTGAGCACATTAAATCCTCACACACACTTCTAAATGAGGAAAACAACCAACTCAAATTCTAAAACTCACAGCTGACTGAAGAGCTGGGTAATCTAAGTCATATAGCTTATGAGCACAAAGAGTTGAAAGCTGAGATTTTGGGCTGAAGCCATTCACACTGCTTGCTACACTCAAAAATAGGTGTATGATTAATAAGCAACTGTCCAAAACCCCCTTAAACAGGAAGAAAACCAAATGTGGGATGTTTTCACATCTTTGGAAGCAAGTGTTTCATTCATAATAACGACAAGGATAATCTGAAAGCCTTTGATGCTAAAGCTGATGAAGGTATCTTTCTTGGATATCCAGCTGAGAGCAAAGCATTCAAAGTGTTAAACAAAAGGACTATGGTAATAGAAGAGTCTATCCATGTGGTTTTTGACGAACCTAATGTGAATAGAGAAGACATTGATGATTTAGTTGAGAAGATGAGTCAGCCAACTATGCAGAAGAGTCCTTATGCTGAGATAGATCCTAGAAGACTTGATCCTGATGAGGACGAGTTAGCTGAATCTCAGAGACACCTGGAAGGATTGCAATTAATGAAAATGATTAAGAAGAAGTTGTTCAAGACAACTTAGCTACAAGGAGAATAAAACCCAGCTAACTTACTCCAACCAGATGTGAGATAGCTGAGAGACCATCCACCTGAGTTAGTTATTGGAAATGTCAGAGAAGGAGTATGAACAAGATCCATAACTCAACATGAATCTATGTTCACTTGTTTTATTTCTCAAATTAAATCAAAGGATGTGTCACAAGCATTAGGTGACACACATTGGATCCTAGCTATGCAGGAAGAGCTGAAGCAGTTTGAAAGGAACAAATTTTGAGAATTGGTTCAAAGGCCTACTCATCAAAATATTATTGGTACAAAGTGGGTATTCATAAACAAGATGAATGAGGAAAGATCTGTGTAATAAACAAAGCAAGATTGGTATCCAAAGAGTATTGCCATGAAAAATGTATGGATTTTGATGAGACCTTTGCACCTATTGCTAGATTGGAAGCAATGAGAATGTTTCTTGCTTATGTTGCACACAAGAACTTCACAGTTTATCAAATGGATGTGAAGAGTGCATTTCTCAATGGACTTTTGGGGAAGAAGAAGTCTATGTAGAACAATCTCCATGTTTTGAGCAGAAAAATAAGGTATTCAAGCTCAAGAAGGCATTGTATAGATTGAAACAAGCACCATGAGCATGGTATGATACATTGTCTCAATTCCTAATATACAATGGATTTACCAAGGGAAAAGTTGATGGAACACTCTTCAGAATTCAAGATGGAGAGTGTTTCTTGCTTATTCAAATATATGTGGATGACATCATCTTTAAATCCACAAACAAAGAGCTATGTGACAAATTCTCAAATCTAATGCAAGGAAAATTTGAGATTAGTATGATGGGAGAATTAACTTTCTTCCTAGGACATCAAGTTAAACAAAATGAAGGATGAACCCTTCATAAGCCAAACCAAGTATACCAGATATTTAATGAAGAAATTTGATATGGAAGGGAAGTTATCTGTGAAGATTCCTATGAATACTTAAATGAAGATGGATCTGGATGCAGAAGGCAAATCAGTGGATCATACAAGATATAGAGCACTTATTGGATCATTGCTCTACTTGACTGCCAGCAGACCTGACATCACCTTTGCAGTAGGTGTATGTGCAAGGTTTCAATCTGCACCTAATGAAAGCCACATGATTGAAGCAAACAAAATATTTAGATATTTGAAAGGAAGCCTTGGATTGTGGTATCCTAAGGAAGGAGGCTTCAAATTGATTGGATATTTTGATTCAGACTTTGCTGGATGTAGAGTTGACATGAAGAGTACATCTGGTACTTGTCAAATGCTTGGAAATATATTGGTTTCTTGGTTCAACAAGAAACAAAATTTAAAAGCTACATCAACAACTGAGGCTAAGTATAGTGCAGCAAGCAGCTGTTGTGCCCAAATCTTGTGGATGAGACAACAACTGAAAGATTATGATATTGAAAAGAAGGAAATTCCAATTATGTGTATCATAATCCAGTATTGCACTCAAGAACAAAACATATTAATGTCATATATCATTTCATAAGAGATCATGTTGAAAAAAAAGATATCGCATTAGAATATGTCTCAACTGAGAAGCAGTTAGCTGATATATTCACAAAACCCTTATGTGAAATAAGGTTTGAAGAACTAAAGAATGAGCTTGGATTTATTGAGCTATACTAAAATGATCAGAAGACTCATTCAACAGAGTTAAAGATGGAAGAATTGCATTTCAGAAGAGTTTTACTCCTTCAAATGAAGTGAAATAGCTAGATTGGATGTTCACAGGAGTTGAGTCAGCGAACAGTTGAGTTCCACCAAACAGACTAAAAGAGAGAAGAAGGGAAAAGCTTAAATGAGTCATCACACACATTTATGAGCTGAGAGACAAAACAAAGTCATTTTCATTAAAGCGAGAATATTTTTGAAGATGATGTCAGCATCATTTAATGTCGCATGCTGAAAAGTTTGCTCTTTGGAAGCATATGATTGGGCATAAATGTTGCGGCGTATTTAATGCAATGTAATTAAATGCTTTATACGGTTAAATCTCAACCATTGATCACATTTCGAATTTCAAGATCTCAAAACAGTCTCTTCACATCCCATATATATTGGAACTACATTAAAAATGTAAACCGCCATTTGCAATATGTACCCCAAAATGAATCGAGACGAGGTATCGTAGCTCATCATTGACCTAACCATATCAAGCAAAGTAAGTTTTCTCCTTTTAGCAACATCGTCTTGCCAAGGGGTGCCAGGTGCTGTGAGCTGGTACAAAATACCTTGCTCTAGAAAATAATCTTTGAACTCAGTATCAATATACTTGACCCCCGATTAGATCAAAGGGACTTCAAAGATTTTCCTTACTATTTTTCAGCTTTTGCATAAAATTCCTCGAACTTTCCAAAAGTCTCGGATTTTCTATGCATGAGATAAATATATCCATGCCTTGAGTAATCATTATTAAAAGTGACAAAATACTCAAAGCCACATCTAACGTGTGTGGTCATGGGACCACAAACATCACTATGTATAAGCTCTAGTGGTTCTTTGGCTCTATTACCCTTTGCAAAGAAAGATCTTCTAATCATTTTTCCTTCTAGACAGGATTCACAAACAAGAAGAGTGTCAACTTTTAGCTCTCTCAAATGAGCATCCTTTGCTAGCCTATTTATCCTTTCTAGTGAAAAATGTTCTAACCTTAGATGCCAATGATATGTTTCATCATCTTGAGAAGCCTTTTGCCTTTTTAGTTTGGGATGTTCTACTCTAAATATTTCGACATTTAGCAGTGGTTGTTCATTTGACTTAATTAAATAGAGTCCATTCCTCAATATTACACTATAAATATCACGTCCATTCTTAGAAATAATAATTAAACTATCATTAAAAGATAGTGAAAATAAATCTTCATGAAATTTTGAAACATAAATCAAATTTCTACGAAAACAAGGAATAAAATAAACAACGTTTAAAATTAAAATCATGTCTCTAATATTAAGCCTAACTACTCCCACTGCTTTTGCCACAACTACATTATTGCCAACTCGCTTTGTGAAAGACCCCTCGGCAAGTTCTTCATATGAACTAAGTGTCTGTAAAGAAGAATACACATGATTAGTAGCGCCCAAATCAACTACCCAAGTAGAAGAATCTTGAGCTACCAAACAACTTTCAAGAACAAGTAAATCATATTTACCTTTCTTTTTCTCCTTTAGTTCAATGAGGTAGTTGGGGCAGTTCCTCTTCCAATTTCTCTCTTCTCCAAAATGAAAACACTTTCGCTTTGATTTTGAGGAACCTTTCTCTTGCCTTTGTAACTCTTCCTTTTCTTTTGTTTTGATTCACCTCCTTTTTGGGGCGAAAAATTATGTTTTCAAAATCAACAGAAAAAACTTTGTCAAAGTACCAAGAGAAGTGGTTGTAATCACCATGTCTGATTGTGTGGAGTTGTGGTCTTTTTCTAATAGTCTTGTTCAATCAGTTTTCCACTCCAACTCAGTATCCTATCTAATCTAGAATTCATAAATCTAGATTGACCATAACTCTAATTGATAATTATCATATATAATTATCAACTTAATAATTATATTAATATAATAAATATCTTATATTTATTTAATTCCCAATACAATCAAAACCTTAGAATATCATATATTCCTGGAATTAACAGATATTAATATATTATCCCAAATATTTTGGAAAACTCTTTTCCATAAACCCATAGAAACATAAAATATTATTTCCAACCCGTTACCCTAGGAAGGCGAACCGGGGACCATGAACCTATAGTTTTAAGCTCTAATAAATTAAATAAATAATTAAACTCTTTAATTAATTTAATTGACTTATTAATTCGATAATACTCCACTGTAAATTTGGAATTGCGCGCTTATAATTATAAAATATATTACTCGATGAATTGAGCAATCAATTGATATAATCATTACATATAGATTAATCATCCATATATATACAATTTGTAATTGAAGCTATGTAGTATTTGTTAAACCTCTTCAATTAGTTCTTATCCTTATTTACCATTAATTCGCTAGCAAATGGTAAATTTATAATTGGATTATAAATTAGAGATCTCAAGCCATTCAGTTCCAGAATAAACAAATGAGAGAATCGTCTTCTACTTCTCACAAGAATGAATGGATTCCGTATCTATGAATTTATAATACAAGGTATTTAATTCAAATGTGAATCTAAAATGCAAGTGTTGGGAATATTGAAGGACAAATTTAAGCGAACAAATTAAGAATCACAAAGAAATAAGGAGTCTATAATCACTCATGATTAAGAATTATCCATATAAGATCATCTTGTGTTTTAATTTAATTTTTCATTTCTACAATGGAATTTATATGAAAATTCAAATTAAATCGGTCCAAGTTCTATATGATCAAATCATATATAAATGCCCCCACTAAGATGTCTCCATATCAACGGTCCGAATAAGATAATCTGATTGAAAATATTTTGGGCCACAATAGTGATGTTTTAATTAAAGATCTCATACTTTAATTAATTTCATCACTGACTTAATTTCAATTTATTATCCATAATTGTAATCCTCTTGTATATGACAATTATATACTAAGATTATGATTACATTAAATAAACTAGGGATTTTTATGATGTTCAAAAAAATACATACTATATGCACAAGTGCTCAGGAATAAATATCACATTTATTAATAATAAAAAATAATTTACAATTTTAAGGCCACTATCCCCAATACTGTGAAATCTTGACTCCTTCCGAGAGTGGTTTCACCGATATAGTTGAATGAATTGAGCTCTTGCTTTGGAGTCTCAGGGCTTTAGATCGCGCCTGGCTCTCCTGAGTGGCCTTAGAGAATGTATATATTTCTCTTGAGTGGCTTGAGTAGAAACTTTAGATATCCAAGAAAATGTAAGGGATCCCCTTGTCAAGAGAGGATGCCAAATGGAAACGCTCAATGGCATAGTCGGGGCTGGCAGGCATGTCTGTGCACAAGTGTAAGAAGAAGTGGCGTTTGGCCGCCTCTTGTCCCATGTAATGGGCCCTTCGACTGATTCCTTCGTGGTTCAACTTTCTTCATCTTGGGAGTCTCCGTGTTTTCCAAAGAGTTGAGCATTTCTTTGTCCTTTTGTATTGGGAGATATTTTGCCAATGATTGGAGAGTTTGTGGAGCATTCTTCAATTGAGGAGGGATCATTAGCAGGTATTTTCGGGAGTTCTACTCTTCTGTAAGGAGTTGCTTGCTCCAAAGGTAGCTTGACTAGTCTGTATGTCTCTTAAGTCTTCACTCGGAGGTGAGTTTGTGAATGTTATTGTTGGCATTCAATGCCTGCTTATTCTCCAGCAATGTGATGGTCTGTCTGGTGTCTGATTGTCTTCCAGTCCAGTAATCCTCTCTTCCATTCCAATCGAGTAGGGTCATCCACAAATGGTGGTGCGATGAGGAGTCTTCATGCAACTGTTGTTGCGGCTTGCTACGATCGAGTGTCTTGGGCGGATTCTTTCAGTAGAGCTAGAAGAGCTTCTTGAGCCAAGAATACTTATTTAGCTTGTAGAGTTCCTCCAGAAGGAGGATATTGAGGAATGGCGCCCCTGAGCGTGTAAAGGACGCCCCATTGAGCCAGTGAAGGACGCCCCTCCAGAAGGAGGGGATTGTCCTCACGTCTATTCAACAGTCTATCTTCTCACGTGGTGTTCCCAGCTTTGGGAGTCGGCGCCCCACCAAAATGATGCTACTTAAAATCGACAGATCACCCCAAAGTCAAGGAATCTGATAAATCAGTTCAACTTCTTCTCTGGAGTTAGAAGATCTTCGGATGAAAACTAGCTTACAACACACAGAATAAGGTTATCCCTAGGGTTGATCCAGGGAGGCCCCTCCTACGCTCAAGTCAGCAACAGTAGGAGAGAAATCCAGAGCACGAGAATGTAATTCGTAGTAATTAATTGAACTCACTTACAAATGGGATGAAGAGACCTTTTTATAATTGGGTTGATGGGCCGCATGGAGCTTGTAGGATAAAGTGGGCCGCTTTTGGGCCCGTATGGGCCACGTAGGCTGGATACTTATAGCTGTGGCCCAATAATAATAATATTGGATAATTAATGAGATTAAATAAATAATGGTAATAATTATTAAAGGGCAATTTAACCCCCAATAAAGTGTATTTCTATAATTAATGTATTATATTAATATTTTATATACTATAATAAGAAATATAATTAACCTTTATTTGACAAGTTGGATCAACAGATGAATCGAGCTGGTCTGAATCAATAGTATTTAAGATTAATCCGGAATAAAATTAAATTAGCTCCAACCATTGTTGTCCAAGTGAGAACCAAAGATCTTCTAATCTATTCCTTTTTTAGAGCACTTGATGGAAAATACAGGCAAAATAAATCTCACATAGGCTAGATTAGGACCCTTAGTAAAATATATATTCAACTCTATCACAACCTCCTATCAAGGTAGTGGGTGGTTTTCAAACCATATTTTAATACAATTACCATATCAAATGGGTAGATTTTAGAAAACCACCAAATAACCACCAATATGTGTACCAACAAAATAGGACATGTGTCTTATTTAATAAAATCTCTATTCCAATACGCCAATAAATCCAATATAGTAAGGTTAAATTGCTCATCGATTCAATATTTAGAATATTGGTATATATTAACTTCTAAATGACATTAGATCCATCAAACAAAAGTGTGTTGTCTCAAAAAAAAAAAACAAGAATAAACAAGCAAATAAGTGTAGGATTCTATAAACAAAAGGCTTCTGGAGACATTGAGAACAATTAAATTTGGCCCCATTTATCGTTGGATCCACCCATTTGGTTAAGTCGTATATGTTACAAAATATATTTGATCATCTAAAGAAATGATTTAAGACTTTGTTTAGAAATTGTGAAAAAAGTACATGGTTTGGGGAATCAGGAATGTGAAGATAAATGACAAAGCTCCTTGAAAATAGAGCAAAAAATATCAACTTTAGCCCTTTTGTGTGCCAATTTTATAGAATTTTCGAATTTTGGGTTCATAAACTTCCCCAATTTATGAAATGTAAAGAATCTATTCCTTGTCTATTTTTTATTGGACATTTCCATCCTTTTAGGGACACGTGAAGAATAGGCTGATAAAAACAAATTAAATTACTCGATATAATCTCGAGTTTGTGTTATTTGAGTGGTACTGTTTAAAAGAAAATGGCTAAGTGTTTAGGATATAAAATAGGACGGATGTATTTAAAGTCGAGGCTAGTATTGGATATTATCTCTGCAAGATGAAATTGGCCCATTACAAAGTGCATACGGTGCTAGCAATCGTCTCTAAGATACAACGACTTTACATGTTCGACTTAGCAGCACTTGCAAAAGTCGAACCACCAGCGAACAAAAAGTTCTTAAGGCTTTCAAGCTTTTGAAAGGAAATATAAACAATATGTTGATGTAGAGTGCTCAATTTTAGCTTATTATTTCATGTAGTTTTTTATCTGCAGGGGCTTCATATATAGAGGCCTCAAGGTGCCTCATGGAAAGGATATGTCTTTTGGTTCAAAAAGACATGTCTACAGCCAAAAATTGCACCTGATAACTCGAATAGGTACGACAGTACGAAAGTGCAAAACCGCGCACTTGTGCGCAAGGCGACGATAAAAGGTTTATGTCTCAGTGCGTGGCTGCGCCTTTGATCGCCAGTCCGCATGGCAAAGACGCGCCCCATCCGGTCTTGTGACCGTATCTTGCGCAATGAGCCCCGCACTAGTCCAGTTTGAGTAAAATTAATTTTGAAGGTTTAAATAAATTTGTCCAAAACTATAAGGGCCTTGAAGCCCAAGCCTAAGCCCAGGCCCATGGCCCACGACCGGACCCGACCGAGTCGGGCCGAGCTGAGCCGGTGGGTGGGCGGCGAGCAGTGGCGGCGGCCGCGTGCGCCTGTTTTAAATCAAACACGCGCGTGTTTTTAACCAAACCCATAAGTTTCTAAGTCATTCTCCTTCCTCTCCAGCTTTATCTAAAGCAATGAACTCGGATTCTATAGTGGATCGAGCTATACACGTTTGCTTGGAAGACTTCCATGACACCACTCATCCACATATTGTAAAAAAATATCCACTTGTGGACTTGGAGTCTTTTATGTCTGATATCCAATTGGCATCACATTATCCTTCTAATACTACTGGATATCTCGTATAAAGTATTACATAGTTCATGGTATACTTTAAGCATCTAAGTACCCTTGTCAAGGCTTTCCAGTGATCCTTACTCGGGTTACTTGTGAACCTACTTAGCTTACTCACTGAGTATGCAATGTCTGGACGTGTACAATTCATTAAGTACATCAGACTTCCAATTATCCTTGCATATTCCAGCTAAGAAACTGGTTCTCCTCTATTTTTGTCTAAGTGTAGACTTAGATCTACGGGTTTTTTAGCCGAAGGACTATCAAAAGCATTAAAAAATTTTAGTATGCTTTTGACATAATGGGATTGTGACAAGACAATTCCATCTGAAGTCCTAGAGATTTTAAACCCTATTATAACATCAGATAATCCCATATCTTTCATGTCAAAATTCTTCTTTAACATGTTGTTAGTATTTATGATTAAATCATGACTACTACCCATAATCAACATATCATCTACATAAAGGCATACTATGATGTAATCATTTTTAGTGTCTTTAATATAGACACACTTGTCACATTCTTTGATTTTGAAACCATTTGACTTCATAGTTGAGTCAAACTTTTCATGCCATTGCTTAGGTGCTTGTTTTAGTCCATAAAGTGACTTAAAAAATTTACACACCTTTCTCTCTTGACCTGGTGCAACGAACCCCTCTGGTTGTTCCATATAAATCTCCTCTTCAAGATCACCATTCAAGAATGCAGTCTTCACATCCAATTCATGTATCTCAAGGTTGTGCAAAGTTGCAATAGCAATGAGAACACAAATGGACATGATCCTCATAACAGAGAATATGTATCAAATGGGCTTTATACTTATCTATAGATCCCTCTGCTTTGTACTTTCTTTTAAGGATACATATGCATCCCAAAGATTTGCAACCCGGTGGGAGATCAACCAACTCCCAAATATTATTTTGCATGATGGAATCTATTTCATTATTGATAGCTTCTTTCCAAAGAGGAGCTTCTGGACTAGACAAAGCTTCTTGAATAGTTCAAGATTCGTTTTCTAACATATAAGTTAGAAAATCGGGACCAAAAAGATTTAGCTACTTTTGTCCTTTTTTACTCGCACTCGGTTCCTCTTCTTCCTCATCACTTTGAGGTAACCTTGCAGTTTCATAAGTTCGTTTATTCGAACATTCTTCTTTCCTTTCTATGTTTGGAAAGATATTCTCGAACAATACAACATTCCTTGATTCTATGATCATTCCATCATTTATATTTGGAATAGCTGACTTGTGCACTAAAAAGTGATATGCACTACTATTGTTTGCATATCCAATGAAAATGCAATCAATCGTCTTCGGGCTGATTCTAACTTATTTCGGCTTAGGTACTTCGACTTTAGCCAAACACCCACACATTTTAACGTACTTATATGATGGTTTCCGTCCTTTCCATAACTCTTATGGAGTTTTATTTTTACCTTTGGGTGGGATCTTGTTAAGAATGTAGTTTGCAGAACGAATAGCTTCCCCCCACAAGTTTTGGGGTAAGCCACAAGTTAACAACATCGCATTCACCATCTCCTTAAGAGTGCGGTTTTTGTATTCTGCAATACCATTTGATTGAGGCAAGTAGGGGGCTGTCGTTTGATAATTATACCGCCTCCAGTGCGAGAATTCTTCAAACAGAGCAACATACTCTCCGCCTCTATACTTGGAATCATCTTAATTTTTTAAATTAAGCTGATTTTCAACTTCATTCTTATAAGTTTTGAAAGCTACTAAAGATTCATCTTTGCTTTTCAAAAGATATACATAACAATATCTTGTGCAATCGTCAATAAACGTTATAAAGTACTTTTTTCCACCTCGAGTTTGCACATGTTTCAAATCACACACATCTGTATGAATTAACTCAAGTGGTTTTGTACTTCTCGTTATTGAATGAAACAGTGTTTTAGCAAATTTTGTTTCAACACAAACTTCGCATTTGTTTTGTGAATTGGTTTTAAACGTTGGTATTAATTCCAGATTCACTAACCTTTTAATTTTGTTGAAATTTACATGTCCTAATCTATCATGCCATAAATTAGAACAATCCCGGAAACTAAATTCTTGTGGATATCCTGGACATGCAGCACACCCACAAGCGTAAGCTCATTTCGAAAGTTATTTTTAGCACAACCTTTCCAAGCCCCACGATGTTGGAAGTCGAGGAGTTCCCCATGAATAACTTCCTTCCATTTCTGGAGTGTAGGAGGAAAATATTTCCTTGTCGGCACAAATGTGACGAGTAGCTCTGGTATCTATCCACCATTCCCTTGGGTTATCAACCATATTGGCTTCAAACATAACAGTGGTGAGATCGAGCTCGACATGTCTATCGAACAGACTTGTCCTCGGTCACGTTGGCTTGTTGATGGTTGCATTGTTTTTCGGGTGTCGGTAATCCTTGACCATGTGATTCGGTTTGCCACAGTTGTAGCAATTCCTTTTGAACTTCTTGGCCTTCCCCTTATCTTTTCTGGAATGCTTCCATTTCTTGCTAGTGCTCGATTCAACAAGATTGGTCTTGGACTCCATTCCAGATTTGTTGGACTTTATTTTGGATTTTCGGTTATCTTTCTCAATTCGAAGCCGAACTATCAGATCCTCAAGCCCCATTTCCTTGCGCTTGTGCTTGAGGTAGTTCTTAAAATCCTTCCACAATGGCGGTAATTTCTTGATAATCGCAGCCACTTGGAATGACTCATTCAAAATCATCCCTTTAGACATTAAGTCATGAAGAATTATCTGAATCTCTTGCACTTGTCTGATCACCATTTTGGTGTCAACCATCTTATAATCCAGAAATTTGCCGACAATAAATTTCTTTGTGTTAGCATCTTCTATTTTATGCTTTTTCTCCAAAGAGTCGCACAACTCTTCAAATGGTTTGAATGAACAGTAGACGTTATAGAAGGTGTCTTCCAGCCCATTCAGAATATAGTTCTGGTAAAGAAAATTGCCGTTGTGCCAAGCATCTACAGTGATCCTCCTTTGGTTGTCGGATTCTTCTTCACCAATGTCGGGGGGTCCTCCTTTAGAAACTGGGATAGACCCAAAGTTGTCGGATAAAACAACATTTTCTTTTGCCATCTTTTGAAATGAACACCGGAGAATTTTGCAGGTTTTTCGCCATGAGCAGGAGCAACAACCATCAGAGCGAAATTTATGGATGCCATCGTCTTGAAACCAGTAGAAAAATTTTGTCTTGCAATTGTTGTTTGGGTGGTATTGTTTAAAAGAAAATGGCTATGTGTTTAGGATATAAAACGGAACAGATGTATTTAAAGTCGAGGCTAGTATTGGATACTATCTCTGTAAGACGAAATTGCCCCGTTACAAAGTACTTACGGTTCTGGCAATCTCTCTTAGATACAACAACTTTACAGGTTCGACTTAGCAACACTTGCAAAAGTCGAACCAACAAGCGAACAAAAAATGCATAAGGCTTTCAAGGTTTTGGAAGGAAATGTAAACAATATGATGATGCAGAGTGCTCGATTTTAGCTTATTATTTCATGTAGTTTTTCATCTGCAGGGGCTTCATATATATAGGCCTCAAGGTGCCTCATGGAAATGATATGTCTTTTGGTTCGAAAAGACATATCTACGATCAAAAAATGCACATGATAACTCGAACAAGTGCGACAGTTTGAAAGTGCGGGACCGCGCACTTGTGCGTGCACAACAACATAATGTTTTTGTCTGCGGTGCCGTTGCGCACCGATCTTGGCTAGCGCATCGCTTCAGTGCGCATCGTGCGCGCTTCTTGCGCGTGCGCGGGACTATGCACTGCACAGCGCACCCCCGCACTAGCCCAGTTTCAGTAAAATTAATTTTAAAGGTTTCAATAAATTTTGTCCAAAACTATATGGGTCTTGAAACCCAAGTCCAAGCCCACGGCCCACGACCCACGACTTAGACCCCGGCCGAGCTGGCCGGCGGCAGGCAGCGGCACGTGCGTGTGTATTTTGAACCAATCCCACAAGCATCATGTAAGTTCTCCCTCCTTTAAAAACGTTTGTGCCCCAAGGGCCCAAATCTATTCTCCAACTTGGGTTATATAAATAGAGCAAACTTTGACTTTCTATCCTATGTGAGATGGAGCTTCACTCCTTCCCCACATTTACCAATTTCCATGTCAATTTCCAATTTTAAGTGGCTAACTAGTAGCATTAATTTCTCATTCACCCTGAATTGGTTTTGAGAAATTCGAGAAATTCAAAATGTCAATCTTATCTACCCACTTAGTAGAATTTTATCATATAATTTAGTTCCATTTTCCATCAATGGAAATCACTTAAATATTTGGTCTAAAATGGGTCAACACCATTTTTCACAAAACCAAATTCCAATAATTTGATTAGAGGTGGCAATCATGCCAGACCAGATCAGCTGGTATGGGCCCGCTGGGCCAGAGGGCAAAACCTGGTTGGCTTGGCCCGACCCAGAATTTTATCGGGCCATCTTTTTCACAATCTAGCTTGACCCGTGTAGTTCATTTTACCTCAGGCCGACCGGGCTAGTGGCCCGTTAAGCCAAGGTCTGGTGTTTTTCGGGCCTGAAATCTTGGCGGATGGCCTAATATTCGGGCCGGTCGGGCCATGATTGCTACCTCTAAGTTTGATCACTAAAACTTCGTTTGGACTCATTTCTTTAATATAACGAAGGGCGGAAGGAGCCTCACGTGGTCCCACATCCTCTCTCTCCTCACATCCACTTTACTCATGGCCCCCTCTGTGTCCTCACGTGGTCTCTGTCTCTATCCTCATATGATCACCCCGCTCTATGTACATGTAGGGTTTAAATACAAAAATCTCACAAAAATATATATTTTCACTTATAATTGTAATACTTTTAATTTAAATAATATTAATTTGTTACTTTAAAAACATATACTTTTCAGTGTAGAATTGATATTTTTTAATAAAAAGTGATTTTTGTGTTTTTTCTAATAAAAATTGATACATTTTTTTAAATAAAAAGTGATGTTTATTTTAATAAGAAGTGATACATTTTTAATAAGAAGTTATATTTTTTTCATAATAAGTGATACTTTATTTTGATAAAAGGTGACATTGTTTAATAAAAAGTTATACTTTTTGCATAAGAAGTGTTACTTTATTTTACTAAAAAGTGATTTTTTAAAAATAAAATGTGATACATTTTCATAAGAAGTGATACTCTATTTTAATAAAAAGTGATACTTTTCGAATCTAATGTGATACTACGTCACCGCCTAATATTAAAAAACTGTCACCGCCCCGAAATATGCCACAATGAGCTTTTGATGTGAGAAGACAAAGGGGGGACCAGTGAAGAGAGAGAGAGGGACCACGTTTGACTCCGTCTCATGAATTTAAATGCATGAGACGGTCTCACAAAAGTTTTTCTGTATAACGAAACAATCTTGATTATATTTTTCATTTGATAAGTGGCACAAATAACCCACGAGGTCAGTCTACTAAACAAGGCCCATCGTCCGAAGTATAAATAGCCCGTCTATATTTATTTGTAAGAAATCTCAATTAACTTACTAATTACTTTGTGTTTAGTACTATATTCAGAACCTTGAGCGAGGGGCTTCCCTGGGATAACTAGGGCCATCTGACGGTTTGTTCATTTTGTAGGCCACTTACTTCCACAATAAGTATTCTTATCTATTAGGGTTACCCTTACTCTTAGACCAAGTATCTTAGCAATAGCAATCTACACTTTTTGGTAGCTTTAATGTGTAATAATATTCAAATATTCGAACTCATGTTCGAATCAAATAAAACTCGTTTAAGTTCAATTCAATTAATAATCAAATTAAACTTAAACACAACTTTTTGTTAGATTCTATTCGATCCTGTTACATCAATGACAAAAACTTTGGTCAGATTGTCTAATACGTCAGTTCCGTAAGACGGATGCACTCTGGCCCAGGTTTTTTTTTTGTAATATCATGCACTGGTGGTAGTTTTGTAATATTCTGGAACAGTGTCATATGATTTCTGGACCGGTGGCATTTTTGTAATATATGGGGCTGTTAAAAGTATTAGCTTTCTCCTGAGAAGTATTAGTAGTACATCTAAAAAGTATTAGTAGTATATTTGAAAAGTATAAGTAATCCCTTTGAACAATATTTTTAGCAGTGTTCTAAAAAGCGTTGGGCATTAGTAGGGGCGGTGGGGACTAGCGCTGGCGGAAACCAGGCGGGAGGGGGTGGGGGGGTTAGACGAGGCCTAATCAGAAGAAAAACCTAGGCGGACAAGAGGAGCCTAGCGCCTAGGTAGGGACTAATCAGGGTTAAGCAAGGATTTTTAGAACAATGATTTTTAATAGCCCTCATTAAAAGTATTGATTTTTCCCTCAAAAATATTAGTAATCCGCCTAAAATATATTTATTGTCCCTTTGAAAAGTATTAGACAATGACGTAATCTTAGGCAGTTGCATAAAATCACTAGGACCCTAAAAATATTAATTTTTCCTGTGAAAAGTATTAGCAATCCATCAGAAAAGTATTAGTAATCTCATGGAACAGTTTTTTAGTAATCCTCATGAAAAGTATTAATTTGTTCCCGCAAAAATATTAGTATTCTACCTAAAACGTATTAATAGTCTTATTGTAAAGTATTATGTTTTCCGATTAAAAGGTATTTTAGTATTCCGCTAGAAAAGTACTATTTTTTCTCAAAAAAAATATTATTAGTTCTCCATAAAGTATTAGTAGTCATGTTGAAAAATATTTAGTAGCCCCCCTAAAAAATATTAGTAGTCCTCCTAAAAAGTATTAGCAGCGGATGTGGTTGTTGTTGTGTTAGTGGGTTGTGCGGGTCAATGGGCCGGATTTGACCACAAATCGGGTATTTGGATCCTTTTCATATATCATTTGATATCTTATTACGGATCTATCATATAAGACTAACCCTGCATCCATAGATGAACAAATTGATTCTATTTTTAATCTTAAATTCGGACGAATCAACTTTTACATATATCATTTGATATCTTATTAATAATTTTTTTTAATAAAATAAAGGATCATAGGACTGACATTAGATTCTCCTTTTAACAATACTTTTTCATAATGGAGGATGAGATTCCCATAATCAATAAATAAATCCTACGAGTTGAACCAATAAGAATAAGAAAACATGTAAAAGAACTAAAAGAAGTTCAGATTAATTAAATCATTAAAAAATGTTAAAACATATAGCTTAAGACTCGTATTAAACCTAAACCTCGTTAATTCCAAAGCGCCGGCTTGTCTTCTTGCTGCCTGCAGCGTTTCCTTCACCTATGCAAATACACACACACGCACACACATATATATATATATGTATAAACATGTCACCATGCCATTTCAGTTATGGATAGAAACACATCAATTTTGAATCTGATTATCACCACTCTGTTCATCATGAGCAGCAATTTTATAGTCACAGCAGATGCATGCACCCCGAAACACTCAGGCCCTGTAGTTCCCACGACTCCTCTGGTCACCTTTCTTGAACGAATTCAAGAAACGGCTCTACAAACTTATGGGCACAAGGGCTTTGATCCAAAGCTGTACGTGGACCTGTCACTCAAGCAAAACCTCTCAACCACAGTCGAAGCCTTTGAGAAGCTTCCAAGAACGGAAAACGGGTCGGTTTCTGTTGAGGAACTGAGTGGTTTTGTGGAGAAGTATTTGGGTGGTGCGGCGGAGGATTTGGTGTATGTGCTCCCTGTTGACTTTGTGGATGAGCCCCAAGACTTTTTGTCTAATGTCAAGAGCCCGGAGGTAAAGGCTTGGGCTTTGGAGGTACATAAGCTTTGGAAGAATTTGAGTAGGAAGGTTTCGGGCCGGGTTCTTGAGAAGCCCGATTTTTACACTCTGCTTCCTTTGAAGAACCCGGTTATGATTCCCGGGTCGAGGTTCAGAGAGGTTTATTATTGGGATTCTTATTGGGTGATCAGGTTTGTTTTTCCTTTTTTTTTTTGTGTGTGTGTGTGAATAATTTAATGCTGGGATGTGCTGCTGGTGATGACACAAAGTAGGATGAAATTCGTGAATGTCTCAGCATAGGTTGAAGAATTTTGATTCTGTCAGAAAACTTAATGACTAAATAGAGATTGGTTTTAGTCCGTGATGTAAAAGATCACGAGAGCTTTACTTTTGGTGACTTTGACTGGTCAATATGTGCTAAGAAATGGAGTTGGAGTATAAAAAACGGAACTATCTATGGTCCAATTTTGACATGGAATAAATGGTTTTTGGTTCCAGTCCCACTTATGTTACAAATTAGTTAATGTTTGTTTAGCTGATTTGTGGAATTCCTTTTTACTTGTATTTTCGTGGAGCACATACTAAAAAAAGGAGTTATTTTGATGCAGGGGTTTGTTAGCAAGTAAAATGTACGAGACGGCAAAAGGGATTGTGTATAATCTCATTTCTCTGATAGATGACTACGGTCACGTTCTCAATGGTGCAAGGGCATATTACACTAATAGGAGGTAATTGCTTTTCCGGATGCCAATTATGGTTCATTTTGTACTAGTTGCTTCCCAAGAGCTTTGATGGCGCTTTAACCTTTAAGAATTCCATGCTTTACTGTGGGATATGACTGTTTTTTGTCTTTTAGTTAACATAATGATAGCTTCAAGATCATTAATTTAAGTACTATGATTGTTTCTAAGTGCTTCAAGGTTTGCTACAACGTTAACAAATATCTAACGGGTTAATTACAAAACTACTCCAGAGGTTTAGCTTACGTACAAAAAAGGCCCAATTATCTTTTAAAAATACAAATACTCCCGACATTTGTTTTTAGTTCACAAACATGCACCCTCAAGAAGGGTTAGGTAAATACAAACCTCAAAGACATAGTTTAATTTTGAAAGATAACTGGAGTTTTGTATAATTAGACTAATCCTCAGGAGTAGTTTTTGTAATTATCCCATATCTAAAGGAAGCTTGTTTAATCCTGTAATTTGAGAGTTCAAGTCAGTGATTGTTTTGTCTGTTATGCTGTCAGCCTCTTATATATCTTGTTGAAATTGAAAACAAAGTTGTTGTACATTTGCAGCCAACCTCCTCTGCTGAGTTCAATGGTTACAGATATATACAATCGGACAGGCGACAAGGACTTGGTAATAAAATCACTCCCTGCATTGCTAAAGGAGCATGATTTTTGGAATTCTGGTAATAAAGAAACTTTGTTTGGTTATTTTTTATATTTAATCATATTTCTTTCATTTTGTCAATTCCTACACATCTTTGTCTCTATTGACGGAAGTGTGTGCGTGTGCGTCACGTAAAACGAAGATTTATATTTGCTCGCTTTGTTCAATAATTTAATTCTTGAAGGGATGCATAAGGTGATCATTCAGGATTCTCAAGGTACAAATCACACTTTAAATCGATACTACGCAATGTGGAATCAACCAAGGCCAGAGTCATCAACTACTGTATGGATTATCTAACTGATCCTATTTCAGAAAGTGATAGAGGATTTGAGAACTAGGATGATAATTATGTTCTCCATTTGCTTAACCCGAAATTCGGTCTTGCAGGACGAGGAAACAGCTTCGAAACTCTCAAATAAATGTGCTAAAACACAACTGTATCGTGAACTGGCTTCTGCTGCTGAATCTGGATGGGATTTCAGTACCAGATGGATGAGGTACCATAATATTTTTAATCAGAATTCAGTTTATTTTTCTTCCATAATATTAAGTTGCTTCTCTGAAATATGTTCCTGGTTTACCCTTTTGCTTTTGAATGATTGTCAATTATGCTAATATTCTTGTCATATCATTGCCCGATTATGCTGGGGCAACAGATCATATTCGTATTTGTTTTGATTAGACTGTTGGACTGCTTTTGATTAATATTTGTGAATTTGATATTTTCATAAGATTAGGCAGCAAAAGAAGCATGCCTAGTCTATACAATTGATGCTGTAATATACATAATTAACTAATATAAACCTCTGTTGGATTGACTATAAACTTCAAGCAGATATAATACACTGAGCTGAAAATTCTGTTCCCTTTATTGAAACTTCAAGCAGATATATTTGTTGAAACTGCACTTTAGTATTTTAACTACCCTTTACAACTTAGGACAGAACATAAAAGAACTTGTTCAACAGATTGTCCAAATAATCAGGTAAAGCGCCTCCAATGCTCATATCTGTTTATTCGTCCCATGGGAATGGCTTGATCGGTTTTGTTGCTTCCAAAAGTTTTACTGGAATTTTCGGTTTGGATCTCTGCAGTGGGGCTAAATCGGTGAGATCCCGACAATAGTCTTGTGACAAGTGAAAATGCATAGTGAGAATAAAGAACAGAGACACAACTACAATTCTCATTACAATGAAGTCTATTTTCATTTTCTTTAGTTTCGGCCATTGCTTTATTACCTGATCAGCATGCATTTTCTTTACAAATAGTTTAAATATCATGAAATTCTTGGGCTCTATCAGCTCACCCGTTAAGCGAAGATATGTAATGTAGCACCCTAATTTTTAGAAAGTGCAACTACGCATAATAATATCCACAAAACGACTAAAATTTGAAACGAGTCAACGACATTTTTTTTCCCAAAGAGTAAAAATAACTAACTTAAATAAAAAAATTCTATCCTCCATAAACAATTGAAATAAAACTAAAACATTGTACGTTTTATAAATAAGAAAAATTAAGGAACCAACATCGTTCAAGAAATTTCTACTCCTAACAAAAAGATTGACAATAAACAAACTATCATGATCAATTCACCCGCCATGCGCCACGACGGACTCCTCAACCTAAAATGTTAAGATTATTGGGGTGAGTTATCATCAACTCAGTGGGGAATCAATTGTTCAAGTCAAATACACATTCATAACAATTAGCATAAACATTCATGGAAAAAGATCATAATATCACGTACAGTTAAATACAAATAGTCTCAAAGTCTCGCATCATATTTAACATGAACATGCAACTAACAATTAGGCATAGCATTTAAAGTAAACAAAAACAATAAACCCCACCTCAAATAAAGTGTAGAAATATCGAATGCATGCTCGCTTGAAAATCTAGACCTCGTAAGAAAAACCTCCTACAAATAAATAAAATAAATATAACTTAAATAATGTTTTAGGAAATTCTTGACTAAAAACAAAAAAATTAATAAATATAATAAATAAAGAAAAAATAGGCATAAATATGATTGAACTGAACATATGTTTCAGTCAAAACTCAATTGGAAAGTCAAAAGGTGATTTTGGGGGTTTAAGAATGTTTTGGGGGTGAATTTTGGAAAATCAGAAAGGAGAGAGGGGCTGTTTGAATTTCATATAAGGGATTTGGGGTAAAACTGAAATTTCAAAAAGATAAGGGAGTAAATCTCTTATTTGGTCCAAAAAACAATCCAGCCCCTTTTCTTTCCCACCATCTCACGTCTGTTCCTCTCAAAAAGGAAAATATCAGATTTCTCTCAGTCTTTTTCCCTCTCTCATGCCATCTATACTTCTCGATCTCCTCCCTCTTCTTCTCTCAATTTCTGCTCTAACTTTCTGTTTTTCTTTCTTTTTCTTTCTCTTGTCTCAATCTTTCTTCTTTACCCTCAGTCTTCATCTCTCTTCTTTACCTCTCCCTCAATCTCACCAAATAATTTCTCCCTCTCGTATCTCTTCCTCCCTCGGTCTCACTCTGATCTTTTTCTTTTTTTTTCTCTCTCGACTCTCTGTCTCACTCCCTCTCTCGGTCTATGGTCCGGGCTCGGGGTTTGAGATTTTCAGGTTTGCTTCTCGGAGTTTGCAGGGTTTGGGTCGATGATTCGGGGTTTCAAAAAATTTCTGGGTTTTGGGGCTGGTGACTGGTGGCGGCTTGGACGGTGGTTGAAGGAGTTTGGGCTGGAAAATTAATAAAACTAAAAAGTATCGGGCATTTACCTTGGCTGTGAATATTTGAGAAATAATAAGGACTTGCCAAGAACTGAAAGCTTACGGTTTGAACGGGAGAGATTTTTTTTTATCTTTTGAGATTGTGAGATAGCAGATGGGGTTTTACGTGAGTTTTGTAGGAGTAGTGGGAGTTCACTGGTTGAGGGAAACGTGGTTTAGTGAGTTTAGATATAGGCTAGGTTTTTGTTAAAAAGATCTGATTTAGTTTTATCTAATTTGATATATAAAGATAAAGATAAATAGACTTAAAATTTCGAAATTTAACTAAAAAGATTTTTTGCAGGTTTTCATCTTCTAAAAGTTGGACATGGGTTTTTAAAAATAAAATAATAAGTTTATACATGGGCCTATCAATATTATTAAGACTGGGCTTGATAATGACTAAGATTGAAATTCTATACTAGGCCAAAATTAAAAATCCTAAAGGTCCAATATAATAAAACCCAAATTTGGTAAAAAATGGGGTATTACATCCTACGCTCCTCAAACAAAAATTTCGTCCTCAAAATTTCGATTACATACTTTGATGAAAGAAGGCGGGATACTTGGATTTGATTTCCTCTTCTCGTTCCCATGTTGTCTCATTTTTCCCGTGTCTACTCCACTGTACTTTGATAAAAACATATCTCTGTTTCTAAGCCCGTGCACTTTACGATCCAAAATCGCTATAGGCATCTCTTCGTATGACAAATTCTTACCTATATGTAGGTCCTTGTAGTTAACAATGTGATCAGGGTCAAACACATATTTCCTCAGCATTGATATGTGAAACACATTATGTACCCTGACAAGTCTGGTGGCAAAGCCAAACGGTATGCCAAGTCCCCAACTCTTTCTAGTATCTCAAACGGTCCAATATAACAAGGCTGTAGCTTTCCCTTTTTACCAAATCTTATAATCCCCTTTATCGGAGCCACTTTTAAAAAACACACTATTACCAACTTCAAATTGTATGTTATTTCTCTGCTTATCCACAGAGGATTTCTATCTATCTTGAGCAACCTTTATTCTGTCCCTGATCTCTGAAATCTTTTCCACTATTTGTTCAATCAATTATGGTCCCAAATTTTCCTTTCTCCAACTTCACTCCAATATAAAGGGGACCTACACTTTCTCTTGTATAATGCTTTATATGGAGCCATCTTAATCTTTGCTTGGTAACTGTTATTGTACGCATATTCCACCAATGGCAACATTGTTCCCCAACTTTCCCCTGTATCGAGTACACATGCTCTCAACAAGTCCTTTAGTGTCTTAATGGTTCTCTCAGACTGCCCATCGACTTGCGGATGATAGGCTGTACTGAATCTCAATTTCGTTCCCAAGGCATCTTGGAGACTCCTCCAAAACTTCGATGTAAATCGCGGATCTCTGTCCGATACAATAGAAACTGGCACCCCGTATAGTCTACAATTTCTCTGGCATATTGATCTATACTAAAAGTCATTCTTACTGGCAGAAAATGTGTTAATTTGGTAAATCGATCCACTATGACCCATACTGCATTATTCTTTCTCAAGGTTTGTGGTAGTCCGACCACAAAATCTATAGTTATGTGTTCCCACTTCCACTCTGGGATTTCCAACGGCTTAAGCAAACCCGACAGTCGCTGATGCTCTGCTTTGACTTGCTGACAAACCAAACACTTCTCTACAAAATCTCCAATATCTCTCTTCATACTTTTCCACTAGAAAAACCTGCTCAAGTCGTGATACATTTTTGTACTCGGGAGCTGTGTAAGGAGCATTATGCGCCTCCTCCAGAATTTCCTTCTGAAGTGCCACATTCTTAGGGAAATCCTCCCTTCATATGTCAGAACATCATCACGGTTACCTTGAATCCCTCGATGTCTCCAGCTTGTACATGTTCCCTCATCTTGCACAAAAACTTATCGTGGGGTTGAGCCTTCTTAATCTTATCTCTTAAGGTGGGTTGCACCACCAATGATGCCAAAATGGCTTCCGTACCATTTGGTGGCTCAACAATTTCAATCTTCAGTTTGGCAAACTCTCTTGCCAACTGTTCTTGCCCTGTAAGCATACAAGCCAAATCCCCTCTGGTCTTCCGGCTCAAGGCATCGGCTACTATGTTAGCTTTGTCCGGATGGTACTGAATGGTGCAATCATAGTCTTTCACCAGTTCTAACCATTTTCTCTGCCTCATATTCAACACCTTCTGAGTGAAAAGATATTTAAGGCTTTTGTGATTCGTAAATATTTCACACTTCCCTCCATATAGGTAGTATCGCCATATCTTTAATGCGTGCACCATGGCTGACCAACCAACTCTCAGGTCATGTGTGGTGTAAGTCCCAAAGGGTGTGGTGTAAGGTTTAGAAGGGGGGTTGAATAAACCTTACCAACTTTTTCGAATTTAGTCCTTTAAAATATTTTAACAGAGTTGACTCAAATCGGCTAAGTCCTTGGGGACAGCTAGGTTGGCATACTTTCAGTGTTACCCGCTCACTCGATTCGATCGATTTGTTGATAGTATAACTCAATTTTGGTCGGTGACACCAACTTTTTAGTTGATTTGGTTTTTAATCGTGGAAGACTTAACACCCTTGATAATTTTAAACTTCTTAGCAATGTTATTATCAATCTGGGTTAGCAATATAACTTAAACAATGAGATATAAATATAAGCGGGGAAAGTAAAATGCTGTAAGTAAATGACACAAGCAAATTTTATAGTGGTTCGATGATGGGGTAATTCCTCTAATCCACTTTTCTCCAACTCCTGGAGGAATCCACTAAGTAACAAATCAGGTTACAAAGCAGTTCTCAGTCCGAGATAGCTTTGATCACATAGCTGGCTTCTCCTAGGACTCAGCTTCTTCACAAGATAGCTGTCTTGCTACTTCAGCTCCCTTCAAACCCTTGGAATTTATCACACAGCCTTCCAACAAGCTCGAATCTTCTGGTTCAACATTGAACCTTACTACAGCTCCTTCAACATTGGAGAATAGACCCCTTTAGTTCTTAAAACTATTTTCTCTTCAACTGGATGAAGTATTCTTTCCATCACAGAGTGTGTTGGATTAAGTTCCTTCGAATTTAGGCTTGAGAAATATCTTAGTAAGCTTGAGAGAATGTTTGCAGGTTTTGCTTGTAAAATCTCTTTGAATTCGTATGCTTCGTGTGCTTGGTCGTACTTCTCTCTCTTGCTTCCTCAGCCTTTTATAGTGCTCATTTGAAAATTTGCCCGTTGAAGAGATAGGCTATTTTCAAATGACACTTCTTGTTCGTTGGCTTGTCTTTTCTTGACTTGCAGCTTGTGATGTGACATTTTCTCGTATTAAATGATCCTGCAGCTTTTCAGGACCTGACACAAGCTTCAGTGCTTCCCATTGGTTTATTCCTTTTGCACGCTTTTGGGACGAGCACTTTAAGACATGGTAGCATGGACGTATTACTATTTTGAGTAATATCCTTGACTTCCGTGCAACGGATTAATATCAGTCGACTTGACTTGACAACTGCCTTTACCCCTTTTGACTTGAGTCAGTTCCAACCTTTTAGGGATGACTCAACTGTCAGTTCAACTGGCAGACTTGGCTTTTGACTTACTTGACTGTCACTTCTTCAACCTTTACTCAGCTGTCCCTCAACTGTATCTCCTTCAGTGGAGTCTGTGCCTTCCATCTTGAATTCACTCAGCTGACACACAGCTGGGTCTTCTCTTCAGTCTTCAGTTGACTTCTTGCATTGTTCAATATAGCTGACTTTACTTAGCTCATGCAGTCCTATCTATTACAAAATAGAAATACAAGGAAAATGAGGTGCCAACTTCCTATTCTAAGTTTTACATGGTATCATCAAAATCTAATAACAAATAACATGTGGGGTAATTCAACTCGTGCGCCTTCAGCTGTCTTGAGGCGTAAGCCACAACTTTGCCGTGTTGCATCAAAACACAACCCAAACCTTGCTTCGATACGTCACTATAGATGACAAATCTCTCTGTAGAATTAGGAATTGTCAATACAAGGGCAAAAGTCTCGTGTATAATTAAGTACAAATAGTCTCAAAGTCTCGCGTATAATTAAGTACAAATAGTCTCAAAGTCTCGCATCATATTTAACATGAACATGCAACTAACAATTAGACATGACATTTAAAGTAAACAAAAGCAATAAACCCCACCTCAAATAAAATGTAGAAATATCTAATGCATGCTCGCTTGAAAATCTAGACCTCGTAAGAAATCTTCTACAAATAAATAAAATAAATATAACTTAAATAATATTTTTGGAAATTCTTGACTAAAATAAAAATATTAATAAACATAATAAATAAAGAAAAATTAGGCATAAATATGATTGAACTGAAATAGTAATTCGGTCAAAACTCAATTGGAAAGTCAAAAGGTGATTTTAGGGGTTTAAGAATGTTTTGGGGGTGAATTTTGGAAAATCAGAAAGTGATGTTTGAATTTAATATAAGGGATTTGGGGTAAAACTGAAATTTCAAAAAGGTAAGGGATAAATCCCTTATTTGGTCCAAAAAAACAATCCATCCCCTTTTTCTTTCCCACCATCTCACGTTGTTCCTCTCAGAAAGGAGAATATCAAATTTCTCTCAGTCTTCTTCCCTCTCTCACGCCATCTATACTTCTCGATCTCCTCCCTCTTCTTCTCTCAATTTCTGCTCTAACTTTTTGTTTTTCTTTCTTTTTCTTTCTCTTAGTCTCAATCTTTTTTCTTTACCCTCTGTCTTCATCTCTCTTCTTTACCCCTCCCTCAATCTCATCAAATAATTTCTCCCTCTCGTCTCTCTTCCTTCCTCGGTCTCACTCTGATCTTTTCTTTTTTTTTTTCTCTCTCGACTCTCTCTGTCTCACTCCCTCTCTCGGTCTCGCCCTCTCACTCTCTCTATCCCGTACTCCCACCGACGGCAGCGGCAAGGAGTCACGACACGGTGGCGGCGATTTTGGGCTCGGATTGTGGTCCGGGCTCGGGGTTTGAGATTTTCAGGTTTGCTTCTCGGAGTTTGCTGGGTTCGGGTCGATGATTCGGGGTTTCGTGAAATTTCTGTGTTTCGGGGCCGGTGACTGGTGGCGGCTCGGACGGTGGTTAAAGGAGTTTGGGCTGGAAAATTAATAAAACCAAAAAGTAGGGCATTTACCTTTGTGAAGATGTGAGAAATAATAAGGACTTGCCAAGAACTGAAAGCTTACGGTTTGAACGTGAGAGATTTTTTTTTCTTTTGAGATTGGGAGATAGCAGAAGGGGTTTTACGTGAGTTTTGTAGGAGTAGTGAGAATTCACTGGTTGAGGAAAACGTGGTTTAGCGGGTTTCAGATATAGGCTAGGTTTTTGTTAAAAAGATCTGATTTGGTTTTATCTAATTTGATACATAAAGATAAAGATAAATAGATTTAAAATTTCGAAATTTAACTAAAAAGATTTTCTGCAAGTTTTCATCTTATAAAAGTTGGACATGGGCTTTTAAAAATAAAATAATAAGTTTATAAATGAGCCTGTCAATATTATTAACACTGGGCTTGATATTGACTAAGATTGAAATTCTATACTGGGCCAAAACTAAAAATCCTAAAGGTCCAATATACTAAAACCCAAATTTGGTAAAAATTGGGGTATTACACGTCAGTCCAACCATCTTATGTTTGGTGGACCGTTTTTGACCCCGTTTGGCCCAACGTCTATGTTTTCTGTCCATCCGCCACTGAAAACCTGCATAGACAGGGGAGTATGTTTTTAGAAAGCTTATATACCTGATTTTTCGATCATTATATGCAATGGCAGAGCCAACACACGAAAGTGCGGTGAGTCAGATAGAATAGTCAAAGAGAAATCATATAAACTGTCAACACTCAATTTGAATTAGTTAGCTAATAGTTAGTTAATAAATCAGTTTAGTTAGTTACAATATTCGATTATAGTTCGTATAAATGGAAGGCAATGTACACAAATTCAATTCATCAAGTTGTATCAATAATTCTGCAGTTTTCATTCTTCTATCTTTCTTTCTATCTTTCTCCTGCTCTCATTCTTGATTGATCAAGTTAACATGGTATCGTTTGATCTCAAATCCGCTCAATCTAAATCTTGCACTCGATTTCTTGATCAGTTTTCTCGAATTTCTTCATACAATTTCTATATTCTTCATATGGCTTCGATTCTAGTGAAATTCTGAAGAACTCCCTCTTAGTTAGCTAATAGTTAGTTAATAAATCAGTTTAGTTAGTTACAATATTCAATTATAGTTCGTATAAATGGAAGGCAATGTACACAAATTCAATTCATCAAGTTGTATCAATAATTCTGCAGTTTTCATTCTTCTATCTTTCTTTCTATCTTTCTCATGCTCCGATTCTTGATTGATCAAGTTAACATGGTATCGTTTGATCTCAAATCCGCTCAATCTAAATCTTGCACTCTAATTTCTTGATCGTTTTCTCTGAATTTCTTCATACAATTTCTATATTCTTCATATGGCTTCTGATTCTAGTGAAATTCCTGAAGAACTCCCTCGTGTTCCAAGACAGATTAATGAAGAACTCCCTCGTGTTCCCAGACAGATTAATCCAGCAGATGATTTTCAATCGCCATACTTTCTTCATCCATCTCGATAATCCAGTCTTTGTAATAGTCTATGAACCGTTTACAGGGGACAACTACATATCTTGGAGTAGAGCGATTTCTATGGCCTTGACTGTGAAGAACAAGAATTCGTTTATTGATGGCTCACTTCCAGCTCCTCCATCAACCAGTTCCTTATTTGTTTCTTGGCATAGAGTTAATAACCTGGTATATCTTGGATCTTAAACTCAATTTCAAAGGAAATTAGACAAAGTCTGCTATATTTTACTTCAGCAAAAGAAGTTTGGGATGAGTTAAAAATCAGATACATGCGTAGTGATGGCCCCAGGGTATTCCATCTTGATAAAGCCCTGAGTTCCATTTCTCAAGGAACACAATCTATAACCTCATATTATAATCAGTTTAAGTCTCTTTGGGATGAGTTCCTCAATCACAGACCTATTATTCAATGTGTTTGTGGCAATTGTTCATGTAATATCTCTGCAAGAATGGCTGCCAATCATCAAGATGATTCAGTCATCAAATTTCTTGTGGGGTTGCATGATTCTTATGCTCCTATTAGGAGTCAGTTATTACTGAATTCTCCCCTACCTAGTCTTGCCAAGGTATATGCACTTCTTCTTCAAGAAGAGAGTCAAAGAAGTCTAACTAATGACAACAATGGTACATTTACTGCTTCAAATCCTATTGACGCTTCAATGGCTATGTTGGCCAAACAATCTTCAACTTCAAGATTTGAGTACAACAAGGATAAAAAGAAACCCAAGTGTTCTCATTGTGGATACACAGGCCACACTATAGATAAGTGTTTCCAACTAATTGGATACCCTCCAGGTTGGAAGGGTCCCAAAGACCCAAGACAAGCACCGACCATCTTTGCTCATCTTTGCCGCAAAGACATTCTCCTAATCGACTAGTGCTCACGATGATATTTTTTCCAATGATATGGTTGAGAAATTTTTGGCTTTTTTGCCAAAAACAACGAGCTCCATCTAAAGTCAGAACTCGCTATCCTTCATACAGATATGCCAGTTCATTCTGCAACAACTGTCAACACAGGTATTTCTAACTCCTTTGGCCCTTGGATACTAGATACAAGTGCCACAGATCACATGATTTGTGATTTATCATTATATACAAGCTTGCCACACTCCATATCCTTACCTATACATTTGCCTACTGGAAATGTTGTTGTTGCCACTCATATAGGAGAATTCAAGTTTTCTGATTCATTAATTCTGAAACATGTTTTATATGTTCCTCCTTTTACTTATAATTTGCTGTCAATTTCAAATTTAACTAAAAATTCCAACTATGCAGCATGTTTTCTATCATCTCATTGTATTTTACAGGACTTGAAAACACGGAGGATGATTGGTTTTGCTAAGGAAACAAATGGACTTTACCACCTCAAACTTCACTCAGCTGCTATAGCTTCTAAAGAAACATTGATGTGGCATAATCGTTTAGGACATATTTCTGCACAGAGATTATCTTTTATTCCAAATTTACAATGTACTTCTAGTAACAGTTTTGATGCATGTGACATCTGCCACTTTGCAAAACAGAAAAAGATCAGTTTCCCTACTAGTTCTACTTGTTCAAACTCTATCTTTGATTTAATACATTGTGATATATGGGGACCATTCTCTACAATTTCTCATAATGGCTTCAAATATTTTCTGACTATTGTTGATGACTACTCTAGATGTGTTTGGATTTATTTGATGAAACAAAAATCTGAAACTAGAACTCACTTAATAACTTTTTACAATTTTGTTTCTACTCAGTTCAACAAATCCATTAAGAGTATCAAGTCTGATAATGGCCCAGAGTTTATGCTTGTTAATTTTTATAAAGAAAAGGGAATTTTGCATCAAAAGAGCTGTGTAGAAACACCCCAACAAAATGGAGTTGTAGAAAGAAAGCATCAACACCTTCTTCAAGTTGCTCGAGCTTTAATGTTTCAGTCCAACATTCCTATGGTTTTTTGGGATGAATGTGTGTTAACTGCAACACATATTATAAATAGAGTCCCCACTCCTATTCTTAGTTTTAAAACACCATATGAAAAATTGTTTAATAAAGCTCCTGATTATACTCATTTCAAAACTTTTGGATGTCTTGCTTATGCTTCTACACTTACTTCTCAGAGATCTAAATTTGATCATAGAGCTCAAAAATGTGTTTTTATAGGATATTCTTTTGGTTACAAAGGATACAAATTGTATGATCCTCTGACAAAGAAAATTCTTATTTCTAGACATGTTCATTTTTGTGAAAACATATTTCCTTTCAAAACTGAGAATGACACAACAGCCAGAGTTGCTCCTTTATTTCCTGTCAATAATGCTGCTGATACTGAATGTCAACACTCAGCTGTTCAATCTCACTTTCACACACAAGTTCAGCAAGACAACACACATGTTCAGCTAGATACTTCACAAACTCCTATACAGAATTCCATACAAAGTCCTATACAGAATCCCATACAAAATCCTATACAGAATCCCATACAAAATCCTGTTAACATTCCTAGTTCTCAACCTCAAAGAAGATCTACAAGATCTAGAGCTACTCCACATTACCTTGCAGTATATGATTGATCCTTACCTGTCTCTATTCAACCTCAACACTCAGCAAATGAATGCTCAACTGGGAAACAATACAGTATAGCTGATTATCTCTCAACAAATCAGTTATCCAAATCTCATAAAGCTTTCACAGCTGCTATTAGCAAGATCATTGAGCCAAAGACTTATAATCAAGCCAAGTTGTCTGTTGAATGGCAAGATGCCATGAAAGCTGAACTCAATGCTCTTGAAAAGAACAATACATGGATACTAACTACTCTGCCAGCAAACAAGAACTGCATAGGCTGCAAATGGGTATACAAGGTAAAATACAAGGCTGATGGATCTATAGAGAGGTATAAGGCTAGATTGGTAGCCAAAGGCTACACCCAAGAAGAAGGATTAGACTACTTTGATACATTCTCTCCAGTCACTAAACTCACTACAGTCAGATTGGTATTAGCCATTGCAGCAGCCAAGAATTGGTATTTACATCAATTGGATGTAAACAATGCGTTTTTGCATGGTGACCTCGATGAAGAAGTATATATGAAGCCTCCTCCGGGTTATTGCAATGATGATAGAGTATGCAAACTCACTAAAAGTCTATATGGCTTGAAACAAGCCTCTAGACAATGGTTTCAGAAATTAACCTCTTGCCTTATTTCCTATGGTTTTTCTCAGTCTAAATCAGACACTTCTTTGTTTATAAAATCAAATTCTAATTCCATAACTGTTTTATGTATCTATGTTGATGATATCATATTAGCAGGTGATAATCTCAGTGACATACAGGCCATAAAAGCTCACCTTGATGCTGTATTTACCATTAAAGACTTAGGTGTTCTGAAATATATTCTGGGCATTGAGGTTGCTAGAAGCAAGAAAGGCATTACATTATGTCAAAGAAAATATGCTTTAGACATCTTAACTGAAAGTGGCTTTCTTGGTTGCAAACCTTGTTCCACACCAATGGATTCAAAAGCAAGTTTACAAGCAGCAGACTCAACACCATTAACTAATCCTGCTGAATATAGGAGATTAGTGGGAAGGTTACTCTATTTGACAATAACAAGGCTTGAACTTTCCTACTCTATTCAGACCTTATCACAATTCATGGCTAAACCTACAGCTACACATATGTCTGCTGCCCACAGGATTTTAAGATATATAAAATCCAATCCAGGTAAAGGTTTATTTTACCCCACTATTTCTACATTGCACTTAAAAGGCTTTTCTGATGTAGATTGGGGAAGATGTGCAGACACAAGAAGAAGTATTACAGGTTATGCTGTCTACTTAGGAGATTCCTTAGTGTCATGGAAAGCAAAGAACAAGCCACAGTAAGCCGCTCATCCGCTGAAGCTGAATACAGAGCTATTGCATCCATCACATGTGAACTTCAGTGGCTGAATTATTTACTAAAGGATCTTCACATTCAGCATAATGTTCCAGCTCTGGTTTATACTGATAGTAAATCAGCCTACTGTATTGCACACAATCCATGCCACCATGAACGAACCAAGCATATTCAAATTGATTGTCACTTTGTAAGGGAAAAGATAGAAGATGGACTTATCAAGCTCATTCACATTCCTTCAGGTCATCAAGTGGCAGACATTCTAACAAAGCCTCTACCACCACATACATTCAATGTCTTCATGTCCAAGTTAGGCATGATAAACATACATGCCCAACTTGAGGGAGGGTGTCAACACTCAGCGAATTAGTTAGCTAATAGTTAGTTAATAAATCAGTTTAGTTAGTTACAATATTCAGTTATAGTTCTGTATAAATGGAAGGCAATGTACACAAATTCAATTCATCAAGTTATATCAATAATTCTGCAGTTTTCATTCTTCTATCTTTCTTTCTATCTTTCTCCTGCTCTCATTCTTGATTGATCAAGTTAACATAAACTCTTATTCTATTTTTTATTTTTATTTTTCATTTCTTGGTGATATAAGCTAATAAGAACAAAAATGGGGCAGGGGGCAGGGCTTGGTATGGCCCCCCAAGCTCCGCCAGTGACCATATGAATTGAAGTATTCCTTTGGTTTGTCATCATGGAAAAACATGTTATCAGGCACAATTAAAATATATTTGTTGGAAACTGCTGAGAAATCCGTGATCAACTAGCATATGTATTTGAATGTTGGGGAGAAAACAATAAAGGAAAAACAAAGAAAGAAAAAGGGATAATTACAGAAACTACCCCTAAGGTTTAGTCTAGTTACAAATAAATCCAGTTATCTTTCAAAGTTAAAAATTTTGTTTGACATTTGTTTCTATTTTACAAATTGCACACTCGAGGGGGTGGTTGTTATATAAATACAAACCTCAAGGGGGTGTTTGTAATACCCTAAGGGGTATTTTTAATTTTGGAAGATAACTGGACCTTTTTGTAAGTACATAAACCTTAGGGGTAACTTTTTGTAATTACCTGGAAAAGAAAGAAAAAAAAGCAGAAATTATTCATTGCTGAACCTGTTGAACGAGAATTTGATCCCATGTTCTATTACTCTTCAACTTTATTTTGATTTTATTTGTTATGTCTCGTTATTTTTTGATGCTGAAATATTAATTATACTCTTGTATTATATCTTGTATATCAGTTCTGTGATTCTGTTCCAGTTTTTGGTTGCAAATTGGACATTGATGTTACATTGATTATGTAATTACTAACTTTTTCAGGAATGAATCTGATCTAGCAACTTTAGCTACAACATCAATTATACCTGTGGACTTGAATGCATTTATCCTCAAGGTAAGATTGAGAAACTTCCCAATACATATTGTTCCAGTAACTTGTTTTCATCACATATGAATACGATGTGCGCTATTATGCTTTTGGTCCAGATGGAACTCGACATAACCTCTTTATCAAATGCAATTGGAGATGCTACCACAGCTGAACGCTATAGAGAAGTTGCTGAGGCTAGACAAAAGGCCATGAATTCTATTTTATGGAATGCAGAGATGCAACAGTGGCTCGATTACTGGTTGAGCGATTCCAACTTATCGAAGGTATTTTAGCTTCAGATTTCTACCTATCTTAATATAAACTAGTTTTTCTGTTTCTCATCTTTGTGTGGGCTTCAGGAGGTTTATACATGGAGCTCTTCAAGCCAGAATCGGAAATTATTCGCCTCAAACTTCATTCCCTTGTGGGTCCAGCTATTTAATTCAGGTTTTACATAGAATCTTTTGTTGGGTGTTGGTATTTTCCCAATTGTCTCATCAGTTCCTAGTTTTTACACTGCACCCATTCATATTTAAGCTGACAAATCATTTGTTGAGTTATTTGTGGGCAAGAATTTACTTATTCAGAGTATTAAGAAGGAAACTGGAGTAGTTCTTCCTTTAGTCACAGCACTTTGTTGCTTCCTATTTCACAGTTTTCCATTGTGCTTAGAACTGTCATACCACTTCATGATTCCATCGCATAAAATAAGTTTCATGTTTTAATTAAGTATAATGTGAGATGATTTCGCCTTTTGCGTAAATGAAGATGTGAAGATGGTGGATGAAGTTGTCCAAAGTCTCCAAAATTCAGGTCTGGTTTGTCCGGCTGGGATTGCGACTTCTTTAACAAACTCAGGACAACAATGGTAATTCAGTTTAACACTTTCTTCGACTCGATAGTATTAATAATTGAAGATTGATTTGTGCCGTGGATTGGATGTGAGGAGAATGTTACGACAATATACCAAATCATCCACCTGAATCTGTTCTTATAAGACGATGTCTCTTTCAGGGACTATCCTAATGGTTGGGCTCCTCTCCAACACATGATTGTTGAAGGCCTTGTAAGGTCTAGGTCAGAACAAGCAAGATGTGTTGCAAAAGATATTGCTATGAGTTGGATCAGGACAAACTATGTGACTTATAAGAAAACAGGAGCAATGCATGAAAAATACGACGTAGAAAATTGTGGAGGCTATGGAGGGGGCGGCGAATATGAACCCCAAGTAAGTGATGATGCATTTTTTCAATGATATTATGGTCACCTTAGTCGATAACTATTTCCAAGTTACTCATAGAGAGGAAGCACCTATCGTTACTAAAATCGAGCAATAACTAGAATTTTTTTTATCAACTTAAAATAATTTAGGCGAGTTAAAACTATATGTTAACTGAACATGTCTTTTCTTTTTCATGAAAGCTTTAGTTTTTGCTTTATTGAGCATTGATTTCACTTGTTGTTGATGTATTGACAAAGAGAATGAATGTATAAACCATGATTTCTTCCAACTTAAATTGTAATCTGTTTTTGTGTTTGTTAATGGTGAGCAGACGGGATTCGGGTGGTCGAACGGAGTTGTATTGGCATTATTGGAGGAATTCGGATGGCCAAAAGACCTAAAGATTGATTGTCCACAAACAAGAAACACGAAGCTCTAGATATCCACTCTGCTAAGTCAGTTTTCAAGTACAAAATGTGTATATCAAGGAAAAGCCTATTCGTGGAACAGGGTAATTTTGTGGCTCAATTCAACCTGTACAATAATAAATAACCATGCTAATATATAATGAGTTATAATATTCTACAGCAACATGAAGTTTTATTCTGGGGATGGATAGAGTAGTAAATAGGCAAAATATCAGATTCTAAAATGAACTTCTTTACTTGCACGTGCATTTGGATGGGGGGATTTGGGAGGAGGGATTTGAAATCCTTAGTTAAATCCTTAGTTAAATCCAAATCAATGGATTTCAAATCCCTCTTTAACCTTTTTTGGATGGATATAAATCCAAATCAATGGATTTTCAAATCCCTCTTTAACTTTTAGTTCATTTTCAAAAAAAAAGGATTTCAAATCCCTCCCAAAACCTAGTCATTTGAAATCCATTCTTTTTCCCTCTTTATGCTCGGTGTGTGTAAATATTCACACATATTTACACACGGTGTGTGCACACATTTACACACATATTTACACACACTTTGTGTGCACACATTTACACATAAAGGGAAAAACAGAATGGCACATATTTGCACACACTACATACATCCTCCCAAATCCTCCCACACATTTACACACACTGAAACACACACTTGGACACATATTGCATACATTTGCACACACCGCACACATTTACACACACACATTGGACACATTTACACACACACACAAAAAATAATAAGATTATATCTTTTATTTTTATTTATTAAATATCAATTAAGAAAATAAATTGAGCTTCTAAATTTTTTATCAAAACTTACGATGGATTTAAAATCCTTACACAAACCCACATCATCCAAACAATAGGTGGATTTCAAATCCAATGACTTTGAAATCCATTCATTTGAAATCTCTTGGAATTTCAAATTCCTCCATCCAAATGGGCCCTTATGTTTTTTCCTTTGTAATTGCAATGTGATTTGAGAGTACAGTAGATAATGCATTAAGCTGTGTGAGAATGGAAATAATCATCTTTTATATATTTAGCAACGAGTTATCGCTGAGAATGCATTAAACTGTTTTTGTTTGTTCAAAGTTTGTAATATAATTGTGTAGATAGAGTTGTTGGATCATTAATCCAACACTGGACATATATGTAAAATAATTAGGGGAAATAACAAAAAATACCCACTTTACGGTAAAATTTGTTCTTTGTTGTTTCTTTGTTGTTTCGATGTTCAAAACAACTTTTACCTATTTTTTATGTTATTTTTTGTTCATGTATTGTTTTGTATATTGTTTCTATTGTTTATGTGTTGTTCTATAATATTTTTAATATTGTTCTAATTATTTTTTTTTTGTTTCCATGTAGTGTTCAATATGTAAATACAGTTTTTAACTATTTTTAAGCTCTTTTTATTCATGTGGTATCTTTAATATTTTTTACGTTTTTTCTGGGTTGTTTCCATACCGTTTTTAATGTTGTTATAATGTTTCTTTGTTGGTTCCATGTAGTTTTCGATGTTTAAATATAATTTGTACCTATTTTTAAGCTCTTTTTGCTCATATGGTGTTTTCTATATTGTTTTTGGTTTGTTTCTATATTGTTTCTTGGTTGTTTCCATGTTTTTTATGTTTTCATGCATTGGATCAAAAATTGAATTTTGTTTTTTATTCATGTTGTTTCTATAATATTTTTAATTTGTTTGATTTTAATGTGTTGTTTTATATGTATATTTCTTATTATTTTATAAAATTTCGGGTATGAAATGAATTATTTAACAGGGGAAAAAATTATTTTTCACTGAAATTTTATTAGAAGAAACATGTTCGAAACAATCTTGAAACAACAACGTAAAGGTCCGAAAATTTTGGCGGAACCGTAAATCTGTCTGAATAAAGGGCGGGAGCATAATTTGTTCAAAAAAGTATCGGGAAGCGTAAAAGCTGTCACTGTTTCTGGAAAGTGGGGCAATTGTGTACATTTCCCAACTAATTATGTATTGTGGATTGTCAAATAAGGATAAACCCATTTTATAAGTGATCAAATAAGGTTTAAATAATTGGTCTTTATGTATCCAATAGGGTGTGAGTCTTTAATGTGTAAAGACTTAATGAGTCATTCTCGTTTTAATGATGAGCTAAAATAGGATATCCAATATAATACAGTTACATAAGAGTTATGGTCCCTAGGTCACACGTCTATGACATTCTATTATGTTATTCCATCATCAGATAGAGACATACTGAACTAAAGAATCTGAAGAGCTTCGAGATGATAGATCTAGAAGGCAAAATCCCAATAATCAATTACAAGGCTAAATCCAAAGAATTCAACTACTTCTGGATTAAAGTGATGGTTTTCACTTAAGTATTTCCAATAAGTGGTATCAAAACTATTTCATATTGAGTTATTGAGAATCGAAGTAATTTTTCGATCTATATTTTTTGTTCAAATCTAGGAACTTTAGATTCAAATTTTAAAATCTTATTATTGTGAATTCAGTTATGAAATTTTAATGTTTCGATCGGTTCTTATGATATTGTGAAATTCAGAAATTTGGAATTAAGGAATCATGCCTTTGTTTTGAAAACCCGTATTCTTGGGTTTGGAATTCTAGATTTAGATAGTTTTTATATTGTTCGAATATATGGTCTTAGATTAATAAGGAATCTGAATCTTATCCCGTTTCTTCTCCGAGATATGTTTGATTTGGGTGAATAAATCAGATGTACTTCGGCTTGGGTTCCTTCGTCTCGAGCCTAGATACTTCAGTTCAGGTCCTATAAAAGAGTGAACGTTAGGCTAGTCGGGTGGACCTCAAGCTAAGGAACTCTGATGCTAAAGTCAGTTACAAGTGTAAGGTCACTAATAAAGTAAAGAGCGAGGTGACTAACAATAAATGAGATACCTGTAGCAAGGAGAACTGTGTTGTATTTATAAGTGTTGACTATCATAGGCCATACGAGGCCATACGACCTAACTCTACATGTCAAGATTGCCTAGGTCCACCTGTCAGGATACAATATAATCAACAATATTGGGCCATGGTGCGACCCGACCCGTGACCTCGGGTCGGATCGTGACCCGAATATGAAACTCGCGAATTTTTACCCATCTTGATGATTTGGCTTATGAGCGAGGGTGTGGAGGTAATTTTTAGCCTAATGTATATCAGTGTTATTGCTACTGTTGTTGATATATTCAGATTTAGCTTCAAAGTTTTTTTGAATGTTTGGCTTCTGAATATTGTTAATTACAACATATGGATTTGGTTTTCTAATTGAATTAAGAGCACCAGAATTCTAAGGATTATTTTTTCATTTTTCGGCCATCAATTACGAGTTAAGTTCAGAAACTTAGAAATTTTTTGTTGTTGTTGCATGTTCCTGTTAGAATGATGACAAATACTCATATAGGAGCATTCCACGAGTCGCATTTTGTGAGACGGATCACCTTATACTTCTGGGAATGACTCAACTGTTAGTTTTCTGACAAACACATCTCTTTGTATTTGACTGAATCTCTTCTTCGACACTCAACTGCAACTCAACTGATGCTTCACTGCGTCATTTAGTCAACTTCTGCGATCTTCAACTTGGCTGCTTCGATACTCAGCTTATATATCTCTTATCTACTACAAAGTTGAATTACAACAGAAAATGGGATGCCGACTTTTTAATCTAGGTTTTACATGCGTCATCAAAATCTATACAAATAATTTTCCCAACAATTTCCTTATTTTTGATGATGCCAAAACTTAAAGTAAAAATACAACGTAAAAAGTGTTAAAATAGAATGAGTGTCAGTAGCGGAGCTATTTTGAGCTTCTTCAGCATCAACTCTCTCAGCTATGGTCTGGGGGCCAACTGCTGAATTATCTTGAGTTTCTTCAGCATTACCCTGTTCACCATCTGTTGTGGGGGAAACTGCTGAATTATCTTGAGTTTCTTCAACGGTGCCTTGCTCACCATCGCCTTCCTTTGATGCAGGTTGGACAACGGTGGCAATTGTTTCCGTCTCAGCTGTGGTTGCTGTAGCTGTCTCAGCAGCCTTTGTTGCAGTAAACATCTTTACAAGTCGTCTCTTGGAGCGCCTCTCCAAGGGGACTTCTTCCTCCTCATGTTCTGGTTCTTCAGCCACGAAGGCTGACTCTGCTGCGGGTTGGGTTTTCTATTTCTTGACAGCTGGCTAACGAGGAGCAACTGTCTTTGTCACTGTAGGAGTGACAACAATATGTTTAGGGGAAGGAGCTGGAACGGAGGCAACTGTGTCCTTGGAGACGTGATCAGCTGATTCCCCCTCAGAAGTGGTAATTTTCTTTGCATGTGCCCTCTTCTGAGCAGCTGAGAGGTTTGCCTTGAACATCCTTTTGTTAGCACTAGTAAGGTGGACATGCGTTGCACGTGTTCCAAAATAATTTTGTTAATTTAATTAAAATCAAATCTTAAAGTTGTAGTTATATTTGATTAAATTATTTTTGTTTATAGTAAATTCTGCTCACGTGTTTTGATCCTAAAATTAAATTTCCTAGATTAAAATTAAACTTCTTAGTAGGTGAAATATGGTTATGATATTTTTAACGCAAAAATGATATACTTAAATGATATTATCATTGAAGAAAGTACAATGGATATGAAAACTCAAGAGTAATAAAAGTTGAAAAAATGGTTTCCATGAACTTATTTTGTTTCAATTTATCTCTTGTTTTATTTTGTCTCATTTTTCTTTATACTCGGCTTTGAGATTTGTTTGTAAATTCAATTTTTAAAGCATTCTTAGCCCAAACATGACTGATTGACATATGGATGTCTTTCCCATTTTCTTCATTTCTGAAATATGTGTTATTTTCTGAATCGGCTCAACTACAACATTCATTTTTCTATTCACCACATGTGTATTGTTGCTAAGAACGATGAGAAATCAAAATTTCTTTTATTGTTTAGAAGCTCAGGGGCATGTATTCTAGAATTATTTATTAGATAACAATCGAAAGTCTTGGTCAGACAATCACATTATTATGTACTTGCACACACCTCACGCATATGTGTGTGTATATATAAACAATCTATTCTATGGCAAGGTATTAATGTATGATTACTACATGACTTGTTATTCATTTCTAATTAATATATTTTATCCCTTTTTTTTAATTATCGCCATTCTTTTTTTAATAAAAGTATTGATGTCACAGAGCATTTATTAAACTTATTATCCAATTTACTTTCAAATTTTCCACAAATATACATAACGATGCCACCCCTCAACCCTATGTTTATTACCATGTGTATCATATAAGTATTAAACATAGTGACAACTAGGGTGATTATGCTAAATTTGGAAAATTCAAGACTTTACATGTGAACATGAAATATGGAAATGCACTTAATTATGCTTGTGAATGATTTGATCATGATCATGAAAATGTAACGTTTTGGGTTATGACACTTCATATCCATTTGATAAACTGTGAAGTTTTTGTGTGCTGCATATGCAAGAAACATTCTTATTGCTTCCAATCTGGCAACATGTGCAAAAGTTTCATCAAAATCTATTCATTCTTCTTGGCAATACCCTTTGGCTACCAACCTTGCTTTGTTTCTCACAACAGATTCTTCCTCATTCATCTTGTTTCTAAATACCCACTTAGTGTAAGTCCAAGCGGCTACGATAATATAGAGGGGGGGTGAATAGATTATCTCCATCTTTTCGATTATGCCCTCTTTTTCGAATCAAACAAGCCAAGACAATAGTAAAGGTGCGGGAAGTAAACAACACGCGTCGATTTATAGAGGTTCAACCAACCTATGGCCTAATCCTCTACCACCCCAGTATCTCCGGGATGGATTTCAAAAAAAAAAGATTTTATTAATTACCAAAATTAATACAACACCTTACAACATCACCTTGAAGAGCACCACACTCTTCTATAACACCACCTTTGAGATTACCACAATCTCTCTTGAAGATTACCACAATCTCCAATGGCACCTTGTGAAGATCACCACAATCTTCAACCTTGAAGAACACTAAATTCTTCAACACCTCAAGAGCACCACACTCTTGAAACACCTATCACCTAGATCACCCAAGTGTATTCTTTCCACAAGAATACTCACAAGGATGTCTTGTGTGGAATGATGACCAAAATCAAGATTACAACTCAATAAAGAATATTACAATTTGAGTGCAAGTTTAATCAAGAAATGAAAGCCTAGACCTCAAGATGTAATAGTGATAAGCTAGGCAAATTACAACAAGAATGATAATAAAGATGAATAAATATGTTTGCTTGAGTGTATCTTGTTGTGTTGTAGTATTCTCTCTTATTGTGTTGCTTCAATTCTTCATCTATTTATAGAAGATGTCTTGAACATGATAGGCTCCTCCTAGTAGATTGAAATCTGTAAAAAATTGCAAGACAAATGAATAATACGGCTGTTAGAAATCAATCCCACAAATTAAGGAAAAGCTGTCTGAAAATGCAACGGATAGTTTGCTGATAAGAAAGGGGGGCGACTAGTCGCACAGAGATAAGTTTGAAATGGGTTTTCTGCGAAATTTACACAAATGTGAATTGCGTTGGCTTAAAATCACATCTTCTCATTTCGTCGAGAACAGCCCTCAAATATCCATCCGTCCCTTTTTCTGTTCCAAAACTCCCATGGGTTCTCTATCGGTCGAATGAAACAACTCCAATTTGGTCGAAAATGAACTTCAAGAAATACTCCGAAAAAATAGTAAAAATATTTTAAATTGATCGAAAGTATTGGACAACATTTAGGACATTGTTTTGAAGTAAAAACTCATTAACAAAAAATCATTAAAAGTGTTGTCCAATTTTTTAAACTTGAAGAAAATAAAAAACAATTTAAAGAAATACTAGGAAATTTAGTAGGAACAATTTAAAAACAAAATCATCAAAATCATGATAAAACCATTTAACAAACAAAATCATGAAACAAAACAATTTTACGGGTTAAAAACAAACATTTCCATGCAACATAAACACAAGGAATTGGAGTTAGGATACAACATTTAAAAATATTTTTTTGGTGTAAAAACAAAATCATCAAAATCATGATAAAAATTTAACAAACAAGGTATTTTGATGATTACAAACCAAAATATTGTTGTGGATTTTGAAAACAAAACAAAGGGGTTCTTGTGTTGGGACAAATTCCAGCAACCAAGGATGGGAGTATAGATTTTCAAAAATATTTATGCAAAATGAGTGCGTGTAATAAGAGATTAACCAAAAGCTAAAAGCTCGGGTTTTACAATGAGCTTAAGAACCGTCAACAAAACATTTTTGCATGAATATGAGTCCATACTACAACAAATGGCTAAGTATAATCCACAACTTATGGCTTTTAATAGCCACAACTTATTTGCTTATTTTTAGCTTCATTTGAGCTAATTAGCTTATAACCTGTTTCTCCCCTTTGGAATCATCAAAAAGAATGTTAGCATGATAAAAATATCATATATTCATATCAAAGTATTGTTGTTGGGTGGTAAATTTGAAATGAGGCTATATTGACTTTAAGAAGGTGGGTATTTTTTCATAACGAACTACATCAATGATTACAGGTTTTAAGAAAGATCAACGCTATGTTTTTCTCATGTTTATATAAAAAATTAAAAATAACTAATTAGTAATGTTACGAAAATTAATTTCATTAGTCACAACATAAAATAATAAAATATTTATATTATAATTTTAATGTTTCCAATTCATTAAAATAGTGTTACAAAAAAGATACTTTAATATCATTGCATCATATATTTAAGAAAAAACTACCAATACATTAGCCATAAAGAATTGATCTCCTTGCATTTTTTTTTTTTTTTTTTGAGCCTTGATACATTTTCCGCAAAATCATCAACAAAATAGATTTGAAATCACTAACTCCAAATTCATCATTCCAAATGGAGCCTCAGACTTATTCCTCTTAAAACAACTCTAAGGAATAAAGGGTTTTATTATAGATGAAAAAGAATGAAACCATAATGAATAAAAAATTAAATATAAATAAAATTCATGTTAATGGGGAAATCAAACAACTAAATTTACATATCTTAAATTTTAAAAATAAATATAATAGACATTGCCAAGATAATAAAAAAAAACAAAATAAACAAAAATTGACTAAAGCTTCATTTTTTTTTATTTGGTGAAAAGAAAAACAAAAAGAATTATGCGAGAGGTAGAAATTTTTTTTTTTTGGGTAACTCTTTTGTTGAATTGACCTGACTTTAAGTATATATTAGTTATTATAAAACTTTAAATTAAAAAAATATTCGGCCGCGGGGTTCTCGCCGGAGGGGTCTGTCTTGTGGCGGTGCCACCTTGACCGCCCGGGGACGGGTAATCGAGTATATATTCATAAGATTTCTCGTTGTAGCTCGAAAGTGCCATCACCAATTTGGCAATGTAAAAGGGTAAAGCATTACAAGGGGGAACGGAAGTACAATTCAAACTTAATTTTAACATAAAGAATGACTTATCAGAACTTATATTAAAGAAATCAGTCCTTCAGATGTACCAGCATTATTATACTCTTCCCAAATTTTAGGCTTATTTCGAGTGCTTCTCTCAATCAGTCTACTTGTAGATTGAATCATTTACTGAGCACTCTTTAAAATCATCATCATCACACTATGAGCTAATATAGCTATGACGCATTTCTGGGAATAAAAATTCCAACTTTCTCATGTCCATAACAACACATACCAGTGTTTCACCAAAATGAAGATCTCCTCAAAGACATCTTTCTATATTGTTGATAAATTAAATGCAAATGGAGTAAACCACGAAATATCTTGCACATAAATAGTCATATAATTACAACCAAAATTTCCAAAGAATTCAAGCAAGCCATCAGCTTATCAAATACCTTTGTGTCCTAAAGTTAGACTTTTATGCTGCAACAGCAAGACTTTCTATGGTTCTCTGTTTCTTACAGCCGTCAAGGAAACTACGCCATATTTGTGCATTTGGCGCGATAGGCATGCTCAAAATGAATTGCTCAGCTTCTTTTATACGTCCATATCTTGTCAATAGATCGACAACTAGGAGATAATGCTCAATATCTGGTTCAACACCATACTTCAGTTTCATTTGGCTAAACAGATCCATCCCCTCTTCCACCAATCCAACATGTCTACAAGCAGAAAGAACAGCCAAAAAAGTAACCCTATCTGGTTTGATCCCCGTTCTTGTCATCTTCCTGTATCTTTTTAATGCTTCATTTGCATATCCTTGTAGTCCAAGGGCCGACACAAGAGCCGTCCAAGAAAAAATGTTCTTTCTTGTCATCTCATTAAAGATCTTAATCGAACTGTCAATGCCTCCACATTTTCCATACATGTCAATCATGGTGTTGCAGACAAATGTGTCACACATCTTAAAATCAGTCTTCACAATAAGACCATGAAGAGAACTCAAGAACAAGGTTTGACAATTTGGCGCAAACATTGAAGAGGCTAACATTATAATTGTTGGAAAGGCTTGAGATCTACGCATGTGTTCAAAAAGTTCAAAAGTCATTCCGTGAACAAGCCGCAATCAAAATATTCCAAGATATAGCGTCCGGATTCTTCATTTCAGCATATGATTCTTGAGTTTTTTCATACTGTCCAGTTCGGTTATAAATCCATGCTATAATATTGGAAGAAACAACAGGAAGCTTGGTATTATCTGACCCGACAAAGATCAAGGCATCGGAGACCAGCCCATTTCTGGCGTAAGAGCTTATAAGAGAACTTGACACATAGGGGTTCTCATGGTAACCCATTTTGATTGTAAGTGAATGAAGTTGTAGCAACTCTATTTTTAACGATGACTTACTAACAATAGAAAATGACAGTCCATTTGGGTAATAGCCTGAGTGAATCATCTCTTGAAGCAGCCCGATGGAAGAAGAAGAAGAACCCCTATTTGAATACCCGAGCATCAACGAATTCCAGGCGACTAAATTTTTTTGAGTTATGGCATCAAAGCAAGTATGTGCCTCTTGCATTTTATCACAATAAAAAGTAACCAAGGCAAGTATACACATGAGACTCAAATCTTTTCTTTATCATCTTGCCATGGATGCATTCCCCATATGATAAATTGTGCAGCTTTGAGCAAGAGTTAAGCATATTTGCAAGTGTTGTTTCATTCGGTGATAATCCAGTGGTACACATTTTCTGGAAGATAACAAGTGCTTTGGTCGGTCTATCACTATTTGCCATTGCGCTAATTAGGGTATTCCACGACACGATATCCTTAACTGGAGCATATCCAAACATTTTCTCCGCCAAGCATGTTGCAGCAGACTTGGCGTACATATTAATCAGACAATTGTAAACTAAAGCTATGTCATCAAATCCATACTTTATCACTAAGCCATGTATTTGCTCCCCCAATCGGATATCAACTTCTTCAAGACCAGACAAAAGATTGACGAAAGTGCATTCAGATATTCCAACTGGGCTCATCATCAGCTCAGATAACATTAAAATGCAATCTTCTAAATAACCCATCTGACCAAATATAGATATCATGATATTCCATGTAACTGAGTTCTTTTTAGGCATGACTTGGAATATTCCAAGACATTCATCTAAACATTCATGCCTCCCGTACATTCCCAACAATGCAGTTCCAGCAAAAGCGTCTACGTAAAACAACCCAGTCTTTTCAATCAGTGCCTGCAGGCTGCAACTGCATTCCTTCGAAGACATCCAACCAATGACACGATAGCAAGCTGCCAAATGTGAATTGCGTTGGCTTAAAATCACATCTTCTCATTTCGGAGAACAGCCCCAAAGCCTCCTGCAAAACCCCATCTCGACTGTAACAACTTATCATGGTATTATACGATACAGCATTCCTTTGAGGCATTTCGTCGAACAGTTTACGAGCCATTACAACGTCATCGAAAATCAGGTATTTTGAGATGATATTGTTGTGGAGGAAAAGGGGTTCTTGTGTTGGGAATGAGCCCATAGTGATGATGAGTGCGTGAAGAGATTTCGCTTCAATGAGCGAACCGATTTTTGCAGGGTCGTGGAGCAGCTGCATGTGGCTATGACGTTTGATTTTTCGGCCATTGGAGCTGGTTGAGAAGTGAAGCTTTTGGGTGGATGAAATGAGGCTATGATTCACGGTGCAGTGATTACAGGTTTTAGGAAAGATCAACGCTAATTTTCTCATGCAGTCTCAGAAAAGTATTGGGCATAGAAGATGCTCCAAGAAATAATTTAATCTAACTTCAGAAAAGTATTGGGCATAGAAGATGCTCATAATTTAATCTACTTCGACTACTAGTCTACTACTATTGCTTTTTCAATTTCTTTCTTCCTTTTTTCCCCTTTATATTTCTGTAAAAATTTGGACTTCCTAAAATATCCCCTATCCTATAACTTTTATTGTTTTAATGGCTAAACAGTCATTTCACGCAGCCTAATAAGGGATCCGACACTCGGATACTCTTTCAGTCTTTTGGGTAGGGATGGCCACTGGAGGGTTCTGGAATGGGTTTAGCAAAATCCGGAATCCACTTCGCGAAGAAAATATTAGACCCGGAACCTGCCCTGCCCCACCCCGTCCCGCATTGGACCCGCGATCCGACGGGTTCAACCCGCCAAAATCAAATTAAGTCTGAATGATGGAAAATTTTATTTGCAACTGTTCTCACATGCACTAAACACACTGAACTTTCAATATTCTTATCTTCATTTGACAATTTTCGACTTTTATAATTTTATAATATCAAATAAGAATCATTGAGTCAATTAAATTGACTACCACCATAGTGCAAGAAAATAACATATATAAACGGGTTTGTAACTTTGTTTGGGACCCGTTGACCGGGTTTAGACTCGCAAAGTGGGGTGGGTTCAAAAAGCGGTTTTAACCGCCCCATTACCATCTCTACTTTTGGGTAATCTTGGTATTTTTTTTTTTTGAGAAGGAGAAAACAATATATTAAGTAATAACAAGTGGTTACATTATTTGCTACAACCAAGAAAATTTAGAGCAGGTTCCAAAGTTGACAAACTCTCTATCAAAGTTTTGACACCATCATTGGGCTAAAGAGTGTGCAACCCCATTAGCATCTCTATAAATAAATTCAACCTACTTAGAACTAATTTCCTCCATAAGAGCAAGAATATCATCCTTAATCATCTCACAATACGAATCAAGTTTTGATGTGTTTTTTGATCCATTAATCAACTATAGTCACCTTCAATAAGGAACTTCTCATAGCCATGTCGTCTCATAAGAAGAATGCCCAACGAAGTGCTAATGAAGTACTATCTCCATCGAAAAGCCATCAACACAATCCTCTATCAATATCATTTCGTAGCACACCTCTATCAAATCCGTAGCCCGCACTACCATCCTCCTTATACATCGCAAAGACATCGGTGTTGAGCTTGATAGATCCTTTGAGGGCTGCACCATGTGTCTTTGCCATTTAGTCACAGTGGGTCTTCTCGGAGAGCGGCGTTTGTAATTTCCATGTAGAAGCTAAGTGCTTTTTGAAGAACGGACTTGAAGGATCGAAATAAAATGAGTTTAAATGTTTCAAATGCATCAAGCAATGTAAGCGAAAAGTGATATCTACTCCCATGGGCATGACTCAATTTATTCCAAAAAAAAAAGTTTTAAAAGATATAACAACTTGGTGTTAGATTTTGATGATACCATGTAAAAGCTAGGAAGTTGGCACCCCATTTTTCCTTGTAATTCGTATTGTAATAGATAGATTTGAAAAAGAGCCGAGTATAGACCAAGTCAAGAATGCGAGAAGTCAATCTTGAAAATGATTGGAAGACAATGAGATGAAGGAGAATCATTTGAGTCTAAAGTCAAGTCAATGAAAGGAGCCAAGTAAAGTGATAGTTGAGTCAATCTTATGATTGGAGAAGACTCAAGTCACAAGGGGTAAATGCAGCAGTCAAGTTGAGACAACTGACATTGATCCGTTGGAAGGAAGTCAAGAATATTACTCGATATAGTAACACCCTTCTCGAGCTTGGAGAGAGCACCCTTCTGGAGCAGTGATAGTTATTTTTCTTTTAGCACTTTGATCTCTTCTCCACATGTGTATGCATATTTCGCCTTCTTTTTCTTACACATTTTCCTCATGGGGACTCTTACGAGGAGGCCTCTCCCATCTGAGGTGTTAGCCGAATGGGGTTTGATTCATGGGGACTCCTCCAAGAGGGAGCCCCTGCCTCTCTGGGAGCGTGAAGCGTTACTAGAGATATTAATTTATGTAGGCTCCCCCGAGAGGGAGCCTCCTCCTCTCCAGTAGCACAAAGTATCCTTGGAGAGGTCTCTGGGAGCGCAAATGTTTTATTATGGACACTCCCCCGAAGGGAAGCCCCCTCCACTCCAGGAGAACAAAGTTTCACCGGAGAGATTGATTTGTGGAGACTCCCTCGAGGGGGAGCCCCCTCCTCTCCATGAGCACAAAGCATCATTGGAGAGGTCTCCGGATATTACATTTTAACCTCACGGGGCACCCTTTCGGAACTCAGAGGAGGGCGCCTGCTTCAGATTTTCCCCAAATTATTGTTCTATTCGTTGTATCTTTCTCCACATGTGTTAGTATTTTTCGCCTTATTTTTCTTGCACATTTTCATCATGGAGAAGAATTAATGGGAACTCTTGGTAGGAGGCCCTTTCCTCCTGGAGCCAAAAGAAAAAGATTTTTACTAGGACCTCCTAGGGCCCATCCCATTTGGAGTTTAGCCGGAAGGGGTCATCCCACCCAGGGTCTTAGCAAAGTGAGGCCATTCATGGGGACTCCCCTAAGAGGGATCCCCCTCCTCTCCGAGAGCGCAAAGCATCACTAGAGAGATTGATTCAAGGGGACCCCACCAAGAGGGAACCCCCTCTCCAAAAGCGCTAACCATCACTGGAGAGGTCTCCGGGAGCGCTAAGCATCAGTAAGAGATTGATTCACGGGTACTCCCCCGAGAGCGGACCCCATCCTCTCCAGGAGCGCTAAGCATCATTGGAGAGATCTCTGGGAGTGCTAAGCATCGCTGGAGAGATTGATTCACAGGGACTCTCTCGAGAGGGAGCCCCCTTCTCTCCAGGAGCGCTAAGCATCACTGAGGAGGTCTCTAGAGTGCTAAGCATCGCTGGAGAGATCGATTTATGGCGACTCCCTCGAGAGGAAACCCCCCTATCCAGTAGCGCTAAGCATCACTAGAGAAGCCTCCGGGAGCACTAAGCATCACTGGAGAGATCGATTTATGGGGACTCCCCCAAGACGGAGCCCCCTCCCCTTCTCCATAAGCACTAAACATCATTGGAGAGATTGAATACACGATGAACGATAGAAGACCAATTCTTTGATGCATAGTTAGGCCTTATAATCAAGAAATCTTAAGAAAACAAATTATTAATCATTAGGAAATAAATAATATGCGGATCTTGGCCTATAGACAAGAAAAACATAGAGAAATAATAACTTTTATCCATGGACGGAAACGAACTGAAAACAAACAAATAATAACGTGGGGCCCCCCGGAGAAGGGGGCGAGAACCAATGATCATGGGAGCTAGCGCAGGCTGTGGCTCTTAAGATTGCTGGGTGCGATTAGTCTCCTCTTGCCTAGGCTCTTTCCGTAACTTGCGCAGATCCACATAATCCTTCAGATAGCCTTCTTGGATTAGCCTTTCAATTTCTCTCTTCAACCGAAAGCATGTTTTCGGTGGCATGTCCCCTTTCGCAGTGGTGATGACAATATTTGTTTGAATTTGATATGTTCAGGTTGTTCGTCATTGGAGATGGAGGGTCTATGATCCCCTCCCTCCGTGCGTCAATCAATATTTTGATTAAGGGAGCATTTAAGGGAGTGAGTTGGGACTCGTGATTTTTTCTCCCACCTCCTTTTATATTACTTCTTTTTTGACCGGTCATCCTGCTCTGTCCTCAGACCCCTCTGAGATTGATTCTTGTCAACATCTCGAGACTTGCGCTTCATGCCAGGCTACGACTTAGTGGACTTCTCTACTCGGATGTGCTTCTCTGCTCGACTCAATAACTCCTCCATGTTAGATGGAGGCTTCCCAGCAAGAGACTCCTTTAGATGCCCTTTGGCGCAGATTTTGCTGTAATATCCCGGCCAAGGTCTCATGTTGGATGTTGGCCACTTCATTGACGGCTTCCACGAACCACTTCATGAATTCCCACAGTGTTTCTCCTTCCTTCTGCTTCACCTCCAAGAGGTGAGAGATGGTCTTAGGACACTTCGTGTTGATGGAGAACTGCTGCATAAACGCCTCCGTGAGCTTGTTCATCCCGGAGATCGATCCCACCGGGAGCAAATTGAACCATGTCAATGACCGCTTGGTCAGAGTAGTTGCAGTAGGAGGCATCCGTCATGTTATAGAGATCCGCCTTGACATAGGATTTGTCCATGTGTTCTTGCGGGTCTCAAGTTCTATCATACTTCGGGAGGCTGGAGGTCTTGATTCCTGATGGCAATGGTTCAGATAAGATCAGAGGAGCTAATGGGCTCATTTTCATCAATCTCGTAGCCTGCGAGTTGGCTAGGCTAGGCTGCACTGCTTGATATTCTTCAACTAGTGGCAGCTCTTCACGATTATGATTTTCACATCGACTTTCTTCTCTCTCCTCTTGATCGTCCCGATCAGGGTCTTTAGCGGCCGGCAGAGCCCGTGGTGATCTTCCTGCAGCTGTTGCGGCTTGATGTCTCAATATGTCTTGGGTTATTTTCTTCACAGTCTCTTCCAACAAAGATTGTAAGGCCTCTAGAGTCAGGCGAACTTTTTCAGCGGGAGGAGCCCTTCTAGGAGGAGGAGGCAGTGCCCCTCTTGCAAATGGAGGAGGGAGTGGCACTCCTTCATGAGGAGGAGGGCTGGCTCCCTGTCTTCCAGGCAGTCGCTCTTCTTGCTGGTCTCCAGCGCCTCGGCCTACAGCTTGAGATCCACCATCACGTGCTTGCGATCGAGTCCGCATTCTTCGTGTACTTTGGTTATTCTCACAGACGGTGCCAAAATGATGCTGCTTTTTCAAGTTGATCACCCAAGTCAATTGGGTTGACCAAAATCCTCTTCCTGAGAGAGAAGTCTTCAATCTTGTTTTCTTCCCGAGGGGGAAGTCCTCTCGTCTTCTGCTCCTGGTACTAATAACTCCTTCGATTGGGAACTTTCATGCACACACGCACAAACGTTAGAGGGCCCTGGGAGTTATCCTAGGGAGGCCCCTCCAATGCTCAAGTCAGCACAGTGAACGAGAGAGAATTAAGACATTAAACGAATACTGAATGCGTAGGGAATAATTAATTATGAGTTAATTACTTACAGATAATAGGAGAGACCTTTTTATACCTGGGATATGGGCCCCGTGGGCCGTGTAGGAGAATTTGGACTATGGGTCAGTCCACGTAGGAGAAAACTAGGGGTGATCATGGTGCGGTTTTGCGGTTTTTTGAGTAAATTTCAAACCGAATTGCTATATGCGGTTCGGTTAAATAAAATTTTCAAATCGCGGTTTTATGAAGTAAAATCGAAGGTGCGGTTTGAAGCGGTGGCGGACGGTAGCGGGCGGTTTTGCGGTTTTAATTAACAAAAATATTATATAATTGATAAATTAATATAATTTTGTTATGACCTTTTAAAGAAAAAACCAAAGAAAAATATTATAATTGAAAAGTGATTTTTTTTAAACAATTAGTATTTTTGTGAATAAAATGTACATTACAATATCTTTTATTTCTATTACATTCAATATGTAATGCAATGTAATGTTGTTCTATTTTAATGCAAAACATGATGCATTGTAACAACATGAAAAAAATTTAAAATGCGTTATAATTTTATATACAAAATGTGAATCTAATTATATCATTCATAAATTAGTTTTTAATATATTTATTGTCTAACTATTTAACACAAGACTAAAGAACAATATTTTATTTTACTCTAAATTATAGAGGTGCGGTGAGGTGCGGTTTTGGCGGTTTTTCAAAATCCAAAACCATAACCGCACCAATAATGCGGTGCGGTTTCTATCTAATATTTTAAATCGCGGTTTTGGTCATAAATTATTATGAACGGTGCGGTTTGGTGCGGTTCGGGCGGCCCGGGCGGTTTTCCAAAATTTTTGATCACCCCTGGAGAAAACGACTGTTTGGGCCAAACCCGGTATCCTTTGGTCCGGTTTAATTATTAAGACCCTATTGAATAATTAATATTAAATAAACAATTATAAAATAAATTATATTTAATTAAATTATGAAATACCTTTTTTTTCCCCAACAAATAATAATACAAAACAAACTATAAAATGGATAAAAAGATAAAAAATAAAAAAAGGAAAATAATGCTTCAGTTTTACAAATTAATAGCTCTCTTTGTATAGTTAACCACTCAAATTAATTAATTAAAAAAACCACTCAAATTAATTAATTCTCCTAATAGAATTACGAAAAATATAAGAACTCAATGAAAGATGTTTAATAACATGACAATATTAAAGCTGTGTTGGAATTCGGTTTTATATAATGTGGCTTTTGACACATATTGAACCAAATATTTTAATGGTTTCCATTCTTGAGTAGATGAAATTAGCATTTGTAATTTCTCAAAACCAATTCGGATGAATGTGAAATTAATATAATAAGTTGACCACTTAAAATTAGAAAATTAATATGGAAATAGGACAATATCGGAGGAGTAAAGTTTCATCCCACATCTATCTATTTATATATATAATAGCAGAAGTTTGGTTTTTCCCGCCTAAATTACACTAGCTAAATTTTTCTATAATTATTTTTGTGGGTTTGTTTTTTTCTTATTAATAATATGCTTAAAAAGTGTAGCTTAGGATTAATTAAGATTAGTATACTTTTTGCATCTAATTTATAAAATACTTATATACATAGAAAATTGAACTACGTTTAAAATTAATTATTGTTGTTGGTTTACATAATTTTGGCATCAAAATATATAAATACATAATATGTTAATTTTGTCTATTTTTTCCCTTATTAATGTGCTTAAAAATAGTGTAGTTTTTAGTTTTTTTTTATCTCATATTTTTGGCATCTTATAATTACAATTATACATGTTAATGTATTTTTTTTTGAAAATCATGTTTAGATTGATATAATTCGTATGAAGTAAATAAATTACTTTATTTATCTTATATTGTTAACATACACTAGACGTGACCTCTCAATGCACGGGCTGTGGAGACCTCTTTATATAAATTTTAGCAATTCAAGATTAGTTAATTTTTTTACATTAATAATTAGAATATCATAATTTTTTCCTTATTTTGACAATTTTGTTAGTTTTTTTCCTTATTATCATGAAAAACAGTGTAATTTTAATATTAACTTTGTATCTAATAATTTTGGCATCTTATTATTATAATGTAAATGTTAAGGCAATAACAATTTTACCGTCAATCGTGCTTAGATTGATAGTAGTCCATGTGAAAGCAAGAAAATAATTTATTTGTTTAAGATTAGTTGATCGTAATGCATTAATAATTGGAATATCATATTTTGGCATCTAATTTATAAAATAACTATAGAGATATATAAAGATCAACCTACGTTTAAGATCATATATTGTTGTTATTTTACATATTTTTTGGCTATTAATTTATAAAATACCTATATCATATAATAATTGTATTTATAATATTTTTTGACAGTTTTTCTCCTTTATTATTATGCTTAAAAATAATGCGGTTTTAAGATTATTTTGTAATCTCATATTTTTGGCATCTTATAATTGTAACTGTATTTTGTTGACAATCATGCTTAAATTTAAAGTAATCCTTGTGAAGCCAATATTTTTTTTTATTTACCTTATATTATTAATAGATTCTAGATAAGACTCATGTCCGATGCACATACTATTTTAATAACTAGTAGAACTATCAAATGGGCTGACAAAAGCTGGTCTGTCGGGTTGAGGAAAAAATTAGGGCCAGGCCGGGACAAAATTCCATTGGGAAACTATTTTTGAGACTCAACACATAAAAAATACACTTAAAATGACTAGGTCAGCCCGATTTTTGGGCCACATTGGTGTTATTTTTGGGCCTCCAAAAGTACTGGCCTGTCCCTCCGGCTGAGCCCATTTTGACACCTCTAATTATTAGATACTTGTATTCATATCAACTCATTCTGAATAGCCTGTAATGATAGTGATCGGTTCTACAAAGAGCTGCATCATCTATAATGGATAAGTTGTATTGACGGTGGGCGTGAGATTATTTTCGTATATATAGAGATGAATATAACATAAATATTTTATATGTTAAGATATACTGACTCATTATAGATATAGAGATATTTTAATACAATCAAAATATATAATTTGCAAATATAATAATTCATTAATATACTTTGTATATCAACACAATCTGTACATATTTTTTCCAGTTTGAAATAACATTACATTCTTTTTTCATCATATATTATGAATAAGATCTTATTATATTGATAGTTTGATAACAAAAGAGATAAAGTTGCATAGTACATTACGAAGATCGAGCCAGTAATACATATTTGTTTTCATATTTTTGTTTAGATCTTTTAGAATTTACTTGAATACAATATTTAATGTGGATTAGTCATGTATAAATTAGATCGTTAATGCATACCAAAATTCAAATGGACAAAATTAATGATAAAATACAATAATATCAGTCAACAAACTTTTTTTCTTTTTAATACTAATTAGAGATACCTAAATTAAAATATCAATGCATACCATGATTAAGATAAACAAAATTAATGATATATTTAAAAAATACTGGACATAAATGTATATTTTATTTTTTCATTAAGAATATATATAATTTTATTTTTAGCAAGTGCAAAAAGGTGGAAAACAAATTTGGAAATAGGTTTGTTATTATATACATATAATGGGATCTCGTGTGACAGCCTCTTACCATGTGGCAGTGTGGATTGATTCCATCCATCCACACCATGTTACTGTCAAGACGAATTTGAAGAATATTAAAACTCTCCAAAACTAGAGCAATACAATCATGAATCAGTTGGCCTGGAATAAACCCGAACTGCATAGGAGATAGATAAGAAGGAATGATCGATCCCAACCGAGAAGCCAAAATCTTAGTAATCACCTTAAAAAGGAAATTACTCATAACAATCGGCCGAAAATTCTCAACAATGTACGCATCTTTGCACTTCGGAATAAGAGCAATAAAGCTGGCGTTGAAGCCAAGAGGCAATGTGGAGCTCATAAAGAAATAACGAACAACCATGATCACATCGGAAGCAATAACATCCCAACAATACTGATAGAAAATCCCAGAGAAATCATCCGGTCCCAGAGAGCTTCCAAACCCAAATCGAATACCACATCCCGAACACTCCTTAAAAAGAAATAATATGACTACCAAGAATACCCGGATCATTCAAAAGAATACCATCAATCATCAAGCAATGAATCCCAGAGCGGCTTTGTTTAATTTGACTTCGACGATGGAAAAAAGCAGTATTACGGTCACCATCTTTAAGCCATGATGTACGAGCCTTCTGCCTAAGAAACTTTGATTGCAACAGAAGAGTTTTAGAAAGTGAATTTTTTGAGCATCGAATTCGCGTTGACGACGATCATCATTGTAACCTATATTCTCCATATCAGACTGAATTTGTTGCACCTTTTCCAACTTAATACCCACCATGCGATTAACATTTCCAAAAACATCTTTATTCTAACCCTTAAGAGCTACACGCAAGCTTTTAACCTTCAACATTATATGCAATAGAGGGTTATAAGTAGGACACGACTGGATCCATGAAGAAGTAACAAAATCCCGAAATTGATCATGAAAAATCCACATATGCTGAAAACAAAATGGAGTCGGACCCCTATTCGAAGTGGATGAACAGGAAACCAGAAGAGGATGGTGATCCGAGTAGATATGAGGCAACACCAATCCTTTAACCGTCTGCCAGTGAGTGAAAAAGTTAATAGTAGCAAGGGCCCAATCCAACTTTGCCTGAAGGAGAGAAAGTTGCGATCGAGTGGCACACCAAGTAAAAGAATTTCTAGTAGTAGGAACCATGAGCAAGCCAGCTTCATCCAGAAAACCTCGGAAGTCTTGACACGAAGCCTGGGAAAGAACACTACTGCCAAGCATTTCATGATTACCCAAGACTGCATTAAAATCACCAATAAGTAACAGATCATCCAGACCCAAATTCACCAAATCCAACCAGAGCGAACGATGGGCAATATGATTTCAAAGACCATGAACAAAACCAATTTGAAATTCCTGCGTAGCCAACTTCACCTTAAGAACAATGCATGGGGAAGACACCCGAACATGTTGCAATATAGAAATCCCCTAAGAACAGAACACCCAAATATCCGCACGCCCATTCGATCAAAAATTCTGAGTGAAAAATTCAAACCCAAACTAGTCCAAAAGGAGTCAGCAATCGAATTAATGTCCACATTAGGTTCACAAATAGCCAAAAGAGAAGGCTTATGTTGATGACACAACGCCTTAAGAGCATTACGAGAGGCAGTGTTCCCAATAGCCCGAATATTCCAGATGATGCAATTCATTCGGAAGTATGCGGGGGAGAAATCTGTGTTAGATGCACGGAACTATCAGAATTAGTGTTGCGCCTCTACTCATGAGCCACCTCATGCGAATCCTCTTCATCATAATCTCCCCACCATTTTTGTGCTGCAAAATTCAGTTCCTTAGGGCCACCAGTATCAACAATAATAGATAGGTCATGGACTGGAGGGGTCGACCCTTGGGTAACATTCTGAAGAAGGCGAAGCTTTGCGGAATCCAAGGATCTATCTTTGATAACCTTACTGATAGACCGAATAGGTTTCTCCAGGGGATATTGAATCATCTGTGGCAGATGGCGAATACCCAAAATGTTAGAATTGGAGCAAACCTGCAAAACCGTATGCTTAGGAATAGATTGACGTGAAACCATGACAGTAGAAGAATCAGAGGATTGATTCTCAGAAGGTTGTTCCGACTCAAGAGCCGCAAAGGAATTCCCCAAATGAATGTCAGTAGAGCAAACGACTATGGCACAGGATGGAGAGCCATCACACATAGTCAAAGTCGTTTTATCCATTGAATTATCAATGGCCTTGCCCTTCTCCTTAGAATGATTCATAGGACGATAGACCTTTCGAACCCTGGAGCTTCCTCGTTGGGAAGAGGGACGTCCACCTCAACCAACACACAAACAAAATGACCCAGAGAACCATCTAAAGATCGCTGATCAATTTGACTCGGGGTGCCAATAGCCCTAGCAATCCCCATATTGATACTAGGGTCCCAATATTCCAAACTAAGCTCAAATATACGAACCCAAAACTGGCAACGGAAGTATTAACCTTATAAGGGTTGAAGTCAGGAACCCAAGGGGAAAGCCGAATAGTACCCGGGTTAAAGGCCCAATTAACACGCAACTGAGCACATCAACGATCCTGTGTATAAGAAAATTTGATGCAGAAAAACCCCTTTCCCAAGGGGATCAATTTCCAATCGTTCTTAATACCCTATAACTCTGAAAGCCGTTTATGGAGTGGTATAATAGGCCATGGCTTGTTGCTCTTTCCCAAAATCACACGACCAATCAAAGAATAAGAAAATTCAAGAAGATGTTGTTGATAAACATGTTCATTAATAGCAACAGAATAATAATCACCTTTTTTAACAAGTTGTGGGATATAATTAATTTCACCGGAAACCATATGAGAAAATGATGTATTATTACCTGGAGCCTAAGAAATTGGAGAATTCATAGAACCGGAGTTACCAGAAACAATGTTAGCAAACTAGTTACCCAAAATTGGTTTGCATGTAGAATGAGCCAAATGTTGGGGGTTCGCTGGATTGGAAGAGGTATTCGTGGAACCCCTTCGGGCATCTTGTAAATTTTTATGGGCCTGCGAATTGAGGCCGTCATTAGGGACCATGGATTGAGTGAAACCTACAGAATCATTGTCCCAGGGGCCATCCACACCCTGGGACGAGACAACAACGTGCGACTGTCTCAGTGTCGACCCCCTAGCAAAGAAATTCATGGGGCCGACCGCCCCATGGTTGGCATCCATGGGGGTAATAGAAGCAACCACCATATCCTCTTGAGGGTATTGACCCCCATAAACTTGCTGCAAACTAACTGTGGAGGATGAAGCATTACCCCCCTGAGTGTCATGCATGCGGGCCCTAGGAGTAGAAGAAACCACCTGGTTGCCATGAGAGGAAGAGGAAGTCGAAGAAGACAAATAAAAACCTGACGGAATCAACCCCTTATCCAATATAACATTGTAACCGTTAATCTTAGGAGGTTGGGATTTGTGGGAGATGAAGTTCGACAGAAGAACGAAACCAAAAATAGGGACGCCATCAGATCTGATGGGACGAACCAAACTAGGGTTTTCAGAAACCCTAACTGCATCATGTGAAGTATCAATCTTATTACCGGAAAGCAAGGCGATGTATGAAGACTGGAACGTCGATTGCAAAAATTTGCTAGAAACCTGTAACTTGTCCGACTTGCGTGCAGGTAAAGAAGGCATGGTCGACTGACTTGTGAGTGGAGGAGATGCTACAAAAATGGATGTTAAACCAAGTAAAGAACATCCTGCCATCGAGATCGCCAGAGAATGAAAACCGGAGATCAAGAATCAGGTGAGGCCGTCGGGGATGATGAAGAGAGATAGGAGATCATTATTTTCCTGCAGTACCCTGTGATTTGTTTCTATTTCACACACACACACACACATATATATATATTAATTTATCTAACTATAAATAATATGTTGACCTATTTATTTATTAATTTATTTGTAAACTGGCGTAAAATTTGAGCATATCAAATTACATCATTAAATTACATATCTATTTATAGAAAACTTAACAAAGTGTGTATGTACCATATCATGTTTTTGAATGAGCCATATAAGGCGATTTGTGAAATAAATTATTGTCTATCATTTGCTAAATAAAAGATAATTTCACTATTTAGATCGAATTGACTATAATATAATTAAAGAATTAATTATAGAAAAATTAAAATATAATATATGTCGTAATATATTTTAGATACAATCTATTTATAAATCAATGAAAATAAACTTATCAAATAAATCTAGAATTATAGAATTTAATACATTTGTTTTTTTAATCACACTAGATTTCCCTTGTAATGAAGTCTAATTGACATAAAATATGGAACTAATTATAGAAAAACTTGTAATCTCATATTTCTTATAAGTGTAACTGTAAATCTTTTAATGTATTAATAAATCTTGCCCACAATCATGCTTAAATTTATAGTAGCCCCTCTCAAGCCAATAATTTTTTTGTATTACCTTATATTATTCATAGATATGTTTTGCAATTTAAGATTAGTTGATGTTAATGCATTAATAATTGGAATCTCATATTTTTTCATTATCTGGATTACTAACTGTTTGAAACTTATAAATATATACACACATATATATATATATATATATTGTAGCACTTCAATTTTAAGAAAATGTAGTTTGGGCTTAAAGAACGATACATTAGTGTGTGCCTAACTTTAAATAACTTTTGATACGGCCAATCATTTCAAATAATCAACATCAATAACCACGCTCACAGGCGGGTTAGCCCAGTTTACAAAATACAACGGAAGCATTATATAAGTACATAAGTCACAGCTCATCTCAATAGTAAACAAAAGAAAGTTTATTTACAGACTTCAGTTTATTAGTTCAAAGTTCAAGAAAGAGGGAAATAGGGACTTTAGGACTCCAAAAGTATTTCATCATGCCCAAGTCTTTGTGTCGTACTTCGGCTCAATCTGGAAAATATAATATGGGCTGAGTGCAATGAAATACACTAGTGGGGTACAATTAAGTGACTGCGTAATTAATTACAACTAGCAGAGATGCATTATATATACGTGACATTTGTACGAACAGACCATAACTTCGTAATATGTACGAGCTCATAATGTGAATTGATCGTCACCACAACACATAAATATGTAACATGTACGGTACAACCGCAACATGAATTCATGCAAAGCATACTAATCATGATTAATTGAACAGTCGGCATGCATTTAATAGCAATATTACAGGGTTAAGTGTAAAGGTAACCCTACCTTTTTGATGCGCAAAATGATTGTGCAAGATCCAAGTTCTAGTTCCGGGGCTCAATCTTGTCTTCTACACAAAATAGCATATATGTATTAGAAGCGTGGGATGGAAATATAATAATATATAATAATTTAAATATACTAGAGAAGTTCTTCCTTAAAATGGGGGCATTTGGATGTGAACTGAAGAAATTAGAAACAAAACGGAATAATAAGGATGTTCGGGTCTTGTTTTCTTGAAGTTGGAAGATTGAGGGGTAATATTGTGATTTGAATAGACCTTGAGTATGTGAAGGGTATAACGAGACTATGGTTCAAATTTGAGCTCAATCGGAATTCATTTGACCCCTTTCGGGTCAAAAATTTAAGGAATTTAAATTAAAAATGTTAGGGGTCAATTTGCAGAACTTTAAGATTTGAGTTGGTTATAATAAGCTGAAAACTGATATGGGAGGATTAAACTGAAACTTGGAGGGGGTAAAACCGAAGTTTTCAAAAATTACAAGCAAGTCCAAAAGAATTTCAAATTCTATTTGGCATCCCCTCAACTTTCGATTTCCACCTCAACTCATCCCCACCACCATCTGCCACCTCGACAACCACAGAAATTATTTTCGGCCAGCACCCCTTGCCGCCGGCTACCTACTCTCACCGACCCAACGTATTTCCGGCCACTGTTGGTCGGAAATTAACTCACGCACACATACACAGACACACACACACACACGCACAAAGGCGGCGAGGTTCCACCTCATCGCCGCCACTCACCGCCAACCCACCCTAGACGTCTGTTCCATACGACGCGGTGTCTTCCAGTGGAGAGAGGCTGAGAAAAAGAGGAAAACAAGAGAGAGAAGAGAGAGAGAGAGAGAGAGAGAGAGAGAGAGAGAGAGAGAGAGAGAGAGAGAGAGGGGTAAGAAAACAATGAAATTTTCATAATCTTCCAACTTCGATTCACGGCGGAAATGAACTCCGATCGTGAAATTGACCAGTGGGATTTGAATCCCTTGAACAGACGAACAAAATAAGATAAGACTCATCAGTTTTGAACCAGTGGATCACCAGGAATTGGCCGCCGAAAGGTGACAGTTTCGACGCAACATGACAGGTTTTCAGAAACTTCATCGGCACTTTTCTGGAGATCTATAGCTCGGATTTCGTCGTGGGAGGTGGTGTTGGAAAACTTATTTAATGATATCTCTAACGGTATAAAGTTTGTGAAAATCCAACGGTTGGATCTCCGTAGATCTAGAGTCAAAGATATGAATTTTCAACTTTACCAACGATTTGCTGGCTAATGGGGATTCAAATCGAAAATCTAACTATAGATTTTGAACGAGGGCGACAAAAGGATTCAAATTAGGTATGTGTTGTTAATTTCCACCGCCGGAAAAGCTGAAGGGTGAGAAAGAGAGAGAGGTCATACCTTAATTAGAATGTTTCTAATTTTGGTTATGTCCAAATAAGGAAATAATAACTATTAAATGGGCTATGAAAATGGGTTTGGTGACTTGGGCTACAAATGAACTGAAATGAGGCTTAATTATATCGTATTTGGACTTGATATAATTCGGTTTGTTGTGAGTTGAAAATAATAAAAAGCTCTGTAATTAAATTTATAAATTTCTACCCAAATTATTTATATAAATAATAATCTTAATTAGCTATAAATTCCCAATTAATTACCAATCTAATACCAAAAATTGCAAAATATTTCACCTTAAATTTTGAGATTCAAATTCTAATACCGGGTATTACACCCTCCCCCACTACAAAAATTTCGTCCTCAAAATTTAGAACTTACTAATTGTCAGAAGATATGGATATTTGTCCCTCATCACGTCTTCTTTTTCCCATGTATCCTACTCTTTTCCATGCCTACTCCATTGCATTTTAACTAAAACAACATCTCTATTTCTTAAGTAGTGTACTTTCCTATCAAGAATCGCAATTGGAAACTCCTCATAAGTCAAATCTTCTTTAACCTGAATAGCCTCTTGATTAACGACATGACTCGGATCAAACACATATTTCCTTAACATCGACACGTAAAACACATCACGCATTTCGGATAACTCTGGGGGTAGTGCTAATTTATTGGATACTTCTCCAATTCTTTCAAGAATTTCGTAAGGAACAATGTATCTTGGTTTCAACTTTCTTTTCTTTCCAAAACGTACTACTCCCTTAGTTGGTGCTACTTTTAGAAATACTTTGTCTCTAATCTGAAATACCAATTCCTTTCTTCGTTTATCGACGTACGACTTCTGTCAATCCTGAGCAATCTTAATTCTCTTTTTGACAAGATCAATCTTTTCCACTGTTTTCTGAATAATAGCTGGTCCAATTATTCTTTTCTCTCCAACCTCATCCTAGTATAAAGGTGATCTGCACTTACGTCCATGTAGTGCTTCATATGGTTCCATTTCAATAGTCGCTTGATAATTGTTGTAATATGGAAATTCTACTAACGGTAAATGTTCTTCCCAACTTCCTCTTAGATCAAACACTACATCTCTCAACATGTCCTCCAGAGTTTGTATTGTTCTTTCTGACTGTCCATCTGTTTTGTCGATGGAATGCGGTACTAAAGCTGAACTTAGTTCCCATGGCACTATGCAAGCTCTGCCAAAACTTAGATGAATCTTGTGTCTCTCTCTGATACAATTGTAACTGGGACTCCATGCAATCTTACAATCTCTGCCAGATATATCTGAGCTAATTTATCCAACTTATGCGTCATCTTGACTGGCAAGAAATGTGCTGACTTCGTCTTTCTATCCATTATGACCCAATAGCTTCATTTCCTTGTGTAGTTCTAGGAAATCCTGTAGGCTGTAACAAAATTCATCGTCATATGCTCCCATTTCTATTTAGGTATTTCGAGAAGTTTCAACAACCCTGATGGTCGTTGATGTTCTGCTTTCACTTGTTGGTACGTCATGCATCTCTGCACAAAAGACATTATACTCCTCTTCATGTTTATCCACCAAAATGTCTTTCTTAGATCTTGATACATCTTAGTACCTCCAGGATGTGCGGCATATGGCGTGCAATGTGCCTCTTCCATGATTTCTCTCCTTAATTTTTCATCCTTCGACACACATAAACGATTTCCAAACATTAGTGATCCGTCATCTGCCACGCTAAATACTTTTATTTTCCCATCTTTTGTTCGATTTCTCAACTTCATAAAAAATTCGTCATTCTTCTGAGCCTCCACTACTCTACTTATGAGAGTAGGTTGGACTGCCATTGTCGTTATTACTGCTTTTGTGGTATTTGGTGGGACAATGACGTCGATAATTAACTTTGCAAAATCTTTGATAAGATGTTCTTGGCACGTCAACATGTAATTCAAACCTTCATGATTCTTTCAGCTCAAGGCGTCGACCACTATGTTTGCTTTTCCATGGTGATATAAAATTGTACAATCATAGTCCTTGACTAATTCCAACCATCTTCTTTGTCTTATGTTTAATTCCTTCTGCTCAAACCTTCATGATTCCTTCTGACTTGGCTGCAGGGGCAGGTGCCTTCTTCTTCTTCTGGGCGGGCTTAGGAGAAGAGTCTTTTGTAGACGCATTTGTGTCCTTGGGGGCAGGGTCAGCTGATTTCCCCTCACTTGTATCCGCCTTCCTTGATGGGCTTGGTGTTGGGCATCTGAGAGATTTTACTTGAATATCTTCTTGTTCACATGGAAAGGTTTCCCATTCATTAGAGAAATACCCTTCACCTCCAGCAGAGGACCTATCACTAGGCCATATCCGAGAGAGCTTTCAAAGATTCCCGCTTCAGTAATGGCTTTGTTCATCACATTTTGGCACAACTTGCCAAAAATGAACTCAGCCCAGTTTATTTTCTTTTCTTCCATAATCGAAGCCACGACCATCAACTTAGTCCAAGAAAGCTAATTGAAACTTCCAAACTTCATGTCGACATATTTGGCTACCACATCCATCAACTTGTGGTAGTCATCTTTAATCAGCGACTTCTTGGCTATATAGATGTGCTTCGCAGTAGCCTCAAGCTTTGCTATTTCCTTCCAAGCAACATCCATATTAATATCCTTCTCAGTTATCTCCTTCAAACCAGAAGAAGGAAAGTAAAAGGTAGCAACTAAGTACGCAACAGTCAACTTGATTTCCTTGCTATGGACCGATGAGCGGTTCTCATCGCCATGAACCTGAGCGTTCACGTAAAACATCACAAACTCTTCCAAGTAGGTATGCGAGAACTTCATAGATAAGAATTGCTTGAGACCAAATTTCTCAAGCTTCTCAGCTATCTTCTTCACCGGGGCCTTGTCTACTCCTTGCTTGACCAGGCCCTCAAAATCCATGGTCGATCTAGTGTGGATTTTCTAGCTAACTTCACGTAGTCATATGAAAGTGTCATTTATGAGTTTGAGCTTTAGATTCGAACAAACAAAGAAACTAGGGTTTTGATCTTGGTTGCATAAAGAAAACTTGCCTTTGGTTGCTTTGAGAGTAAGAGTGTTGTCAAGATAGAGAAAAATAATTTATGTATATATGGGATGTGAGGGGACGGTTTTCAGAATTCAAAAAGGTTGAACTTGATCAACGGTTGAAATCACGTCTTGCAAACCACATTAATTTCCCTGCATTATATGCAATAGCATTTATATCCAATCATAGGTAAAACAGGCGCAGGCTTTTACTGACACCATAATTACTACTGACGTCAAGCCTAAAATATTCCCGCTCGCAGAAAACAATGGCGTTTTGTTACTTAGCTCCTAAATAACTCAGCTATCTTCATAAGTGATCAGAATCCAGTCACGAAGGATCCGGATAACACCAAATGCAAGCTATCTCGAGTTCTTGAAGACTATGTAATTGAGTTCTTGAGTTCTTGTATTTGTTTAACATAGTTTAGGTGTTTATTTTTGTTGTTTTGAGCCGTTTTGATGTTTTAGAGGCCAAATAAACCTTTAAGGCCACGTCTTAAATTGATATTTCGAGTTTGGGACGAGCAGGGGTCAAATTCAACTTGACGAACAGGCAGCCGTGCGTATGCGCATGGCCCGTGCACCTATGTGAATGAAAAACAAGATCTTCGACTTGACGCACAGACAGGCGCACAGGCAGGCGCACGGGTAGGCGCACAACCCGTGTGTCTATGCACAGGAAGGCGCACGGGCAGGCGCACAACCCGTGTGTCTATGCACGGTCAGGCGCACGGGTAGGCACACAGCCCGTGTATCTGTGCGGGTTTCACCAGATTTGGGGTTTATTCTATTATTGTTTCCTTTTTCTATTTTTATGTTGTTTCCTAGTTGGTTTTGGGGTTTGTTTTGAGTGGCCTATATAACACAAACACTTGTTTATTTTTCATAACATAACTTTGATATTGAATATTAAATTGAGATTTTTCTCTCCAACCCTTTGGGTTTTACGAAGAGGTTCAAGATTGTTCATCTTGTTGTGAATTCTGACTTATCAAACAAACTTTTGCATTTGTTTGTGGCTTCTACGCATACCAAGGTTCTTACTTTTCGAAGCAATGGGTCAAAGTTTTCACCATCTTTAACCGAACTAGTGAAGATCTTGAGTTAACAACATATTGTTGTTTGGGTCGTATGCATGTCGTTGCTACGGTTCACATTAATAAGTTACTTAACTCTGCTTCTGTCTTCACTTAATAAACACTCGGCTATCCAGCTAACTCGATATAGCTGACTAGCCGTCCCAGCTATTTCAATTTGCTGAAAAATGAATCTTTGATGATTTCCATTTCTCTTTTCGTTGACTCTGCTGATTGAGTCTTCTGAGCCTCCTAACTCAGCTCAATCAATCAAAGCTCATTCTTAAGCTCTTCAAACATTTATTCACATAATGGCTTAGTCAATATATCAGCTAACTGCTTATCAGTTGATATGTATTCCAATGTGATGTCTTTGTTTTCAACATGGTCTCTTATAAAATGATATATGGCATCAATCTGCTTGGTTCTTGAATGCAATACTGGATTTTGAGTAAATTCAGTGGCACTTGTGTTATCACACATAATTGGAATCTCTATTTCTTCTATATCATAGTCTCTCAGTTGTTGCCTCATCCATAAGACTTGGGCACAACAGCTGCCTGCAACTATATACTCTTTTTCGGCTGTGGATGTAGCTATTGAATTTTATTTCTTGCTGAACCAAGAAACCAACCTATTTCCAAGCATTTGACAGGTGTCTGATGTACTTTTCCTGTCCACTCTACATCCAGTATAGTCTAAGTCCGAGTAGCCAACTAGCTTGAATCCTCCATCCTTTGGATACCATAAGCCAGTTTCCTGGTATCCTTTCAAATACCTTACGATTCTCTTGGCTGTAGTCATGTGACTTTGCTTTGGAGTAGATTGAAATATGACACATACACCTACATCAAAGGTGATGTCTGACCTACTTGTTGTTAAATAGAGCAAAGATCCAATGAGAGCTCTATATCTTGTTTGATCAACAACTTTGCCGTCTGCATCCATGTCCATCTTGACTGAAGTATTCATGGGAATCGTCATAGATGACTTCTCTTCCTTACCAAATTTCTTCATTAAATCTCTAGTAAATTTGACTTATGAAGGTTCCACACAGGTCTTTGTTTGTGGATACAAAAATGATATCATCCACATATATTTGAACAAGAAGTATACTCTCCCCATCTTGAATTCTGAAGAGTGTCCTATAAACCTTGCCTTTGGTGAATCCATTGTCAATAAGAAACTGGGAAAATGTATCATACCAGGCTCGTGGTGCTTGTTTCAAACCATATAATGCTTTCTTGAGTTTGTAGACTTTATCTCTAATAGTTTTCTGCTCAAAACTTGGAGGTTGCTCCACATAGACTCTTCTTCCAAAAGTCCATTTAAAAATGAACTATTCACATCCATTTGATAAACAGTGAAGTTTTTATGTGCATCATAAGCAAGAAACATCCTAATTGCTTCTAATCATGCAATAGGTGCAAATGTTTCATCAAAATCTATGCCCTCATCTTGGAAATACCCTTTGGCTACAAATCTTGCTTTGTTTCTCACTACAGATCCTTCTTCATTCATATTGTTTTAAATACCCACTTAGTACCAATAACATTTTGGTGGGTAGGCCTTTGAACTAATTACTAAACTTTGTTTCTTTGAAGCCGATTCAGCTCTTCCTGCATAGCTAGAATCCAATGTGTGTCATCCGATGCTTGTGACACATCTTTAGGCTCAATCTGGGAAATGAAACAAGTGAGCATAGCGTCATGCTAAGTTCTAGATCTTGTTTTTACTCCTTCTCTAACATCTCCAATGATAAGCTCTGGAGGATGGTCACTCAACCATCTCACATCTGGTTGGAGTAAGTCTGTTAGATTTAGTCGTCTTTCAGCTAAGTTGTCTTGAACAACTTCCTCATCATCATTCAGCTGCAGACTTTCCAGCTGTCTCTGAGATTCAGCTATCTCATCTTCATCTGGGTTGAGTCTTCTTATATCTGCCTCAACATAGGGGATCTTCTGAACAGTTAGTTGATTCATCCTGTCAGCTAACTCATCAATGTCTTCTCTATTTACATTTGGTTCATCAAAAACCACATGGATAGACTCTTCTGTGACCATAATCCTCTTGTTCAGCACTCTAAAAGCTTTACTCTCAGCTGAGTATCCCAAAAATATACCTTTATCAGCTTTAGCATCAAAAGCTTTCAAGGAGTCCTTGCCATTGTTATGAATGAAGCAATTACATCCAAAGATATGAAAATATCCAACATTTGGCTTCCTCCATGTCCAAATTTCATAGGGGGTATTGGACAACTGCCTATTGATCATACACCTATTTTGAGTGTAGCAAGTAGTATTAATGGCTTCAGCCCAAAATCTCTTTGGCAGTCCAGCTTCAGCTAACATGGTTCTTGTAGCTTTCTTGAGAGTTTTATTCCTTCTTCCAGATACTCCATCCTGTTGTGGAGTCCTTGCAGCTGACAACTCATGAGCAATACCATTTTCTATGCAATACTTTGTGTTAATCCAATTGACAAATGTAGTTCCTCTATTAGACTTTATCTTTATAATGGTTTGACTCTTCTCATCGGCTGAGGGAACTTCTGTAAGGTTTTCTTCTTTTTACACATAAAAATATTCACGTGTATCGTGAATAATCATCCACCACCACTAAGGTTTATTTCTTTCCACTAATGCTGACTGGTTTATCAGGACCAAATAAATTCATATGCAATAAGTGCAATATCCTGGTTGAAGAAGGACTTGGCTTGTCCTTGAAAGAAGACTTTATTTGTTTTCCCTTTTGGCATGCATCACAAATGCGCTCCTTCTTGTACACTGAGTATGGCAATCCTTCCACAAGATTACTCCTTGCAAGCTTGTGGATTGTCTTCAAATTCAGGTGACTCAACTTCTTGTGCCACAACCAACTTGATTCGGTTGTACTCTTTGCTAGCAGACATGTGCTTGGTGTAGCAGTTGACCAATCCACTACATACATGTTTTTCTACCTCCTTGTACCACAATTTCATTTGATTCAGCATCCTTGATTTGACAAACACCCATGTTGAATCCTACATTGCAACACTTGTCATAGAGTTGACTGATGCTCAACAGATTGAAGTTGAGCACTTCAACATTGGCTACATCTGTGATATCTAGTTCATTCTTCTTTATGGATCCTGTGCCTTTGATCTCCCCTGGAGCTTCATTTCCTCCAAATATGACTTTAGCACATTTTATTTCCTTGAACTTTGAAAGATTTCTCTTGTTGCCTGTCATATGACTGGAACAACCACTATCCATGTACCAGGTTCCTTGGCACTCAGCTGTTCCTTGAACCTGTGATCAAGGAAATTAGTTTTTAGGTACCCATACTTGCCTGGATCCTGAGGGGTTAGCCCTATAAGGTGATCCAACCAACCTATAGCCGAATGGTCAGACTCTAAGAGGTTGGCGCCTATCAGTTCCATCATCATAATGAACATTTGCAAATTCCTTAGGAGTTTTAGGCTCATACAACTGTCTCTTTTGTCTGTATGCCTATTTGTGAGCTTGTGCATTTGCTTTCTTGGGATAATAATGAAACTTTTGTGCATATTGGGCTTTGTGCTTGGGTGCATATGTGTGCTGATTATAGCTTCTTTGCCTTGGGAGTGACCATTTTTGAGTCTGAGGTCTTTGCCACTTAGGCTTGTATCCCTTTCTACTTGATTGATGTCTCATATGATTATTGCAATCAGCTTGGCAGGGATAATTTATACCATTCTCATCATATGGTTTTCTTTGTTGAAACCTATGGGGCTTTTGGTAGCTTTATTTAGATTTTACAGAGTATTTTCTGTTTGGAGTCTGTTGATGGACTCTTCTGAATTTTGTTTCAACTGTCCTCTCAGCATACTCTACTGGCTTTTTGCCTTTACCTTTGTATCCAAGGCCAGCATGGTGGTGATTGTGTTTGTGAGTGGGTGCAGGTGCAACATATGGTGCTTCGGAATTTTGGACTGCCTTATTACTTGAGGATCCTTTTTCCAATACAACTCTTAGAGCTTGGGCATGCACAAAGGAATAAAATCCAATGCATGTCTTATCTCCACTTTCCTTTTGAATCATTATAAGTTCATCCAATGATTTAGATGCCTTAGTGAATGATGCAATCACATTTTTCAAATCATTTTCCCTCTTTTCAGTTGCAGCTAAGTCTACTTGAATCTTAGCTATCTCAGCCTTCAACTTTGTATTCTCAACAGCTATGTGACTTAGAGTACTCAACTCCTTAGTCAATTGTGAGTTTTGAATTTTGAGCTGGTTGTTTTTCTCATTTAAAAGTTTGTGTGAGGTTTTTACATTCTCAAAATCTTTCATCATTTTTCCTAATGAATCATAAAGATCGGTCGGTGATTAAGTGTTTGTGTGACTATCACTATCATCAGAATTAGAATGAGATGAGTAAGAATGTACTTCATCTTCTTGTTCTTTGGAGTCTTGTTCTTTGGCCATGAGGCATATCATAGCCTATTCTTCGTGTCAGAGGAGTGGTAAACTTCACTGCTGTCTGACTTAGTAGGTTCATTATATATACTTGGCTGTGTCAGTAGTCTCAACAGCCAACATGGCTTTCTTCTTTATTATTTTCTCTCTTTGAAGACTTTTCTTTCTTCTTAATTTCTATATTTGTTGACTGGTGGATAAGGACAGTCAACAACAAAGTTTCTTAGTTGCCTGCAATTCCAACAGAGGTTTTCAGCTTTCTGGAAGTTTGCTCTTTCAGCTCTCTGATTATCAGTTCTCTGATACTCTGTCCTCCCTTGCTTTGGAGGGTGTTGAGTATCTCTTGGTTGATTCACCCTTGTTTCTCTTATAGTTCTTATTGAAAAGCTTGTTGAATCTCTTTACCATTAGAGCAATCTCCTCCTGGTCAATGGATTTTTCGGATTCATCTCTCTTGGACTCACCAACCATGAGTGCAACTGTCTTGGGTACACCTGTCTCTACTTGCTCTTTTCTTCTGAGCTCAAATTCATACGCTTTAAGGTCTGAGAACAGCTCATGGTTGGATGTTCTTCTAAGGTCCATTGAATGTCTCAAAGCCATCACCTTCATTTCCCACTCCACTGGGAGAGACCTTAGAATTTTCATACACATGTTCTTTTGTGCACATTCCTTTCCTAGAGCTGAAGCTCATTGGTTATCTCTGTGAATCTGGCATCCAACTGATCCAGACTTTCACCTACAAGCATTTTAAATTTTTTAAATTTTTGTACATCAACAGTCAATTTATTTTATTTAATTTGATCGGATCCTTCATAAATTAAAGTTAGTTTTCCCATATTTCTTTGGACTTTCTGCAAGATTTAACTATGTTGAACATGACCTTATATAGGGTTTTGTACAAAATGTCATTGGCAATACTGTCCAAGTTATATCTCTTTCTATCATCATTAGTCCACTCGCAACGTGACTTTTCCACCATAGCAAGTTTAGGTACCACATCAGCAGCAACAACATATGCGCCTCGTGCAATCGGAGCTACAACAACATCTCCATCTGGTACATCAGCAGCCTCAGGAGCAGGAGCCCTGACAGCTGTGTTCACCTTCATTATTTGTAGTGGTCCATCCTCATTGACAAACCATATTTCATCATGTAAGGCTGAAATGTGAGCATGCATAAGTATTTTCCAATCATCAAATTCTTCAACAGTAAACATTGGAATGCGAGTTAGATTTGCTTCCATGATAATAACTTTGCTTTGAAAGAAAAACTTTAAAACCTGCAAGTGTTGTTCTTTTAAATAAATGAGATCTAGTTCAGTAACCAGTGCGAAAGGCTCAAGGAACCAACCGCTCTGATACAACTTGTAGGTCCCAAGGGGTGATAAGTAAAGTCTATAAGGGGGGTTGAATAGACTTTACCAATTTTTCGTTTTTAGCCCTTTTAGAAATTCAGAGTTGACTCAAGTCAGATAAGTCCTTGGTGGACAACCAAGTTTACTTGCACAGCAGAGTTCAACACTTGTTCAAGCCATGTTATTATCAGTTGACTTAGCAAAATAACAAACAACAATAGTAAAGATAAGAAAGAATGTAAGTATGTTGAATGTAAAAGACGCAAGCAATATATAGTGGTTTGAGGATGGGGTAATTCCTCTAATCCTCTCTTCTCAGACCCCTGGAGGAATCCACTAGTATAACTTGACTTGGTTACAAAATAGTTATAGTCCGAGACAACTTTGATCATACATCTAGCTGCTCCTGGGACAACTTCTTCACAAGGTGGCTGTCCTGCTACTTCAGTTCCTTCAAACCTTTGGAATTATTCACACAGCCCTCCAACAGGTTCAAAGCCTCTGGTTTGATCTGGAACCTTACTATACCTCCTTCAACCTTGGAGAGTAGACCACTTGTTCTTGAAACATGTTTTTCCTATTCAAGAAATGAAGTTGTCTTTCCTTCACTTAGCGTGTTGGATCGATTTCCTTTGAGATTAGGCTTGAGGATAATATTTGAATGCCTGAGAGATTTTCTTTGCTTTGCAGGTTAATGGATTTTGCTTGCTTGCATTTGTTCTTCGTGTCTCAGATTGCTTAAGTCACTTGGGCCTTTTTATGGTGGTGGTTCGAAAATGTATCTGTTGATGAGATAGGTGCATTTTCAAACTCCACTTTCACGTCGTTGGCTTGTCTTGTCTTGCAGCATTGATATGGACTGTACCTTGAATTTAATGCTCTGTAGCCTTTCCTTCAATTCAACAGGATATCATATACATCTTATTGGTTCCTTGCCTTTTGCACTCTTTCAACAAAATAGCTTTATGGTAGGCAGTCTGACACATGCCTATTTCCAGCAAAACCTTGACTTTGCTTGGCAACGGATGTCTTTCAGCTTTCTTTGATCCTCTCTGCTACATATCCCCTTTGACAATCAATTCCAATGATTTCAGAATGACTTTGCTGTTAGTCAGCTGACGAAAACAACTTTTATGTCACTTGACTGAAACTTCACTTTACTTCACTCAGCTGCCACACAGCTGGGTCTTCTCTTCGATCTTCAGTTGAGTCCTGCAATCTTCAAGTTGGCTGTTTCTTCTCAGCGTACCTAATCCTATCTATTACAAGTTGGTTTACAGTTGAATTGGGGTGCCAACTTCCTAATCTAAAGTTTACATGGTATCATCAAAATCTATTACATAAATTTCCCAACACCATCCTTCTTCTTTACAAATAACACTGGTGCCCCATGGTGATACACTAGGTCGAATAAAATTCTTATCCAACAACTCTTGTAGCTGCACTTTCAGTTCTTGCAATTCTTTTGGTGCCATCCTATATGGCGTTTTTTATACTGGTCTCGCTTCAGGCACTAGGTCTATTACAAATTCTACTTGTCTATCTGGTGGAATGTTGGGTAAATCTTCAAGAAAAACATCTTTGTATTCTCGTATAATTGGTGCTTCATCAATTATCACTTCTCTCACTTCAGTGCTCATTACATTACCAAGTAAGCCTAACATTTATCCTTTCTCAATACTTTTTATGGCTTTCATAGCTGATATTACTCGGGGTATAGATCTCACTTTTGTCCCATGAAAAACAAATTCGTTTCCATCACAACTCAGGAATTCCACTTCCTGCTCGTGACATCTAATTATTGCATGATTTGCTCTAAGCCAATCAATTCCCAAAATCACGTCAAAATCCATCATATTTATCACATGTAAATCGACAAATAGATTCATATCTTCAATTCCTATTTTCATTCCCCGACACACTTGGTCAATATTGATCGTCTGTCCAGATGGTATACATTATCTATTGTAATACTATAACATCCCAACTTTCTAAAAAACTTAGCAGAAATGATGGAATGCGTAGCCCCAGTGTCAAATACAATGAGAGTAGGTAACTTAGACATAGTCAACATACATGTCATAGTGCTTGTGTCCGTGGATGCTTCCTCTTGAGTCATAGCAAAGACTCGTGCTTTTCCATCCTTCCATTTTCCTTTTATTACATCCTCTTGGATTCTTCGCTTCTCGACAATTTTGGATAGTGTGGCCTGGTTTCTTACAGCGGTAATAAATTCCTTTTTCCATATAGACATTCACCCCTATGATTCTTCCCACACTCTGGGCACTAAGGTTTATCCCCTTGGGTACTTGTTCTAGTATATTCACAAGTTCTTGTTTGCTTGTTCTATGGGCTGATATTAGCTTTTCCACGATTAGTATTGTCCCATTTTCTTTTCTCAATTACGACTTGAGCTTTTCTATTTCCAGAATCTAAATTCAATCGGGCTGCAATCTCCAAAGCCCTTTCAATAGTGTTTGCACACGTGGTAGTCTACATGACTGCCAAGATACTGCTGATCTCAGTGCGTAACCCTTGTTCAAAGCATCTAGCCTTATCATATTATGGGCTCACCAAACTAGTAACGTACCTAGATAACTGGTTAAGCTTTCTCTCATACTTAGTGACTGACATTGATCCCTGTTTCAAGTGTATGAATTCCCATCATTCCTTTTCATGGTAAGATAATGGCTAGTAGTTTTGCATAACCACATCCTTAAATTCTTGGTAGGTCAGAGACCCAATCTGTTGTTGAGTGTGAGTCCTACAATACGATTCCCACTAATGATCGTCATCTTCAGTCATCTGAAAGATTGCACAAGACACCTTCTGTGCATCAGTGTAGGCAATTTGAGTGAATATACGCTCCAAGCACGGAGCCACTCCTCGGCAACTGTTTGAATTGACGAAATTGCTCTACCACTTGAATCAAAGCATCACGTGGATTTGGTTGTTGATTTTGAGTAATGGTGAAATGGTGTGCCAACCCACACAACACAGTAATCAGGTCTTCACCATGATTAGCCATTTCTAGAGGATGTGGGGTAGGTGGAGCCTCAATTGGCGGTTGCTCTTGATTACGATGACCACATCGGGCTATTCTAAAATTTCAACAACTAAATATATCTAGAATCAACAACCATAGACTAAAATAATACTATTCATTTTCTTGCTAATCATGAACATACATCGAACTATTTAAGGCACATAAGTATATGTACATAATAACAGTATGCCTAAAATGTCCAATGTAACTAAAAGTTCAGGTGATCAAATCCTATGAGCTAGTTCTCTATTATCATGTATGAAGTGTAGTGACTTGATAAAATCATGAGGTGCATGAAAACATGAAAATTCATTTCATGTAATAAGCTTTCATGTAACGCACTCGGCATAAATCATATCTTGAACAGTAATTTGCGAAAAATGGTAATCATGTTGAAACTGTTCATATGGCATAACATTCAAATCATGTATGATATGGGAGGCACGACTTCAACATAGCATTGATCACGTGACATGTCTTGTATTCATGAATCATATAAACTATCATAAACAAATCATGCATATGTATCTAGGCTTAATATTTCACTTCAACTTGAGGCATGAAGGTTTTCCAAAAACAATTTCCCATAAGATTAAACTTTAATTCCAGAACCCAAGTCGACACCTATAAAATCATTTTACAAAGTATAGTTCGAAAATCTTGCTCTGATACCACCTCTGTAATGCCCCAATTTTAACAAACTGTAGTTTAGGCTTAAGGAACGCTACATTAGTGTGTGCCTAACTTTAAATAACTTTTGATACAGGCATATCATTTCAAATAATCGACATCAATAACCACGCATACATGCATGCGGGTTAGCCCAATTTACAAAATACAGCGGAAGCATTATATAAGTAAATAAGCCACATCTCATCTCAACAATAAACAAAAGAAAGTTTATTGACAAACTTCAGTTTATCAATTCAAAGTTCAAGAAAGAGGGGGAATGGGGACTTTGGGACTCCAAAATATTTTATCATGCCCAAGTTTTCGTGTCATACTTCACCTCAATCTGAAAATACAATATGGGGTGAGTGCTATGAAAATACACTCAGTGGGGTTCACTTAAGCGACTGCGTAATTAAATACAACTAGCAGAGATTGTTGGGAAAATTTATATTTAGATTTTGATGATACCATGTAAAACTTAGATTAGGAAGTTGGCACCTCATTTTCTATGTAATTCAACTTGTAATAGATAGGGTTGTATAAGCTGAGTTGAAGTGTTCTAAGTGGATGATTACAAGACTCGACTGAAGATCGAAGAGGAGACCCATCTGTGTGTCAGCTGTGTTAAGTTAAGTTAAGACTCAGTCAAGTGATAGAAAAGTTACCTCAGTCAGCTGATTGACAGCTAAGTCATTCCAAAATGATTGGAATCGAATTTCAAAGGGGTATGCAATAGACAAGACTTGAAGAAAGCTGAAAGAGATCCGTTGTCAAGATAAGTCAAGGTTTTGCTGGAAGTAGGCATGTGTCAGACTGCCAACAATAAAGTTATTTTGCTGAAAGAGTGCAAAAAGCAAGGAACCAATGAGATGTAACTGAAAACTTAGAAATTAAAGAAAGGCTGCAGAGCATTTAATTCATGGTACGATCCACATCAATGATGCAAGAATAGACAAGCCAACAACCTACGAGTGTGATTTGAAATTTGTGTCTATCTCTTCAACGGACATAATTTGAAAATCTACACTATAAAAGGCTGAGCAAGCAAGTGAGAGAAAGTTACGACTTTTATAAACTATCAAACATTCAAGCAATCATTAACCTACAAATTTTCTCATGCTTTTTCAAGAAATCCTCCAGCCTAATTTTGAAGGAATTCAATCCACACACTCAGTGAACGAAAGATTGCTTCATCAGTTGAAGAGGAAAATCTGTTTAAAGAACAAAGGGGTCTACTCTCCAAGGTTTAAGGAGAAGTGGCAAGGTTCCAGTTCGAACTAGAAGCTTTAGACTCATTGGAGGGCTGTGTGAACAAATCCAAGAGTTTGAAGGAGCTAAAGTACCAAGACAACTGTCTTGTGAAGAAGCTGAGTCCCAGGAGCAGCAGGCTGTGTGAACGAAGTTGACTCAGACTGTTGACTGCTTTGTAACAAAGATCAAGTTACTTAGTGGATTCCTCCACGAGTTGGAGAAGAGTGGATTAGAGGAATTACCCCGTCCTCGAACCACTATAAAAATTGCTTGTGTCTTATTTACTTTACAACATATTTAAATGTTGCACTTATTCTATATCTGCTGCTAAGTTAAAATTGCCAAACTCTGCTGATAATAACTATTGCTAAAACGTGCTTAAAAATTATAAGAGTGAAAAGTCTTTTGCTGACAAAATCAAATCAATTGTAATTCTAAGTATTAGCTGAAAGCAGCTAGGTTATATTATCAACAGCTCAGTCGCGTCTGTTCAGTGTGTAACTTTGCTGTGTAAGCCAACATTGCCCCTCAACGACTTAGCTGATTTGAGTTAACTCTGAAAATATTTTAAAAATGACTAAATCGAAAAGTTGGTAAAGTTTATTCAACCCCCCTTTCTAAACCTTACACATCACCCCTTGGGACCTACAAGTGGTATCAGAGTGGTTGGTTCATTCATTGGCCTTTCGACCAAGTTATCTTGAACTAGATCTCATTCTTTTTCAAAAGAATCAACACGTGAGTTTTTAAAGCTTTTATTTCAAAAGCAAAGTTATTATCATGGAAGCAAATCTAACTCGCATTTCAATGTTTACTGATTGGAAAATCCGTATCCAGGCTCATATATCATCCCTGCTTAAAGAAATGTGGCTGGTGATTGAGGATGGGCCACTGCAAATTCTAAAGGTCAACACTGCTGTGAGAAGGGCAGCTCCTGCTAAAGGAGAGGATGCTGCACCAGCAGAGCCCAGACCTGCTATGGTTGAAAAACCCCATTATGAATGGACCAACGATGATGGAAAGAGATACAACCTTGACAATGTTGCCAAGGATAATCTTTGAAAAACTCTGGATAAGGTTATGTTTAATAAAGTCAAATCTTGCAAAACCGCCAAAGAAATTTGGGAAAAACTCACTTTGATTTATGAAGGGTCTGATCAAATCAAAGGAAATAAATTAACTGTTGCAGTCCAAAAATTTGAAAATTTTAAACTGATTGCAAGTGAAAGTCTGGATCAGCTGGATACCAGATTCACAGAAATCACCAATGAGCTCTCATCACTGGGAAAGGAGTACACACAGAAGGAGATGTGTATGAAGATCCTAAGGTCTCTCCCAGCTGAGTGGGTAATGAAGGTCATGGTCCTGAGACATTCCATGGATCTCACCAAAACATCAAACCATGAGTTGTTCTCTGACCTTAAAGCATATGAGTTTGAGCTGAGAAGAAAAGAACAAGAGGAGACAGTTGTTCCCAAGACAGTTGCACTCATGGCTGGTGAAGCTAAGAGAGCTGATTCCAAGGAGACAATAGACCAAGAGGAGATTGCCCTGATGGTAAAAAAGTTTTACAAGTTCTTCAATAAGAACTATAAAAGGATCAAGGGTGAATCTTTAAGAAAACACTCATCACTCTCCAAAGCGAGGGAGGACAGACCACCCAAGAGAGCTGAACATCAAAGAACTGAGTATCAGAGAGCTGATAATCAGAGGACTGATAGAGCTGACTTGCAGAGAGCTGAGAACCTGTCTTGGAATTGCAGGCAACTAGGACATTTTGTTGTTGACTGTCCTTATCCACCAGTCAATAAATACAGAAATGAAGAGGATAGAAAGTCTTCAGGGAAAGAAGACAAGAAAAGAATAAAGTCATGTTGGCTACTGAGACAGCTGAAACAACCAAGTGCAAGTAACCAGTAGACTCAGATAATAGTGAAATAGACTACTCAACTGACACAGAGGAAAAGGCTTTTTGATATGCCTAATGGCCAAAGAACAAGACTCCAAAGATCAAGAAGATGATGTACACTCTAACTCATCTCATTCTGATTCCAGTGATAGTGATAGTGACACAAACATTTCATCACCCATAGATCCTTATGACTCAATTGGCAAAATGATGAAAGACTATGAGCACATAAAAACCTCACACACACTGTTAAATGAGAAAAACAACCAGCTTAAATGCCAAAACTCACAGCTGACCAAAGAGCTGAGTACTCTGAGGCACATAGCTGATGAGAACACTAAGCTAAAGGCTAAAATTGCCAGATCTAAGCAGACTTAGAAGCTACAGAAAAGAGGGGAAAAAGATCTTAAAAATGTGATTGCTTCATTTACTAAGGCATCCAAATCGTTGGATGAACTTATAATGACTCAAAAAGAAAGTGGTGACAAGACAGGCATTGGATTTAACTCTTTTGTGCATGCCCAAGTCCCAAGAGTGGTTATGGAAAAATGATCCTCAAGCAATGGGGGAATCCTCCAAAGCACCATCTGTTACACCAATACCCACTCAAAAATACAATCACAACCATACTAACCTTGAATACAAGGGAAAATAAAAGAAGCCAGTTGAGTATGCTGACAAGACCGCTGAAACTAAATTCAGAAAAGTCCATCAGCAGACTCCAAGTATGAAATACTCTGTGAAATCTAAACAGAGCTACCAAAAGCCCCAGAGATTTCAGCAAAGAAAATCACATGATGGGAACGGTAGAAATTACCCAAGCCAAGTTGATTAGAATAACCAAATGAAATATTAGCCAAGACCTATGGGATACAAGCCAAATTGGCAAAACCTCAATCTCATCATAGGTCATTCCCAAGGCAAAAGGGTTATAATCAACACACATATGCACTCAGGCAAAAAATCCAACATGCACAGAAATTCCATCATTACCCCAAGAAAGCAAATGCTCAAACACACACAGGCATACAGAAAAAAGAGATAGTTGTATGATCTTAAAGCTCCAAATCAATTTGCTAATGTGCATTATGATTATGGAACTTGTTAGCAAATATGGATCGAAACTTAAATCAAATATTTGCATAAAAGGTGAATCGAGTATACATATTTGCAACGGAACTGTCGATCCACATAGTCAAGATTGAGCCCGTCTACAAGCCTCCTTTTGATCCATGATTAAGCCATCTACAAGCCTCATCTTGATTGAACCGCGAACAACGAACGAACCTTGTAGATTGGTTGAACCACGAACAAGATCACGGACCATCTTTCTCGTTGGTGTAAATAATTAGTAGAATTATTTACTTGGATGTGCACACCTTAAACAATTGGAGAACTTTGGTGATGCTCCAAGAAGAAAACCGTAGAGAGAAATTTTAGGAGAGAGATTTCTGATAAGCCGTAGGAAAGAGATAATAATCTCTACTACTTTTAATATAGGGAGAGAATATAAAATGATATATCTCAATCCCTATTATAATTGGATCTTTCCATATTAGATGAAATCCCAAGATGCATGTTAATCAATTCGGATCCCCAATATATTTCCTTATTTAAAAGATATGGATGTAATATCCAATATCACCCACTCATACATATCCGATCCATCTCACTCGAATCACATTAAAATATTCTCATATCTATATTCTATATTCATGACTAGTGAAACACATTTCAACATAGTCGTCCGGGCTATGAATCATAGAACCTAAGTGCGTTACCAACTTAATTCTTCCTCCCCACATGCGAAATAGCTTGGTCTTGACAGCTTTCGTAGACATGCTCCGACATACCAAATCATACATAGCCATTGGATACATGCTAAAGTAGCGTCATCAAGCTTACACCTCATGACATGGTCCAAAGTCCCAAAGGGTACAAGAAAATATTATGGGCTCACACAGTGACGAAGTAGGGACCCATTCAGTCACTTTCTCATAAGCGGTCGCCTCAAAGCACATGTAATATGAATACATGCTATGATGGAGCTCCCACTCTATTTAAACATGTCACACTCTAGACATCATATAAATCTTAGTCCAGTCTCTATTCAAGCATCGACCTGCGTACTACTTGTACTCACTTCCAAAGTGTCATACGATAGTTCGCACATTCGGCTACAAACATGATTTTATGAAGTTTTGACATACTTCATAATCGATCAACTCAGAACTCATCTTAACCTCTAGTTAAGGCGACTATTAATTATACTTATTAACCTTTCTCACTTCTCTAGCACGAAGACGATCATTCGTAAACCTTCTTATGTGACACAATCTTTTAAGTCTCATCCTGCTCGCTCTCTTAGTGCCAAGGCGATTGCCCGTGTGAGAAGGCCAATCAAATCCTGGTGGCAACTTAGAAATTCAGTACCAAACACATAATGAGAATTCAACATAACTCATTAATCACACATGTTCTCATAGGCCATATGATCAACTGTACTTAATCCCTAATGACTCAGATGCCTTTGTAGCATATCTCCAAACAAAGGCTCATAAAAGGGATGAGCGCCCACACCGCTCGTAGAAGTATGCCGAAGAATAATATTAACTATGAGCAAAAACTCTTAAGTCAAGTAAAGCCTCGAGTAAATATGATTGATCTACCATCCATGTTTGGCGCCCAAACCATACACCAAAGTGGTTTTACTATCACAAAGACAACTAAATACATCATGGATGTACAAGCAATGCACATCATTTCAAGATACCAAATTCGCCTTTAGCAAATCATAGACCAATCTGTTAAGATATCTAAGTATCCACATGTCGGCATCACAATAGCGTATGGATCACTTCGATATCCACTCACCAATCACATTGCTAAATACATGACTTGCTGAGTACATACATATTGCACATCAAACGTTCGACAATGCTTACATAAATCAGCTAGCATTTCTTTTCTTCTTCCAATGATATCTTTTCTTGACTAAGAATATGATCTTTGACCATGGAGTGTGAAGACAACCAACACTGAGTGGCGATAACTCCATGTTCTTTCCAGTAATCACATTTTTGCCATATAGAATGAGACACAACTCTTACATATGTTCAGTGAATTAATTGACCATCGTAGGCCTATCAAAAATTATAGCTTGATGAAATCAATGATGGCTAAAGTCACAACTAGAGCTTCTTGATCAACAATAAATACGCTCTTACTCCATTTCTTGAATTCATCGGGTGATCCACATATATCTCCATATTCAACTTTCACTGAACTATGTCAACATCAATCATCCAGGACAAACCTAGAGGAAAATAACAATAATAGATAACATATCAGGCGAATTGAGGCAATCTCACCACTTAGGGAGAACATCTCAAAAAATTTATGCTCTTCTACAGGAGTAAACATCTCGTCTTTAGTCGAGCTACACACATGTTTTCCTTCGCAACAACTATCCACTTAGGGCATCAAGTGAAGTCACATTTTCTATCGACTCATCAACACCCACAAAAGTAATTGTGATGGATACCTACTCAATCACATACAGATGATGGGGAATATTTCATATTCACTCTTTTTACTCGTAGAATTTGAGAATCCTTTTTGTGTGAGACACTAGCTCCCACTGACTTAGTGTCGCTCCCACTGTCTCATCGATTAATAGATGAGTATATCCTCGCTAGAGAAACGAGCGCCTCATAAGGATCTTGCAACTCGCATAGTTTCAAGATTTCTTTTGACCTCACATGTGCTCAAGAAATCCCATTGAGGGGAAATGTAAATCGTGCGACTTGATTCTCCACTTGAGAACACATACTCTCGAACTTATATAGGCACACAACCACTAATTTGGGCTTGTTACCAAACTAAAATTATACAAGGTTGAAGAATCATTTGGAGACATATTTTTTGATATAGGCAGCAACAAGATACAAAAATCAATTTGCGCCATCATAAGTCTAACCATTTTGAAGTGATTGTTCCTTCTTCACAAGCTCATATAGCTGCAAAGTATTTAAAACCATCATTCAACTTACAAGTTTATTTCCTTCAACTGTGCGTCCAAACTAATTAGACACACTATTCCCGCTTCCTAATAGCATATCTCCATCTGTTAAGAATCGCTCAAAGCAATTTGGCGCTTGTAATTGATGAGTGTGAGTATGTACTAACTTATAGTGTTAATAGCAATGAAAGAAAATATAATGCGTAAATTCTATGCCTTACACTCATAAGTCTGCATTCAATTTTGTGGACTTAGCTTTAAAGGAATAAATAATCATCTTCCAATTCTTCCAACAAGCTTATCCCGTTGGAAAAAAATTATGTAGATGGAGATTGACCTTAGCGAGTTAGACAATAAAGCCTCCTCGAGCTAATAAAGTCATCCTCCTAACATCACGTGCCACAATATCATTAGAAGATCTAAAAGAAATATTATCTAAAGCCAAGCATCACAAAGAAAATTAGATAGACAAGTCTTCTCACTCAACAAATATCTTACAAGTGCATTTATCCGAGTAAGACTACATCGACACATCAAGTTGTTCACACCAACTCTTGAGTTTGAGGTGACTCTTTTTAGCCTCCTCTTGTACGCTCTATAGCTGCACAACCTAATAATAGTCATACACATTTGCTCAATCTCAAAACCACGTGCTAAGTCAACCAAAACTACGTGCTAAGTCAACCAATATCTACAATTCAACCATGGAGAGATTTGGAAATATTAGCGAAAAAATAAGAGAGCAATTAAATAGTCAAACTTCATCTCAGTACAATTACGAGCGAAGTTACCAATTTCATAACTGCACTTAATATTTGTTGATACTTAATTTTCTCATTCAATAAAGTGACACGACTTCTTGTCACTTTATGGATCAATTTATAGTTCAATAAACTACATTATGCTCGTTCCAACATTCATCCGAGTTGGTTTATGTCGGTCAACACAAGCGTGTGTATTTCTCAATTTTTTATAATCAGCTTCTAGATAGGCGATTTTCATTAATAATAACACAAGTTACTAATATCCTTAATTCAACTCAAATAGCAAATTTGGATAACTAGAGTATTTACTTGGGAGTAAGCCCATATTCCAGAAATAGAGCTTAAACTATTTTATTAAATTTGCAGCTTAAACAAATTAAAGCGCAAAATTTATTCTTGATCCATAATTATATCACCGACATCTCAACTGCAATTATTTCGGGCAATTAGGTTCTTATATTTGCGGCTTAAATAAATAAAGCACAAATACTTTCTTTAATCCACAAAAATATTGTCCACATCTAAGTCGCGACAATACTGGATACTTTGTCTATTTTCATGCTAAATTGGCTAAACTAAAGTTGGTGATTTTGGTCTAAACACATTTCAATAAATAGCGCAAATAATTAAGTACTGATCTAAATTTTTATTCTGGATCCAAGTAATATTTATTACTTTCTTCAATTCAAGGAGATCGAAAATTTGTCACCAAGGCTAGTAATCATCTCCCACCGAATTGAAGACCACAATAAAAATTACTGATCCATGAATAAAATTATCAATGCCCATAAATAAATCATGCATTCAACCATGCGATATAAATAATTATAAAAAATAGCCTCATGGGAGACATTGACATATGGTGCATCATGTAGAAATAATTTAGACATATTGTGGTAACAAAAAAAATATCCTCGTAAAATTGGTGTTACATAGCCTCCAAAATTCGGCTCAATTAATACATGCCTTGGAAAAATAAAAAAAATTTACATATTTTCAAGGCCTACTACATCAATATAGGAAAAGTAAAAAAATAAAATAAATGAGGATACCCAATTACCACCATTGTTAAAAATTAACTCCCACAAATAATATAATATAAAACAGTAAACATTCAAATACATGAGCACCCGTATGTCAATGTCCATTCATTCCCAATACATAATAATTCATATCATATCAACAAGATTAATTGTAGCACAAAAAAAAAATGCATACACATAAGCAATTAATAAAGCATGCAACTCATAAATTAAAAATCACATAGAATATTTTTGCTTGCACCTCAATGCGCAAAATATATAAAAAAATCTTCACGCACCTTATGCGAAAAATATTTCCATGCAACAATGTGCATAAATAATTTTCCCACGCATTACAATGCACAAAAATATTAATTTGTTGCAAGAATCTTAATGCGAAAAAATAATTTTTCTTTCATGCACCTAATGCGAAAAAAAAATGTCATTGCTACATGTGTGCAAAAAATAATTCTTCATGCATCATATTGCACAATTATAATTTTGGAAACAATCTCATGCACAAAAATAATTTTTGCAAGCACTAAATTGCACAAAGTATTTTACATGCATTAAAACTATATAAAAAACAATTGCAAGCGTCCCAACGTGCAAATAATAACTTGCATATAACTTTCATACAAATAGAAAACATGCTGGCATAATAACAAATCCTCGAGCATGCATAAAGATATATAAAAAAAAGGTCTATGGTTCGAATTCATGTGAGACCCTCAACGCCAATTCAACCACGTGGCAGTGTTAGAGATTTTTCTAACCGCAAGTCTACGGTGTCAAGTTTTAATATAGAGTAGTAAGGTTGTCGAATCCACAGGGAATAATTATCGAATTATTGCTAAGTACTATAATATAGTAGTCTAACTTTATTTAGAAATTCAATATTTGATGGAGTTGATTATACTAAAAATACTAAAAATAAATTAAGACTATGAAAATATCAATGAGTTTATCCAATTGGTTAAATGAATTCTAGAGGTATGATGAATCTAGTTATCCCTTATGTTGTCAATATGGTTTATCAATCATCAATTATCAATTTATAAGTCAAGATTTCTACAATAATCATTCCCTCTCTCAAGTGCCAATGATTTTAGATTCAATTGGGAAATCAATATCTCTATAAAAATCACCAATTAAAATCTCAATAAAAGCTATGAATCTTGATAAATGACTTCAAAGGATTCACAAATCTCTCAATTCTATGAAATCCTAGGTTATGCTATTCCAAGGTCATGTATTCAATTACCTCTCTCAAGTGTCAAATTAAATACACCAAACAATCTAAATTATTGATCAAGTAATTTAGAAACAATAGATCCAAATAGCACAAATAAATTGATAGATCTAGATTGACAAACCACAATCTCAAAACATAAGTTCAAACATAGATTACACCAATCCTCTAGAATTATAGTGTTTAGCTCATGATTGAAGAAAATGAATCCAAGAAAATACAACAATACATCTTACAAGATATGAAGAAAGCAACAAAATAAGAACAAGAGTTGAGGATCTTCTCTCTATTTCTAGATGATAGAAGCCTCCAATCTTCTTCTCCAAATTCTTCTCAAAGTGCTCAAATTCTTCTTCCTTGTCTTGTTTTGTTTTTATTGTCTTCCCAAGGGTTCCAAGATCCCTAATTTCAAGCCCCAAGGATGGTATTTATAGTACACAAAAGTCAAGAAGGGGGTAGGTGAACATAGAAATTCAAAGCTGCTGCGCGCCAATCTCTCCCACTTATATATCGGCGGCCCATCAACATACACACACACAATATATGTGCCGGGCGTTAAGGCGCTGCGGTGCCAAATTAATCATCATGCGCGGCGCCCGCCGCCCGTCCTGGCCAAAATGCGATTTTTCCTTGCTTGTTCACAATTTTTTCTTTTTTCAAGCCCTTTTTCACCGTTTTCTTCATCTCTCGGCTACCAAATCCGTATTGACTCTACATCGACACTATTTGAAATAAATTGGACTCTAAAGACTCTAAAAACACCCAAAATAAAACCAAATTCTAATCTAAAATACTCAAATAAGTTGGTAAAATACCAACTTAACAGGCAACCATCGTGCCACGTCAGCCGCATCCATCTACTACTTACGCATACGGACAAAGAAAAACAATTACAGCCCCAACGCAATTGTTTTGTAAAATATATAAAAAACACAACTGGACATGGGCTTACATCGTGAACATCCAATCAACCTTCCAAGACGCTTGGTCGTAGCGTCACAAAAGCCATAACGAAAATAGCAACAACTTATAATGGAAGGTTCTACAAATCTTGGCATAATTCCCCATGCAAAATTAGTTTTCTTCCAAAAATTTTGGATTGTTATAACTAATTCGTTTCAAATCCGTTTTACATGTATAATATATCAAATTAATCATCATGCTGAGATTGCATCTATAAAAACAAAAGTACAGATTCAAATTTTTTAAATAAAAAATCAAATCAAATGTACAATTAAACTCAAGCACATCAAATAGGCGAGAACGAGCCATAATGGCTCTGATACCACTGTTAGAAAATATGGATCGAAACGTAAATCACATATTTGAACATAAAAGGTGAATCGAGTATACCTATTTGCAGCGAAACTGTCGACACACATAGTCAGGATTGGGCCCGTCTATAAACCTCCTTTTGATCCATGATTAAGCCATCTACAAGCCTCATCTTGATTGAACTGTGAACAACGAACGAATCCCGTAGATTGGTTGAACCACGAACAAGATCACAGACCGTCTTTCTCAATGGTGTAAATAATTACTAAAATTATTTACTTGGATGTGCACACCTTAAACCCTTGGAGAACTTTGGTGATGCTCCAAGAAGAAAACCGTAGAGAGAAATTTTAGGAGAGAGATTTATGATATGCCGTAGGAAAGAGATAATAATCTCTACTACTTCTAATATTGGGAGAGAATATAAAACAATATATCTCAATCCCTATTATAACTGGATCTTTCCATATTAGATGTGATCCCAAGATGCATGTTAATCAATTAGGATCCCCGGTATCTTTCTTATTTAAAAGATATGGATGTAATCTCCAATAGAACTGATAGGTGGCAACCTCTTAGAGTAAGATCTTCTGGCTATATGTTGGTTGGAACACCTTATAGCATAACCCCTTAGGACCCTGGCAAGTTTGGGTACCTAAAAACTAATTTTCTTGATCGCAGGTTCAGGGAACAACATAGTGCCAATGATCCAGGTATATGGATAATGGTTGTTCTAAGAATATGACAAGAAACAAGAGAAATCTGTCAAAATTCAAGTAAATCAAAGGTTCAAAAGTCATATTTGGAGGAAATGCAGCTCCTAGGGAAATCAAAGGCACAAGATCTATAAGGAAAAATGGATTGGAAATCACAGATGTTGCATTTGGTGATGGCCTCAACTTCAACCTGCTGAGCATCAGCCAACTCTGTGACAAAGGCTACAATGTGGGATTCGACATGGGAGTTTGCCAAATCAATGATGCTGATTCAAATGAAATTGTGCTTCAAGGATTAAAGCAGAAGAACATGTATGTGGAAGGATTGCCTGACTAAGTATACAAGAAGGAAAGCATTTGTGATGCATGCCACATGGGAAAGCAAATTAAATCATCCTTCAAGGATAAGCCAAGTCCTTCTTCAACTAGGATATTGCATCTATTGCATATGGATTTATTTGGTCATATTGAACTAGCTGTTGGGAAATTTATTTTATAGATTTTGATGAATGCCATGTAAAACTTAAACTAGAAAGTTGGCACCCCATTTTCCTTGTAATTTTCATTGTAATAGATAGGGCTGGAAAAGCTGAGTCAAGTCAGTTACGCCTGGAACTAAAAGAAGTCAACTGAAGACTGAAGTGAAGACTCCATTATGGAACAGCTGAGTATGGCCAAGATTTAAGATCAAGAACTCGACTGAAGATGTATCAGCTGAGGACCAGCTGTGTGAAGAGTTAGTCAAGCCAACTCAAGAAGCCAAGTCTCAAGTTGAAAGTGACAAATGAGTCATCCAAGGATTGGAAGTCGACTCAAGTCACCTGGGGTATATAAAATACTGCAGTCAAGTCTAGACAACTGAATGAGATCCGTTGATGTAAGTCAAGAATGTTACCCACAATGGTAATATATTAATGTTGTCAGAGATAAAGTGCTAGTTCCAGTTATGTGCAAAAGGAACAAACCAATGGGAAGCACTGCAGCAAGTGTCAGAAACGCTGCAACGCTGCAAGACATTAAATACGAGGAAATGTCAACATCAAGGACTGCAACAAGACAAGCCAACAAACACAAGTGACTTTTGAAATCAGCCTATCTCTTCAACGGGCAGATTTTCGAAAGTTCACTATAAAAGGCTGAGGAATTTCATTGAGAAAAGGTTACGTTGCACACCTGAGAAATCAAACATTATTCAAGCTATTAACCTTTAAATACTCTCAAGAATATTCAAGCAAATCCTCAAGCCTGAAACTCGAAGGAAATCGATCCAACACAAGCTAAGAAGGAAAGACATCTTCAAAACTGTTGAAGAGGAAACTTTTGAAGAATCAAAAGGGGTCTACTTTCCAAGGAGGATTGTCGGGAGGTTCAAGGTCGAACTAGTATCAAGTTATTGGAGGGCTTCGTTATCAAATCCTAGAGCTTGAGAAAGTGAGCTGAAGTAGCAAGGCAACTGCCCTGTGAAGAAGCTGAGTCGGAAGAGAAGCCAGCTGTGTGACCAAGGGTGTCTCTAGGCTGTTGACCACTTTGTAAACAGATCTTTTACATAGTGGATTCCTCCAGGAGTTGGAGAAGAGAGGATTAGAGGAATTACCCCATCTTCGAACCTCTATAAAATCAACTATGCCATTTATTTTTCAGCACATTTACATTTCTGCATACTTACATCATATCTGCTGATAAACTTATTTGTTATCCAACTGATTAATAACCCAGTGCTAAAGTCAAGTGTTAAAATGAGTTTAAAACAATTCAAGGGTGTTAAGTCTTCCGCTGAAAAAACCAACACAGCCAAGTTAAGGTTCAGGTTAAACAGCTGAGTTATTCTATCAACAGCTCTATCGAGTCTATTGAGTGGCTAACTCTGCTGAATAACCAACTTAGCTATCCCTCAAGGACGCAGCTGTTTGATTTAACTCTGTAATATTTTAAAAGAACTAACATAGAAAAGTTGGTAAGGTTTATTCAACCCCCCTTCTAAACCTTACTCACACCCCTTGGGACCTATAAGTGGTATTAGAGCGGTTGGTTCATTGAGCCTTCTGCACTGGTTACTGGACTAGATCTCTATCTTTTCAAAAAGGTTTCAAACACCTGTATTTTCAAAATCTTTCATTATTAGCAAAGTTATTATCATGGAAGCAAATTTAACACGCATCCCTATGTTCACTGTTGAGGAATTTGATGACTGGAAAATTCGTATGCAGACTCATCTATCTTCTCTATACGATGAAATGTGGCTTGTGATAGAGGATGGGCCACTGCAAATATTGAAAGTGAACACGACTGTAAGAAGAGCAGCTACAACTGAAGGAAAAGAAGCTGCTGAGGCAAGACCAGCCATGGTTGAGAAACCAAGGACTGAATGGACAAACGAGGACATAAAAAGATACAACTTGGATAATATGGCCAAGGACATACTTTACAAGACTTTGGACAAATCAATGTTCAACAAAGTCAAATCTTGCCAAACAACAAAAAAAATATGGGATAAACTGACTTTAATTTGTGAAGGATCAGAGCAAATTAAAGAAAATAAATTGTCCGTTGCTGTTCAAAAATTTGAAAACTTTAAAATGCTTGCAGGTGAAACCATGGATCAGCTAGATGCCAAATTCACTGGAATTATAAATGAGCTTTCAGCTCTTGGGAAGGAATACACACATATGGAAATGTGTATGAAGATCTTAAGGAGCCTTCCAGCTGAATGGGAAATGAAGACTATGGCTCTAAAACATTCAATGGACCTCTCAAAAACATCCAATCATGAGCTATTCTCAGACCTCAAAGCCTATGAGTTTGAGCTGAGAAGAAAAGATCAAGAGGAGACAATGTACCCAAGACAGCTGCACTGATAGTCAAGGATGGAAAAAGAGTTGAACCAAAGGAAGCCATAGACCAGGAGGAAATTGCCCTAATAGTGAAAAGATTCAACAAGTTCTTCAACAAGAACTATAAAAGAAACAAAGGTGAAACCTCCAGGAGATATTCAGTTCCCTCTAAGTCAAGGGAAGATAGGCCACCCAAGAGAGCTGAGCATCAAAGGGTTGAATATCACAGACCTGATAACCCAAGGACAGAAAGAGCTGACCAAAGAGCTGAGAACCTGTGTTGGAATTACAGACAACCAGGACATTTTGCAGTTGACTGTTCCTATCCACCAGTCAATAAATACAGGAATGAAGAAGAAAGAAAAATCTTCAGAGAAAGAAGACATGAGAAGAGAAAAGCCATGTTGGCTGCTGAGACTGCTGAGACAACTAAGTCTAAAGAAGCAGCAGACTTAGAGAGTAGTGAAGCTGACTACTCAAGTGATTCTGAAGAAGAAGCCATGATCTATCTTATGGCTAAAGAACAAGATCAACCACACCAAGAAGATGAGGTACACTCTAACTCATCTCATTCAGATTCAGGTGATAGTGATTGTGATACACACACTTCATCACCCACTGATCTTTATGATTCATTAGGCAAAATGATGAAAGACTTTGAGCACATAAAATCCTCACACACACTTCTAAATGAGGAAAACAGCCAGCTCAAAAGCCAAAACTCACAGCTCACTAAGGAGTTGAGTACTCTAAGTCACATAGCTGATGAGAACACAGAGCTGAAGGCTGAGAATGCTAAACTATTAGCTGAGATAGCTGCTGTAGAAAAGAGGGAAATGATCTTAAAATGTGATTGCCTCATTTACAAAGGCATCCAAATCATCGGATGACCTTATCATGAGTCAAAAGGAATGTGGAGATAAGACAGGCATATGATTCAATTCATTTATGCACAGTCAAACTCCTAGAGTGATTTTAGAAAAAGGATCTTCGAGCAATGAAGTCTCAAAAATCCAAAACACCAAATGTTGCACCCACATTCATCCTAAAGCAAAATCACAAATAAGCTGGCCTTGGATATAAAGGGAAAGAAAAATAGCCAGTCGAGTGTGCTGAGAGGACAGCTGAGAAGAAATCCAGCAGAGTTCCTCAGCAAACTCCAAATAGAAAGTACTCTGTGAAGAACAAACAGAGCTACCAAAAACCCCAGAAGTTTCATCAGAGAAACACATATGTTGGGAAAGGTAGAAACTATCCAAGCCAAGCTGATTGGAACAATGTGAAATATCAGCAAAGACCAATGGAATACAAGCCAAGATGGCAAAGACCTAAACCTCATCAAAGGTCATTCCAAAGGCAAAATAGCTATTATCAGCACACATATGCACCCAGGCACTACACTCAGAAATATCACAACTACCTAAAGAAGGAAATTGCTGAAACACACACACAAGCATACAGACAAAAGAGATAGTTGTATGAAACTAAAGCCCCCAAGCAATTTGCTAATGTGCACTATGATTATGGCACAGATAGATGGCAACCTCTTAGAGTCAAGTCATTTAGCTATAGGTTGGTTGGATCATCTTACAACACTAACCCCTCAGGACCCAGGCAAGTATGGGAACCTAAAAACTAATTTCCTTGATTGCGAGTTCAAGGAGCAGTGAGTGCCAAGGAACTGGTACTTGGATAGTGGGCTGCATTCCCGGACATGACAGGGAACAAGAAAAACCTATCAAGATTCAAGGAGATTAGAGGTGCAAAAGTCATATTTGGAGGAAATGAAGCTCTAGGGGAAATCAAAGGCACAGGATCTATCAAGAAGAATGGATTGGAAATCACAGATGTTGCTTATGTTGAAGGCCTCAACTTCAACCTGTTAAGCATCAGCCAACTCCGTGACAAGGGCTACAATGTTGGATTCAATATGGGAGTGTGCCAGATAAAAGATGTTGAATCAAATGAAATAGTGCTGCAAGGATCAAGATAGAAGAATATGTATGTGGTAGATCGGTCCACTGCCACACCAAGTACTTGTCTGTTAGCAAAGAGTACAGCCGAATCAAGTTGGTTGTGGCACAAGAAGCTGAGTCATCTGAATTTCAAGACAATCAACAAGCTTGCAAGGAGACATCTTGTGGAAGGATTGCCAGACTCAGTGTACAAGAAAGAAAGCGTATGTGATGCATGCCAGATAGGAAAGCAAATCAAATCTTATTTGAAAGATAAGCCTAGTCCTTCTTCAACAAGGATATTGCATCTGTTGCATATGGATATATTTGGTCTAGTTGAACCAGCCAACATAAGTGGAAAGAAATACACCCTGGTAGTGGTGGATGATTATTCAAGATATACATGGACAATCTTCATGTGCAAAAAGAAGGAAACTTTGCAAAAGTTACCTCAGTTGATGAAAAGAGTTTAAAATGAAAAGAACCAAACCATTATAAAGATAAGATCTGATAGAGGAACTAAGTTTGTCAATGGAATAATAACTCAGTATTGTGTTGAATATGGTATTGCTCATGAGTTATCAGCAGAAATAACTCCACAACATAATGTAGTAGCTGAAACAAAGAACATAACTCTCAAGGAAGCTGCAAGGACTATGTTAGTTGAAGCTGGATTGCCTAAGAGATTTTAGGCTGAAGCCATCAACACTCAATGCTATACTCAAAATAGATGCATGATAAACAGGCAATTGACCAAGACTCTCTATGAGATATGGACAGGGAGAAAGACAAACGTTGGATGCTTCAGGATATTTGGAGGTAAATGCTTCATCCACAACAATGGCAAAGACAATTTAAAAGTTTTCGATGCTAAAGATGATGAAGGTATCATTTTGGGATACTCAGCTGAGAGCAAAGCCTATAGAGTGCTGAACAAGAGGACTATGGCCACAAAAGAGTCTATCCATGTGGTTTTCGATGAACTTAATGTGAGTGGAGAAGACATTGAAGAGTTAGCTGATAAGATGAATCAACCAACTATGCTAGAAGAGTCCTTATGTTGAAGCTGAAGTAAGAGCAATCAATCCAGATGAAGATGAGATAGCTGAATCTCAAAGAAAGCTGGAAAGTCTACAACTGAATGACGATGAAAGAGTTGTTCAAGACAACATAGCTACGAGACGGCTGAATCCAGCTGACTTGCTCCAACCTGATGTGAGATGTCTGGGAGACCATCCACCAGAGCTAGTTATTGGAGATGTTAGAGATGGTGTAAGAACCAGATCTAGAGCACAGCAAGAAGCAATGTTCACTTGTTTTATTTCCCAAATAGGGCCTACAGATGTGTCTCAAGCATTGGATGACACACATTGGATTCATGCCATGCAAGAAGAGCTAAATCAATTTGAAAGAAACAAAGTATGGGAATTAGTGCAGAGGCCAAACCATCAAAATGTAATTGGCACAAAATGGGTTTTCAGAAACAAGATGAATGAGGAAGGATCTGTGGTAAGAAACAAAGTAAGATTGGTAGCCAAAGGGTATTGCCAAGAAGAGGGAATAGATTTTGATGAAACTTTTGCTCCTGTTGCAAGATTAGAAGCAATAAGGATGTTTCTTGCCTATGCTGCACATAAGAACTTCACTGTATATCATATGGATGTGAAGAGTGCATTTCTAAATGGACTGCTAGAGGAAGAAGTCTATGTTGAACAACCTCCAGGTTTTGAGCAGAAGACTATTGGAGATAAGGTGTACAAGCTCAAGAAAGCATTATATGGATTGAAACAAGCACCAAGAGCATGGTATGATACAATGTCTCAATTTCTAACTGACAATGGATTTACCAAAGGCAAAGTGGACAAAACACTCTTCAGAATTCAGGATGGAGAAAGTATACTGCTTGTTCTAATATATGTGGATGGCATAATTTTTGGATCCACAAATAAAGAGCTGTGTGATAAGGTCTCAAACCTCATGCACTGCAAATTTGAAATGAGCATGATGGGAGAGCTGACTTTCTTCCTAGGACATCAAGTCAAGCAATTGAAGGATGGAACCTTCATAAGTCAAACAAAGTACACCAGAGACTTAATGAAGAAATTTGGTATGGAAGAGAAGTCTTCTGTGAAAATACCAATGAACACATCAGTCAAGATGGACATGGATGCAGATGGCAAGGCTGTAGATCAAACCAGATATAGAGCTCTTATTGGATCATTGCTCTACTTAACAGCCAGCAGACCAGACATCACCTTTGCAGTAGGTGTATGTGCACCAAAAGAGAGCCACATGACTGAACCTAAGAGAATCCTAGGATATTTGAAGGGATGCCAGGAAGTTGGCTTATGGTATCTAAAGGAAGGTGGATTCAAGCTTATTGGTTATTCAGACTCAGACTATGCTGGATGTAGAGTTGACAGGAAAAGTACCTCGGGTACATGCCAAATGCTTGGAAATAGATTGGTTTCTTGGTTTAGTAAGAAGCAAAACTCAATAGCCACATCCACACCAAGCGAGAATACATGCTATGGGGCAAATTTGTTGTGCCCAAGTCTTATGGATGAGACAACAGCTGAGAGATTATGAGATTGAAGAAAAAGAGATTCGAATTATGTGTGATAACACAAGTGCTATTGCAATTACTCAGAATCATGTGTTGCATTCAAGAACAAAGCACGTTGATGTTAGATATCATTTTATAAGAGATCTTGTTGAAAAGAAAGACATCACTTTGGAATATATCTCAACTAATGAGCAGTTAGCTGACATATTCACTAAGCCTCTATGTGAATCAAGATTTGAAGAGCTTAAGCACGAGCTAGTTTTAATTGAGCTGAGTTGACACTCAGAAGACTCAATCAGAAGAGACAGAAGATGAAAAATTGAGTAAAAAAAAATAAAATAAAAAATAAAAAATTTCACTCAACAGCAAAGTAAATCAGCCATATCGGAAATTCACATGATCGAGTTAGTTTGACAAATTTGAGTCACTATTGAAAAAGAGAAGTACGAGTTAAGTCATATTTGATATGTTTGAGTCATTTATGAGCTAAGTAACAAAAATGCAGTCATTTTTAATGAGCGGTAATGTTTTTAAGGATGACGTCAGCGTAATAATGACGGGTATAGTAAAAAGCTGCACAGTAAGCATATGATTGGATAAAAATGCTGCCGCATTAAATGCGAGGAATTAAATGCGGTTTGGCATGCTAAATCAGAACCGTTGATCTCGATCAAAATTTCAAAATCCGAAGACATGTCCTTTCAAAACCCCTATATATACATTTTCCAACTTTCTTTCTCTATTACGGAAACTGTTCATCTTCAAGCCAAAAAGAAAGCAAGCCATTTCTCTCTCGAATACCCTATGTGTCCTCAAGCAAGTTCGTCAAGTTTTAATCGGTGAAAATTTCGGAAAATTGCACCGAAGTTTGATTTCTTTTAAAATCTCTAAGAAAATCCACTCAAGATCGTCAGTGAATTTCGAAGGTATGGTGAAGCAGGGTTCTGATGAAACCCTAGTCAAGAAGATAGCTGAGATGCTAAAAAAGTCAGGTCTTAAAGCTTTTCTGACCATGGAGTACTCTCATACCTACCTAGAAGTGGTGGCGCAGATTCTATGTCAACACGGAGTGCGGGGACGAAGGGATCAAGTCTTGTCCACCGCAAGGACATAATGATAAATGCTAAGGACCTTGCGAACGCTTGTTGCCATCGAAGGCATGAAGGAGGTTAATGAAATTGATGTTGATTTGGCTGCTGCATGGAAAGAGGTAGCCAAACTGAGTGCGCTGCTAAGGTAGTCCACACAGCTGATAAGAAGATACTGAAGGACGACTATCATAAGTTGATGGATGTCATCTCCAAGTGTGTAGACATGAAGTTTGGAAGCTTTAATCAGCTGTCCACGACAAAGCTGATCATCATGGTTGCGATCATGCAGGGCAATAAAGTAAACTGGGCTGAGTTTGTGTACAACAGACTATGCCTGAATGTAATGAACAAGACATTCAAGGATGATGGATCCTTTGGATGATCTCTTGGATATGGCCCCGTGATTGGCCACTTAATGGAAGTGAAGGGTATTCTCCTTCGACATGGAAAACCCTTCCATGTCAACAAGAAGATGTTTAGGGCTAACCTCTCTGGAGCCCAGAAGAGAGCCCATGCAAAGAAGGCGGAAACAAGCGAAGGGGAATCAGCTGAACTCGAGGACAAAGCTGCTACCCCTCCTCCCAAGAAGAAAGATGCCCCTGCAGCTACGAAGAAGAAAGCTGCCCCTGTAGCTAAGAAAAAGGATGCACCTACCCCTGCAGCCGAGTCGCCTGCCCGTGCAGTCGAGTCGCCTGCCCATGCAGCGGAGGAGAGGAGGAACACCAAGGAAGGCAGCTGCGAAAGCCATCACCTTCCAGGAACTAGAGAATGTAGAAGAAGAGGTTCCCTTGCTACCCAAGAGAAGAAGACTGGTTAGGCAGTCTGAACTAGAGAAGACAGCTGAATCTACCACTCAGCTGGAGAAAGCATCCGAGATTGCTAAAACTCGGGAGGTGCAGTCTCCTTAAGTAATTGATGAATCTGACAAGACTACTGAAGGTCATCAGTAGAGTCGATGATGAAGACTTCGGTGGCCAACAGAGGCGGTGAGGGAAACAAAGCAGCCGAGACAATTGGACATCCCGTCGAAAAGGTTATCTCTCCGCCTGTTACTGATGCTGCTGAAGGAGAGTAGCAGGAGAGTCTCTTTCCTTCAATCCCATAAAAGGAAGGACAAGAAGAAGATGATGATGATGATATTATCATGTACTCTCCAGTATACCCAGACATTCAGCGTCGTCTCAGAGAATGGAGATCATGGAAGCTAGATCAGTCAAGGGCGCAGTTTGCACGCCCTGAGTACATTGAAGAAGAGGAGGAATTGCTGCGATTTCTTGGAGTCAATAATGTGCTTCAAGCCCTGGATGAAGATAACTGCATGGATATTCTCCACATCTTCAAGGAGAAGGAAAAAGTCAAAGCAGCCGAGGAAGCACAAGCCCTTGAGAAAGCAAAGATGTGCACGTTCACTGGAACTCACGAGCATACTCATGAAAATCTCGTTGAGTACACAGACAGTGACGAGGATATGGATCCTATTGCTGCAGCAGAGAAGTCAGACATGCAACAAGAAATGAGAGAATCCAGGCAATTGCATGAGCAACAATTATTTGAAGGACCAGGAGAGTCATCTCAATCTCTCCTGCAAATCGACCCTTTGGGAGTGTTGCGGAAGATTGCCACAGACATCGCTGCAGCCATGTCCCTGGTGCAATCGGAGGATGGGTCCAAGGGAATTGGCAATGAAACTGGGATTTTGGGCACCCAAGTTTAGCCAACCCTGGAAGAATGTGTTTTATCACCTGCCCCAGCGGCTGAGCATTCAAAAGACAAAGCTGCGAGTCAGGAGCAGAGTGATGCCATCATCAGTCACTCAGCTAGTGTGCCAGCTGAGGGGGAAAATCTCTCCACTGCAACAGGGTCGAAGGATGATGCAGAAGACTCCAACTTGAAGCAAGGAGGCGAAGTGGAAAGTGAGAAAGAACCACAACAGATTGATATTGTGAAGCTCGAGTTGAGTCTGCCCCGGTGAAATGTCACCGCTTTGAAGGCCGATGACACTTTGTTAAATGAGTCGAGGCACATGATGGAGATGCCCTGGGAGTTAACATTCTGGACAGTGAAAGTGCAATCCTAGGGGTTGAGACTCCTATGGATGCCATGGTCCAAGACCCTAAGACAGTTGCGACTGTCGAAGGGAATATTGAAGGCCTCGCTGCAATTGAGACTGCTGGAGGTAGTGAAGGCCCAAGGGAGGTTGAGACTTCCCTGGGTAAAGTTCAGGAAACTCAGAACATTCCTCTCCTTCAAAGCGCTGAAGTTAAGAAGGAAATAAGCGCACTTCAAGACTCCCAGGAGAATCTCGACATATCATTCTTGGGTTCTCAAGATGAAGCTGAGTCCACCCCCGTTGCAGATCAAAGGGACCCAGCTGAGGATGTTCTCAAATCCTCGAGTCAGCTAAGTGATAAAACTTCTCGTCAAAAATTCAATTTCGATGATGAGCCAAGCCCCTAAGTCTCATCATCATCCCATGACACTGGTGATGCAGCAGAGGAATAGGTTATTCACTTAGAAAAGTCCACTGAGACCGAAGACGCTTTGTTAAGGCAGTGAGGCTCGATCGGTGGCAAAATCTCTTAACTGCCCCAACTGAGACACAGTCCACTACGCAGGCTTCCCCAGCTGCAGCAGTAACGACTACACCATCTCCGTCACAGGCTCCCACAGCTGGGACCACTGCCGACGAAGCTATCGCAGCTGAGGCACGAAGAGCTGAATCATCACAGACACAACCCTCATTAACAATCCCATAAGTGAGTGATGATGCCTTTCCAAAGGTATTCCCTTTCACGCCGATCCTACCAGATTTGGAAAAAGAGACCGCTGCTGAACAACGAAGATTTATCGTGAGAGAAGATCCAATCATCCCTGCTGACACAATTGTTCCAGCTACAGCTCAGTTTCATGAAATCTTCAAGAAGATTTGTGAAGAGATTGAGAAGATCGAACGACATCAGGCCTCCCTCGATTTAAGACTGGACAACAGGGATGCTACCCTCATAGCAGATTTGAGAGGTATAGTGGTTCGGATCCGAGAATGGTCTCAACAGCAATCTGCCATGCAAATCGAGCAAGTTCATTATTTTAAAGCATTCTATGGCAGAATGCTCATCTGGATGGTTGACAATGCTGATCTGAAGCAAAGGATGCAGGCGTATATTGAAAGGTTGCATGCATCTCACAAAACAGAAATGGAGCTACTGCGTGAATTTCAGAGAAAAGATGTTTTGCGCCTTGAGGAGACCATGAATGCAAAATTCAGCCTCCTCATAGCTGAAATGAAATTGGTGGAACCCGAGTCCAAAGCCACTTGCTCAGAATTCCAGACAGCTTATGCAGCCGCAGACTCCAAACAAAATTCAGCTCTCAGCAGGATCGACTTTATGCTCGCAGGCATGTTCCCTAGGGTCCCTCTTTCTTTTGATGATGCCAAAAAGGGGGAAGAGGAATCCCTAAGGAGTTTAAAAGAAGAAAAATTGAAAGAATTTGCAGCTGAGAAGATGGGAAAAGCAGCTGAGGGGGAACATTCAAAGGATTTGACGTTAATGATTGCTGAAACCCCTCACCAAGTTCAAGTCACACCCTCTATCCTGAGAAACGTCCCCATAACCTTACCCATTGGGCACTCTGTTGTGCCAATGTCAGAGAAAAGGCAAATCATTGAAGAAGGGATGGTGGAGTTCGACAAGAAGACAGATGCTCGCATCAAAGAAGTGTTGAAATAATACGGCGACATTTTGGCAGGGAAGGATCAAGATGCCATTCCTGACAATGGATCCGAGCAAAGATCAGTTGAAGAATTTAAGACGCTCGAATCCGAAGGATATTTCCAAGGAATGTTACTAGCCCAAGCCTGGGATTTGTACTGGGAGAAGGGTCTTACATTGTGCGAAGAAGGCGATAAGCGGCCAGATTACAGTGACCATTCGGTAGGTAAGTAGAAGACTCCTATGAAGTACACACCCAGAGGAGGAGGAAGAAGTGGTGGAGGAAGAGGTTCTCGACCTCGTCCAAGACCTAAGAATATTGAATATGTAGATCCTGGAAAGAAGGGGAGGATCTACTAGGCTGGGTATGATGAAGTGGCAAGGAAGAATGCTGAGGCCGTGAAAAGACATGAAGAGGAAATGAAAGACAAACTCAGCTATGGCTCGAGAGGAAGGAAAAGGATGATGCTGCGAAGAGAGCCTATGAGAAGAAGAAGAAGAAAGCTGAGGAAGAAGAAAGAAAAAGGAAGAGAGTTGATGACTTGACAGAGAAGAAGAAAGAAAGGAGGAAGCGCGAAGGCGATGAAGTGTTGCTGCGAAACCTTCATGTATTTTACTTGTGTAAATACACTTTTGTAAGTCATCTGTATACTTAGTGAAGTTTTCTGTAATTTTTGCCTTTGTATTTATTATAGTATCCTAGAATAGATTGCTTTGATATAGAATGCTCTGATACCAAATTTAAACATCTGTGTAAAGGACAAGAATGCTATGATCAATAAAACGATCGATTCTACGCATACATTCTTTGTTACTGCATTGTCTGTATGTATCTTTGCTGTTTATATTTTGTTGAAAGTTTATAAGTTTTGGCATCATCAAAAAGAGGGAAATTGTTGGGAAATTTATTTTATAGATTTTGATGAATGCCATGTAAAACTTAAACTAGAAAGTTGGCACCCCATTTTCCTTGTAATTCAGCTACGCCTGGAAATACAAGAAGTCAACTGAAGACAGAAGTGAAGACTCCGCTGTGGAACAACTGAGTATGGCCAAGATTGAAGATCAAGAACTCGACTAAAGATGTATCAGCTGAGGAACAGCTGTGTGAAGAGTTAGTCAAGTCAACTCAAGAAGCCAAGTCTCAAGTTGAAAGTGACAGATGAGTCATCCAAGGATTGGAAGTCGACTCAAGTCACCTGGGGTATATAAAAGGCTGCAGTCAAGTCATGACAACTGAATGAGATCCGTTGATGTAAGTCAAGAATGTTACCCAGAATGGTAACATATTTAAGTTGTCAGAGATAAAGTGCTAGTTCCAGTTATGTGCAAAAGGAATAAACCAATGGGAAGCACTGCAGCAAGTGTCAGAAACGCTACAACGCTGCAAGACATTAAATCCGAGGAAATGTCAACATCGAGGACTATAACAAGACAAGCCAACAAACACAAGTGACTTTTGAAATCAGCCTATCTCTTCAACGGACAGATTTTCGAAAGTTCACTATAAAAGGCTGAGGAATTTCATTGAGAAAAGGTTACGTTGCACACCTGAGAAATTAAACATTATTCAAGCTATTAACCTGCAAATACTCTCAAGAATATTCAAGCAAATTCTCATGCCTGAAACTCGAAGGAAATCGATCCAACACAAGCTGTGAAGGAAAGACAACTTCAAAACTGTTGAAGAGGAAACTTTTGAAGAATCAAAAGGGGTCTACTTTCCAATGAGGATTGTAGGAAGGTTCAAGGTCAAACCAGTATCAAGTTATTGGAGGGCTTTGTGATCAAATCCAAGAGCTTGAGAAAGTGAGCTGAAGTAGCAAGGCAACTGCCCTGTGAAGAAGCTCAGTCGGAAGAGAAGCATTTGTGTGACCAAATTTGTCTCTAGATCACTTGACCATTTTGTAAACAGATCTTTTACATAGTGGATTCCTCCAAGAGTTGGAGAAGAGAGGATTAGAAGAATTACCCCATCTTCGAACCTCTATAAAATCAACTGTGTCATTTATTTTTCAGCACATTAACATTTCTGCATATTTACATTATATCTGCTGATAAACTTATTTGCTATCCAAGTGCTACTATCAAGTGTTAAAACGAGTTTAAAACAATTCAAGGGTGTTAAGTCTTCCGCTGATAAAACCAACACAACCATGTTAAGGGTCAGGTTAAACAACTGAGTTATTCTATTAACAGCTCTATCGAGTCTGTTGAGTGGCTAAATCTGATGAATAACCAACTTAGCTGTCCCTCAAAGACGCAGTTGTTTGAGTTAACTCTGTAATATTTTAAAAGGACTAAAATCGAAAAGTTGGTAAGGTTTATTCAACCCCCCCCTTCTAAACCTTACTCACACCCTTGGGACCTACACTAGCTAGTATCAGTGGAAACAAAATACACCTTAGTGGTGGTGGATGATTATTCAAGATACACATGGACAATCTTTATATGTAAAAAGAAAGAAACCTTGCAGAGATTGCCTCAGTTGATGAGAGGAATTCAAAAAGAGAAGAGTCAAACCATTATAAAGATAAGGTCTGACAGGGGAACAGAGTTTGTCAATGGGATTATAACTCAGTATTATGTTGAAAATGGTATTGCTCATGAGTTGTTAGCTGCAAGAACTCCACAACAGAATGGAGTAGCTGAAAGAAGGAATATAACTCTCAAGGAAGCTGCAAGGACAATGTTAGCTGAAGCTGGATTGCCTATGAGATTTTGGGTTGAAGCCATCAACACTGCTTGCTACACGTAGAATAGGTGTTTGGTAATCAGTCAATTGTCCAAAACTCCCTATGAAATTTGGACAGGGAGGAAGCAAAATGTTGGATATTTTAGAATCTTTGGATGTAAGTGCTTCATCCACAACAATGGCAAGGACAACCTAAAGCTTTTGATGCTAAGGTTGATCAAGGTATCTTTTTGGGATACTCAGCTGAGAGTAAAGTTTATTGAGTGCTAAACAAAAGGACAGTGGTCACAGAAGAGTCTATCCATGTGGTTTTTGATGAACCAAATGCTAATGGAGAAGACATAGATGAGTTAGCTGAGAAGAAGAATCAGCCAACCATTCAGAATAGTCCCTATATTAAAGCAGATGTTATATCACTCAACCCTGATGAAGATGAGATAGTTGAATCTCAGAGACAACTGGAAGGTCTACAACTAAATGAAGATGAAGAAGTTGTTCAAGATAACTTAGCTGCGAGACGACTGAATCTAACAGACATACTCTAACCAGATGTGAGATGGCTGCGAGACCATCCACCTGAGTTAATTATTGAAACTGTTAGAGATGGAGTAAGAACCAGACCCAGAGTCTAACATGAAGCTATGTTCAGGTAGAGCCTAAAGACGTGTCTTAAGCATTGAATGAGACACATTGGATTCAGGCTATGCAGGAAGAGCTGAATAAGTTTGAAAGAAGCAAAGTTTGGGAATTAGTTCAAATGCCTACCCACTAAATGTTATTGGTACTAATTGGGTATTTTGAAACAAGATGAATGAGGAAGGATCTGTTATAAGAAACAAAGCAAGATTGGTAGCCAAAGGGTATTGCCAAGAGGAATGTATAGATTTTGATGAAACCTTTGCTCCTATTGATAGATTGGAAGCAATTAGGACGTTTCTTGCTTATGCTGCACAGAAGAACTTCACTGTGTATCAAATGGATGTGAAGAGTGCATTTTTGAATGGACTTTTGGAAGAAGAAGTCTGGTATGACATATTGCCTCAGTTTCTCATTGACAATGGATTCACCAAATGTAAGGTTGACAGAACACTCTTCAGAATTCAAGATGGGGAGAGTATATTGCTTATTCAAATTTATGTGGATGACATAATTTTTGGATCCACAAATAAAAAGATGTGTGACAAGTTTTCAAACCTCATGTAAGGGATGTTTGAAATGAGTATGATGGGAAAGTTGACTTTCTTCCTAGGTCTTCAATTCAAGCAATTAAAGGATGGAACCTTCATAAGATAAACCAAATATACCAGAGATTTAACGAAGAAATTTGGTCTGGAAGAGAAGTCATCAGTAAAGATTCCCATGAATACTTCAATCAAGATGGATATAGATGCAGATGGCAACACTGTAGATCAAACCAGGTATAGAGCCCTTATTGGATCATTGCCCTATTTGATAACAAGTAGGCCAAACATCACTTTTGCTATAGGTGTATGTGCTAGATTTCAATCTGCACCAAAAGAGAGTCACATGATTTGCAGCCAAAGGAATCTAAGGTATTTGAAGGGATTCCAGGAAGTTGGCTTATGGTATCCAAAGGATGGAGGATTCAAGTTAATTGGCTACGCAGACTCAGACTATGCTGGATGTAGAGTAGACAAGAAAAGTACATCAGGTACCTGTCAAATGCTTGGAAATAGATTAGTTTCTTGGTTCAGCAAGAAACAAAACTCAATAGCTACATCCACAGCTGAAGTGGAGTACATACGTGCAAGAAGTAGTTGTGCCCAGGTGCTATGGATGAGGCAACAACTGAGAGATTATGATGTAGAAGAGAAGTAGATTCCAATTATATATGATAACACAAGTGCTATTGCAATTACTCAAAATCTTGTATTGCATTCAAGAACCAAGAATATTTATGTCAGATATCATTTCATAAGAGATCATGTTGAAAAGAAAGACATCACTTTGGAATACATCTCAACTGATAAGCAGTTAGCTGACATATTCACTAAGCCTATATGTGAATCAAGGTTTAAAGAGCTTAAAAATGAGCTAGGATTGATTGAGATAAGTTAGGAAGCTCAGAAGACTCAATCTGCAGAGTCAAAGAAGAGAGAATTGGAAATCAACAAAGTTTCATTTTCCAGCCGAGTGAAATAGTCAAGACGGCTAGTCAGCTGTATCAAGTTAGCTGACAGCTGAGTGATCATCATGTGAAGAGACAAGTAGAGTTAAGTCACTTTTAGAAGATAGCTGAGTTATTTATGAGTTAAGTGACAAAACACAATCGTTTTCTACGAGCGGGAATATTTTGGGGCATTACTTCAGCGTAATAATGGTGTCAGAATAAAGTCTATACACGTTTAGCCTATGATTGGATATAAATGTTATTGCATTTAATGTGGGGAAATTAATGCGGTTTCAAGCTCTTAATCTCAACCGTTTATCGTGATCAACCTTTTCAAATTCTAAAAACCATTCCCTCACATACCTTATATACCCAAAAATCAAATTTATCACTCCTCACAATACACTCATCTATCTCAAGCAAAGATAAATTTTTTCTCTGCAACCAAGCAAAAACCCTAGTTCGTACAGTGTTCAAAGTTCGAGTTTTCAAGATTCATTTTCTAAAATGGCTCCAAGTTACGACTTTGTGAATATAGCTGAGAAGATCCACTCTGGTTCTACGGTGGATTTTGATGATCTGGTGAAGCAAGGGGCTGACAAATTGGAGAAATCTGGCCTTAAGGGATTTCTCCTCATGGAGTTCTCTCACACGTACCTTGAAGAGGTCACCATGTTCTACGTGAACGCTGAGGTTCACGATGGAGAAATAAGGTTTTTTGTCCACATCAAAGAGATTAACATTACTGCTACGGATTTGGCTAGTCATTGTCACATTTCTTCAAGTGGGCTGAAAGAAATTGCTGAAAAAAATATCAACATGGCTGCAACATGGAAGGAGATCGCCATGCCAGAGTCAGCTGCTAAGGTTGTTTACACAACTAAGAAGTCACTTATCATGGATGACTATCATAAGTTGATGGATGTTGTGTCCAAGTGTGTGGACATGAAGTTTGGCAACTTCAATCAGTTGTGTCGGACAAAGCTAACGGTCATGGTTGCTATAATGGAAGAAAAAAAAGTGAATTGGGCTAAGTTTATCTTCAGCCGAATCTGCCAGAACATAATGAACCAGGCGATTACTGATGATGGCTTTTTCATTACCTCGCTGGGGTATGGCCTTGTGATTGACCATTTAATGGAGGTGAAAGGCTTACACCAGCGAAGATGAGTCAGTTGACTATGTCCCCGAGGACACTGCTGCAACTTCCAAGGCTCCTTCTCCAAAGCCTAGTAAGAAGAAGAAGAGAGTTGCTACAACAAAGCCTGCCCCTGCTCCCACAGCCGTGGAAGACCCTGCTCCTGCTCTAGCAACCGAGATTGAGAAGGATACCCCTACACCTTCTCCAGTCATGAAGAAAAAGCGCTCAGTTGTGCCTCGCAAGCTAGCTGCAGCCAAGAAAATAAAGATGGTAGAGCCAGCTGCCATCGAAGAAGCTGAAGAGGAAGAGATTTCTCTTGTCAAAATGAAGAGAAAGAGATTAGTAAGAAGATATGCCTTGGAAAAGCCAGCTGAGTCTGGCACTCAAGTTGGAATGGAGACTGTTGATGTAGAGGAGCAATAGTCTAAGCAAGCTGAAGGTGGTGAGGAAACCACTACTGTAGTCGAGAAGACTGGTGATGAAGGTCAGCAGACAGAAGAAGAGACAGTTGTTCGTGAGATAGTTGAAGAAAGAGAAGTTGACACAGTTGACCAGTCTGAGGAGTTAGCTGTTAACTCCCCTCAAACCAATGCTTGAACCATTGAGGAGGAGAGGGTTCCCCTTAAGCCTATACAGGAGTAGGACGATAACCATATGATGGTGTCCCCTGCCTACCCTAACATTCATGAGAGACTAAAGATCTGGAGGCATTGGAAGTTAAGCTATGCCAGATATCAATTCCAGAGTCCTGAATTCATTGAAGAGGAAGAAGAACTTCTAAGCTTTCTGGGGAACGTCTCAGTTAGCTCTACGCTCGATCCAAATTTTTGTTCTACTACACTTTTTGAGAAGAATGAAGAATAGAAAGCTAAGGAGAAGGCTAACGCAAAGGTTGTTGAGGAACCTCTTTAACCTCACACCTATTTCCTTACAGAATTCCCAGAACATGCCCAGTGACAGTGATGTTGAAGAAATTGACCCTACTGATGCAGTGGAGAAGGCTGAGTTGAGGCAAGCTTTGAAAGAATCCAAAGAGTTGCACGAGCAAAGCATTACAAAAGGAAAAAGAGAATCTTCTTCCGTAATGATTACTCCTATCCCAGACATAATGAAGGTGGTACGAACAATTGATGCTACCACATCTCTCCGTGCACTCCAAGGATGAAAATTCCAGGAAGATTGGTGATGAAGCTGATGAAGGTGATGTAGAGGGAACCTTAACCAAGCAACTCCCTGAAGAAGGTGTTGTGACACCTGCCCAAATGGCTGATAACTCAAAAGGAAACACAGTCATATATTAGGTTTCGAGGGACCCCACTTCTCGAAACTTAGCTAGTGCACCAGCTGAGGGGTAAACTCAAACCAACATAGCCGGGTTAGAGGAGGCTGTGGGAGAACAAAAAAAAGAGATGATTGGAGGCGAAGGTGAGACAACTGAATTACATCAGACTGAGGTTAACGAGGCTCAGACGGTTTTGATTGTCTCAGCTGAAACTTCAGCTTCCATGTAGGCCAATGAAGTTGTGATGCAGCCAAGGCAAATGATGGAATTGAGACCACGGGAGTTGAGACTCTTGGCCATGAAAGTGCAATCCAATGTGTTGAGACTCCAACGGATGCCCCAAAGACCCCAAAGAAGCTCCGTCTGCTGAAGGGATTTCTGTTGAAGATCCTGCTGCAGTTGAGACTGCAAAATTGATAACTTAAGGCCCATCAACAGTTGAGACTGCTGAGGGTAATGAAGGCCTGGAGGAGGTTGAGACTTCCCTAGGTAAAAAGGTCTATGAACAAGTACCAACCCCTCAGGAAGAAATCATTGAAGAAGAGGAAATAAGTTCTCTTCATGATTCCCAAGAGAATGTTGATGTTGAGTTCTTGGGGCCGACGAGGAGTCCAACCTAATTGAAAAATCATCCAACGACAAAGTTGTAAAAAGGCTGGCAAAACAAAGGTAAGCAAGTGACCCCTCGAGTCAACTTTACAATGGTTGATGGCCCACCTCCAATGGTGCCATCTCTTCCAATGATCCCAAGAGAATGATGAGTGTTGAAGATCACTCAATTCAAAAGGAAGCTACTACGATGCCGAAGAAGTTGTTAAGACGATTGAGGATCGGTCAACTCTAATTAAAAATCATCCAAGACAATGACGCTTGAGAAGGCAGGCACAAAGTGAGGAAATTTTGAAGGAAAAGTGAAAGGGTCCAAGTCGAGGATGTGGAAATTCTAATTTTACAAGGATTTATTGGCGACCTCCTGTCCTTTGGAGGCTCATGTACCCCAATGATGCAGTCGATGAAAGTGCGAGATACACCATCCAAGTCCCATCTGAAGAACTTGGAACTCCTACTGATACAATAAGGGTGCCGGTTGGGTTTGATTTTAATGCTATGTGGTGAGAAGAGCAGTCCGCTGATGTAGTTGACTTTCACAAAGCCTTCAAGGCCATTTGTGGAGAAATTGAAAACATGGAACATGGGTTCGCAACACTCAACAAACGGGTAGACAATAGAGATGCAAACATCACATGAGACATCCGAGAAACCATTCTGAGGATAATGGAATTGATTGGGCAGACTAAAGCACTGAGGCATGAGCATGTCACATACTTTAAATCTCCATTTGCAAAAATGGTGATCTGGAGCTCAGACAACGCCAAATTCCAGCAGCGTCAAAGGGACCACATGATCAGGATGGATCAATCTCACAAGAGTGATATGGAGTTGCTCAAAGCTCAACACAATTCAGAACTTCATAAAATGGAGGCCAACATGCATAAGGAGATCATGGTGCTCCAAACCGAGATAAAGGTGATGGCGGCCAAGACGAAGGCTCTGTGATCTGAATTTCGAGCAGCATACTCCAAGATTCATGATAAGCAGGACATGACCAACAACAATATTGATCTACTCCTTGGTGGACCCCTTAGTGATGATGCCAAAAAGGGGGAAGAAGAAAGTAAACAACAAAGGAGTTATAAGGATGGAAGTAAGGGGAAAGCAAGCAGCAAAGGGGAAGGCAGTGATGTGAAGAAGCCACCCTTGAAGATTATGCTTGCTCACACTCCTCAGCAAAGTGAAGTGACAACCTCCATTCTCAGCCAACTACCTAAAGATCTATCTATTGAAGAAAACGTTGATTTGGCGTACAAAAAGTCAAGACAAGCCATTGAAGCTGAATTTGAGAAGGTAGTTGAGAAACATTCTCGAAGAATTGAAGATTTTAAAGCAAGGTATGAAGGCCCCCCCAGTTGGACTATTAAAGGACTCCCCAGCTGTGAGACCCCCTCGTGAGATTACATTGTCTGATGCAGGATCTGAGCCAAGATCCCTAGAGGAGTTCCAAACTCTAACTGCAGAAGGATACATCAAGAACATGACTCTAACCCAGGCGTGGGATCTGTATTGGGAAAAAGGACTCGACTTTATGTAAATCAGCAGATAGGCAGTAGAGTTTGAGCACTCAGTCGACTGGCAAAGCACCCATAGTACACTCCTAGAGGAGGAGCTGAGTCGCAGCGAGGAAGGGGAAGGTTTGGCAGTGGTGGATGAGGCAGAGGTACTCCATCACAGCTAAAACCTAAGGATGTTAGATATGTTGATCCGCAGAAAATGGGAATCAACTACTGGGCTGGGTTTGATACTCTTGCAAATATAGAAGTTGAGAGGAAGAATGAATAGGCTAGGAGGAGGCAAGAAGCTGAAAATGAAAGGCTCAACCGTGAATGGAAAGAGAGGAAGAGAAGGGAAGACCCTACTGCTAAATGAGCCTACGAAAAGAAGAAGAGAGAGGAAGAAGACAGAAAGAGAAGAAGAGCTGAAGAAGACAGAAGGAGAGGTGAGGATGAAGAGTAAAGAAGGAAGCAGCCGAGGCGTTGAAGACGGTTGAACCCCTTCAGTGTATTTTACTTAGCTGTAAGTACAAAATTGTAAGTACTTGCTCATATACATGTTGTAAAATTTTTAAAGGCTCAGATACATTTGTATAAGATTCCATAGCTCTGATACGTTTGTATAGACATGTACAACATGGATACTTTGTATAGGTTATACTTTGAAAAAACTTTGTAAAGTGCGTCTGTAAAGTACAAGAATGATATGTTCAAATAAAATTGACATATTCTACACATACATTCTTTTGTTACTGCACTATTCCATCTTTTGTGAGTTGAAAATAATAAAAAGCCCCGTAATTGAACTTATAATCTTTTTCTGAATTATTTATATAAATAATAATCTTAATTAGCTATAAATTCCCAATAAATTACCAATCTAATACCTTAAAATTGCGAAAAATTTTACCCTAAATTTTGAGATTCAAATTATAATACTGGTATATATATACATATATATGTATATATATATATATATAGGATTTGGATCAACCTATATAACTTTATTGTCATTTGGGTATGATTCTGAAAGTTATTGACACGAGATTTCTTTTTATTTTTTTTGGTTTCATGAATCATCATCATATTAGTCAATCTTTTAGGTATGACTTCATCATCACGTTTCACCCAAGTTCCATCTTCGTCAAATGTCTTAACAATATTAAAAGGATCTATATTAAATTAGAGTAGTTTTTAAATACTATTTTCTGGATCAACGTGAATGTCATATAGTTAGTTATTTGTTTTTTATTTTGTTTATTCCTGATCCTTTTTTTATATTTATTTCAATAAATATTATATGTATATATTAATTTATCTAATTATAAATAAGATTTGTATTAGTATATTTATTAGTAATGCTTTGTAATCTAACGTATAATATGATATTATTAAATCACATTACTAAATTATGGATCTATTTATAGAAAAATTAACAATATGTCTAAGTATCATAGCAATTATCCGGTTGAGTCGGATAGGGAGATTTGTGAAAAAATCTATTCTCTATTAATTGTCCAATTAAGAGATAATACATGTTTTGAGATTAATTTGACAATAATTATGAAATTAAAAAAGTAGAATGTAATATTTATCATAGTACGTAATTTTTAGATACAAATGTTTTATAAATCAATCAATAAAAATAAATTTCACAATTAAACACTAGAATCCTGGGTTTAATACTTTTAATCATGTTACATGAATTGACAAGAAATAATGAACCAGATACAAAAAAAATAGTATATTATATAATCTTATTTTAGTTAAAAAAAATATTGAAAAATCAACGAGGTGCCTAGATATAAGATATATATATTAATTTATCTGACTATAAATAATATGTTAACCTAGGGTTACCTCTGTAAAATTTCGAAAATGAGACTGTACTATATTGAAAATATGATATTTTAGGATAATAACAAAATTTTAAACGTTTTGAGATGATAAAAACCAACCGTTGAAAGCCTAAGGACTTAATTAAGGAATTTTGAAAGTTTAAGGGCTAAAAATGAGAATTTTCAAACTGTGCAAGGACGTATCTGTAAAATTTGAAAATTTAACTTGTTTTAACTGAAAAACTCATATTTTGAGTAAATTCCTAAAATCAAAGTGTTTTGAGTAAAGAAAACCAATTTTTAAAATTTTGAGGACAAAAGTGTAAAATACCAAACTTAATGGCCAAAAATGAAATTTCCAGGATCAATGTAGGGGCCTTCTTCTTTTTCTGCACATGGTTAGGAGATGGAGCCTTAGATGTCGCAGTTGTGTCCTCGGGGACAGGGTCAGCTGATTCCCCTTCACTTGTATTAGCTTTCCTAGCATGAGCTTGTCTTTGGGCAGCATATAGATTGGCCCTAAACATCTTCTTACTCACGTGGAAGGGTTTTCCATTCTTGAGAGGAATGTCCTTCACCTCCATCAAGTGGCCAATCACCAGGCCATATCCCAGTAAAATCTCGAACAAACCAACTGATTGAAACTGTCAAACTTCATGTTTACACGTTTGGCTACCACATCCATGAGCTTGTAGTAATCCCCCTTAATCAAAGACTTCTTATCAGTGTAGACTAGCTTCACAGCTGACTCTGGCTTAGCAATCTCCTTCCATGTAGCAGTCAAGTTTATGTCCTTCTCTGTAATCTCCTTCAAACCAGACGAAGGCATATGACAGTTGGCAGCTAAGTCCGCAGCAGCTATCTTTATGTCCATGTTGTGGACCAATGAACAAATCTCACTGTCATGAACCTCAACGTCCACGTAGAAAATCGCAACTTCTTCCAGATAAGTGTGCGAAAACTCCATAGAGAGAAACTCCTTGAGACCGGACTTACCGAGTTGCTCAGCTATCTTCTTGGCTAGAGCTTTGTCAATCCCCTATTTGACCAATCCTTTGATCCACCATAGAACCATTGTGGATTTTCGAAGCCATCTTCACATAGTCATACGTCGGTGCCATTTCTGAGTCTTGAACTTGAGATTTGAAAGGATGATGAACTAGGGTTTTCCTTCTGGTTGCAGAGAAAATGCCTTTCCTTGCTTGAGACGAATGAGAGTAGTGTGAGGAGAGAGAAATGAAATTCCTCTATATATGGGATGTGAGGGGATGATTTTTGGAATTCAAAAAAGATCAACGGTTGAGATGGTGTCTTGAAACCACATTAATTTCCCTGCATTAAATGCAACAACATTTATATCCAATCATAGGAAAAACGAGTACAAGCTTTTTAATGACACCATAATTACTGCCGAAGTCAAGCTCCAAAAAATCTCGCTTGCAGAAAACGACTGCGTTTTGTTACTTAGCTCATAAATAACTCAGTTATCTTCATAAGTGACTTGACTCTGCTTCTCTCTCCACATAATAAGCACTCTCTATCCACTAACTCAATCAATCTGGTGACTAGCCGTCTTGGTATTTCACTTTCTTTGAAAAAAATGAAACTTTGCTGATTTCCAATACTCACTTCTTTGACTCTGTTGATTGTGTCTTTTGAGCCTTCTAACTCGGCTCAATCAATCCAAGTTCATTTTTAAGCTCTTCAAATCTTGATACACATGATGTCTTAGTGAATATATCATCTAACTGCTTATCAGTTGATATGTATTTCAAAGTGATGTCATTATTTTCAATATGATCTCTTATAAAATGATATCTGACATCATTATGCTTGGTTCTTGAATGCAATACTGGATTTCGAGTAATTACAATGGCACTTGTGTTATCACACATAATTGGAATTTTTTTTTCTTCTATATCATAGTCTCTTAGTTGTTGTCTCATCCATAAGACTTGGGCACAACAAATTTCTGCAGCTATGTACTCTGCTTCAGCTGTGGATGTAGCTATTGAATTTTGTTTCTTGCTACACCAACAAACCAATCTATTTCCAAGTATTTGACAGGTACCTGATGTATTTTTCCTGTCCACTCTACATCCAGCATAAGTCTGAGTTTGAGTAGCCAACTAGCTTGAATCTTCCATCATTTAGATACAATAAGCCAATTTCTTGGAATCCTTTCAAATGCCTTAGGATTCTCTTGGCTGCAGTCATGTGACTTTCTATTGGTGCAGATTGAAATCTTGCACATACACCTACAACAAAGGTGATGTCTGGCCTACTTGCTGTTTGATAGTGCAATGATCCAATGAGGACTTTATATCTAGTTTGATCAACACCTTTTCCATCTGCATCCATGTCCATCTTGACTAATGTATTCATGGGAATCTTCATTGATGACTTCTCTTCCATACCAAATTTCTTCATTAAATCTCAGGAATATTTGGTTTGACCTATGAAGGTTCCATCCTTCATTTGCTCTCCCATCATGCTCATTTCAAATTTCCCTTGCATGAGATTTGAAAATTTTGTCACACAGTTCTTTGTTTGTGGATCCAAAGATAATGTCATCCATATAAATTTTAACAAGCAATATACTCACTCTCCCCATCTTGAATTCTGAAGAGTGTCCTATCAACCTTACCTTTGATGAATCCATTGTCAATAAGAAATTGGGACAATGTATCATACCAAGCTTTTAGTGTTTGTTTCAATCCTTATAATACTTTCTTGAGCTTGTAGACTTTATCTCCAATAGTTTTCTGCTCAAAAACTGGTGGTTGCTCCACATAAACTTCTTCTTAAATAGTGAAGTTCTTGTGTGCAACATAAGCAAGAAACATCCTAATTGCTTCCAATCTAGCAACATGTGCAAATGTTTCATCAAAATTTATACCTTCCTATTGGTAATACCCTTTGGCTACCAGTCTTGCTTTGTTTCTTACAACAGATCCTTCTTCATTCATCTTGTTTGTGAATACCCACTTAGTACCGATAATATTTTGGTGGGTAGGCCTTTGAACTAATTCTCAAACTTTGTTTCTCTCAAACTGATTCAACTCTTCCTGCATAGCTAGAATCCAATGTGTGTCATCCAATGCTTGTGACACATCTTTAGACTCTATTTGAGAAATGAAACAAATGTACATAGCTTCATGTTGAGTCCTATAACTGGTCCTTACTCCTTCTCTAACATCTACAATGATAAGCTCTGGAGGATGGTCTCTCAGCCATCATATATCTAGTTGGAGTAAGTCTGCTGGATTCAGTCGTCTCGCAGCTAAGTTTTCTTGAACAGCTTCCTCATCATCATTCAGTTGCAGACCTTCCAGTTGTCTCTGAGATTCAGCTATCTCATCTTCATCAGGGTTGAGTCCTCTTATATCTATCTCAACATAATGACTCTTCTGAACAATTGGCTGATTCATCTTGTCAGCTAGCTCATTTATGTCTTCTCCATTGAGATTAGGTTCATCAATAACCACACGGATAGGCTTTTCTGTGACTATAGTCCTCTTGTTCGGCACTCTAAAAGCTTTACTCCCAGCTGAGTATCCTAAAAAGATACCCTCATCAAAAGCTTTCAAGTTGTCCTTGCCATTGTTGTGAATGAAGCACTTGCATCCAAAGATATGAAAATATCCAACATTTGGCTTTCTCCCTGTCCAAATTTCATAAAGGGTTTTGGATAGCTGACTGCTAATCATACATCTATTCTGAGTGTAGGAAGCAGTATTAATGGCTACAACCCAAAATCTCTTAGGCAATCTAGCTTCAGCTAACATGGTCCTCGCAGTTTCCTTGAGATATTTTTTCGTTCTTTCAACCACTCCATTCTGTTGTGGAGTTCTTGCAGGTGATAACTCATGAGTAATACCATTTTCTATGCAATACTGTGTTATAATCCCATTGACAAACTCAGTTCCTCTACCATACCTTATCTTTATAATGGATTGACTCTTCTCATTTCAAACTCTTCTCATCAGCTGAGGGAGCTTCTACAAGGTTTTGTTCTTTTTACACATAAAGATTGTCCAAGTATATCTTGAATAATCATTTACCACCACTATGGTGTATTTATTTCCACTGATGTTGGATGGTTCAACAGGACCAAACAAATACATATGCAATAAGTGCAGTATCCTAGTTGAAGAAGGACTTGGCTTGTCCTTGAAAGAAGACTTTATTTGCTTTTCCATCTGACTCAGCTTCTTGTGCCACAACCAACTTGATTCGGTTGTACTCTTTGCTAGCAGACATGTGCTTGGTGTAGCAGTTGACCAATCCACTCCATACATGTTTTTCTGCATTAATCCTTATAGCACAATTTTATTTGAATCAACGTCCTTGATTTGGCAAACACCCATGTTGAATCCCACATTAAAGCCCTTGTCATAGAGTTGGCTGATGTTCAGCAGATTGAAGTTGAGGCCTTGAACATATGCTACATCTGTGTTCTCTAGTCCATTCTTCCTGATGGATTCAATGCCTTTGATTTTCCCTGGAGCTTCATTTCTTCCAAATATGACTTTAGCACCTTTTATTTCCCTCAATTGTGGATATTTTTCTTGTTGCCAGTCATATGTCTGGAACATCTACTATCCATGTACCAGGTTCCTTAACACTCAGTTGTTTCTTGAACCTGCAATCAAGGAAATTAGTTTTTAGGTACCCATACTTGCCTCGGTCTGAGGGCATAACACTATAAGGTGATCCAACTAGCCTATAGCCAAATGATCTGACTCTAAGAGGTTGCCACCTATCAGTTCCATAACCATAATGAGCATTTGAAAATCGCTTGGGGGCTTTAGGCTCATACAATTATCTATTTTGTCTGTATGCCCGTGTGTGTGTGTTTGAGCATTTGCTTTCTTGGGATAATAGTGGAACTTTTGTGCATATTGGGCTTTGTGTTTGGGTGCATATGTGTGCTGATTATAGCTCTTTTGCCTAGGGAATGACCTATGTTGAGTCTGAGGTCTTTTCCACTTAGGCTTGTATCCCTTTGGACTTGGCTGATATCTCATTTGATTATTCCAATCAGCCTAACTGGGGTAATTTCTACCATTCCCATCATATGATTTTCTTTGCTGAAATCTCTGGGACTTTTGGTTGCTCAGAGTATTTCCTATTTGGAGTCTACTGGTGGACTTTTCTGAATTTCATTTCAGCTGTCCTCTCAGCGTACTCTGCTGGCTTTTTGCCTTTTCCTTTATATCCAAGGCCAGCATGGTTGTGATTGTGTTTTTGAGTGGGTGTAGGTGCAACATACGGTGCTTTAGATTTTTGGACTGTATCATTGCTTGAGGATCCTTTTTCCATAACCACTCTTGGGACTTGGGCATGCACAAAGGAATTGAATCCAATGCCTGTCTTGTCTCCACTTTCTTTTTGAATCATTATAAGTTCATCAAAAGATTTAGATGCCTTAGTGAATGATGCAATCACATTTTTTAAATTTTTTCCCTCTTTTCTTTTGCAGCTAAGTCTGCTTGAATCTTAGCTATTTCCTCCTTCAACTTTGTATTCTCATCCAATATGTGACTTAGAGTGCTCAGCTCCTTAGTCAGCTGTGAGTTTTGGCATTTGAGTTGGTTGTTTTCCTCATTTAAAAGTGTGTGTGAGGTTTTTATGTGCTCAAATTCTTTCATCATTTTGCCAATAGAATCATAAAGATCTGTGGGTGATGAAGTGTTTATGTCACTATCACTTGAATCAGAATGAGATTAGTTAGAGTATACCTCATCTTCTTGTTCTTTAGAGTCTTGTTCTTTGGCCATGAGGCATATCAAAGCCTCTTCCTCTGTGTCACTGGAGTAGTCAGCTTCACTGTTATCTGACTCTGCTGGTTCCTTACACTTGGCTGTGTTAGCAGTCTCTGCACCCAACATGGCTTTCTTCTTTTCTTGTCTTCTTTCTACGAAGACCTTTCTTTCCTCTTCATTTCTATACTTGTTGACTGGTGGATAGGATAGTCAACAACAAAGTGTCCCGATTGTCTGCAATTCCAACACAGGTTCTCACCTCTCTGCAAGTCAGCTCTGTTATACTCAGTCATTTGATGATCAGCTCTCTTTGGAGGTATGTCCTCCCTTGCTCTGGAAGGTGTTGAGTGTCTCCTGGATGATTCACCGTTGTTTCTGTTGTAGTTCTTATTGAAGAACTTGTTGAATCTTTTCAACATTAGGGCAATCTCTTCATGGTCTATGGCTTCTTTGGATTCAACTCTCTTTGATTCACCAGCCATGAGTGCAACTTTCTTGGGTACAACTGTCTCTTCTTGTTCATTCCTTCTTAGCTTGAACTCATAGGCTATAAGATCATAGAACAATTCATGGTTGGATGTTCTGGTAAGATCCAAGTTTCTCAAAACCATAACCTTTATTTCCCACTCACCAGGGAAAGACCTTAGAATGTTCATACACATTTTCTTCTGTCTATATTCTTTTCCTAGAGCTGAAAGCTCATTGGTTATCTCTGTGAATCTGGCATCCAGCTGATCTAGACTCTCACCTGCGGACCATCATATCCCATTCCACCTATCAATTTTATGGCTTTGCAATGCTCATGTAGATTTACCTCCCGTGTTTACTGGAAAATATTATTTCCTTTGTTGCGAGTTAATTGGCGTAGCTAATTGCCCCATGTGTTTCCAAAGATTTGAGGTGTTTCAATTGTTGTTACCTTTCCAAACAATCCATATGAGCATCACTTTTGTTCAACCTGGATTGGGCCCAATAAATCAAGTAATTCTTCCAAGGAGGGCTTTTTCTCCCCAACTTTTGTGCTTGTGCTTTCTTGATTTTGGAACCCCGAGGGTGGTTGCAACACATTTCTGGTATTGCTATAAGAAAATATTTTGTGATGGAAGGCCATTGATAGCTATTTGTAGCAATCTCTTCGAGTAAGGCAAGAGCTTCAGTTGTAGTTTGCCTTAATAATGAACCACATGTTGCAGCATCAATAATTTTACGTGTTTACCCTTTCATTCCGTTGTAAAAATATTGAACATGTTGTGAATTAGCATACCCCTGTTGTGGGCATCTTCGAAGTAGATCTTTGAGCCGTTCCCATGCTTCGTACAAAGGTTCAAAGTCTATTTGTTGAAATTGGGCTATTTCACTTTTTAATTGGAGTGTCTTAGTTGGTGGAAAATATTTTTTCATAAATTTGTGAGTAAGATCATTCCAATTTATAATGCTTCCCAGGGAAAATGATTGTAACCATTGTCTAGCTTTGTCCCGGAGTGAAAATGGAAATAGCCTCATTCGGATTACCTCGTCAGAGATACCATTCATTTTTATGGTATCACAAATCTCCAAAAATATGGCCAAGTGAACATTCGGGCCATATATTGCACTCCCCCCCAAACTGATTTTGTTGAACCATGCTTATGAGGGTCTGCTCCAATTCAAAATTATTCGCATTGATAGGTTGACGTAAAATAACCGAATAATTTTTTTTTTGGGTTGGAAGTAGTCCTGAATAGCTCGCTCTTGTCCATTTTGTATTGATGGAGCATTGTTGTTATTTGCATCGTTGTGTTCATCCATTGTGGGTGCTTCGATTCGTTGGTGTGCTCGGAGCTCTTCTAATGTCCTTTAGATTTCTGGATCAAAAGAAATTAAGTTAGTACATTGAGATCGTCGCATCGAATGAACTACGGTAAAAATAACTAAAAATTGAAAGAATAAAAAAAAATTTAAAAGATCTATATTACAATTAAGACTACGTGGTAACAATTTTTTCACAAATTAATTCATTCCCTGGAACAGCGCCAAAAACTTGTTCGTGAAAATATTACCGCAAGTGTACGGTGTCAAGTTCTAATATAGTGATAAAAATCAGGTTGTCGTAACCACTGGGAATGATAATTAAATAAACACTAAGTATTGTAATTAAAATAGTTTAATTTTATCTAAAAAATCGAACAATGAGTTTTGATGTTTAAATAATTAATAACAAAAATATAATTTAACACAAAGTTTGAGCGATTTGTTGGCTTAAACAATTTATCAAATATGCAATAATAAAGCAATCATAGAGGAAAAATTCACTTAATCTTATCTTATCTTTTTCAACTTAATCTATCAATTGTTCATTAGTAATTTATAAATCATGAATTCCATAAAATAATCAATTTTATCTCTCGATTAGTAATTGATTTAAAGATCTAAATTTGGATTTCAATATCTCTATAAAAATCACAAAAATAGCTTTTATAAAGACCAGTTAATTCATAAGCAAGATTTCAAAGGAATCATAAAATTCTCCATTATATGAATTTCTAACCTATACTATTTTTATGCCAGTTATACAATTTATTCTCTCAAACTAATATTTGTATACACCAAATAATCCAAATTATTGATCAAATAATTTAGAAGTAATTAAAACAAATAATACAAATACATTAACTACTAAAACATATATAAAAGCATCAAAATATAAGATTCAATTAGGTGACATCATCTCTAGAAATGAAAATTTTGCTAATGATGATATCCATAAAATTCAACAACAGATAATCAAGCATGTTCTACAATTTACAAGCAAAAATTAAAAGAGACGATAAAAAGAAACTGTATATATCCGGATTGGAAGATTTCTCAAGCTTCCTGTTGTAAGCTCCTCCTATTCTCGCTACCCTTCCTTCTAATTGCTACTGAGCAAATGTGCATAACCATGCAAATTGTAGAAAACCAATCATCGTGTTGCAAGAAAGCAAGCTTAGAAATGAATTGGGTCTATGTCCGCTTGGAACATTGAGTTTTGCCATTCGGTGAACCATTCCTCTAGGAGGTTCGGCTTCCTTAGGTTTCTATTAATCCATCCCCCATATGCCTCTCCTACCTTTCTTGGGTGTTTCATCACGAAGTCCAGCACGGCTGTCCGATCCATCCACTCCTTAAAAATGGGCTACTTTCGTGTAAATCATGACTGTGCTGCCACTATTGAATCAATAACCTCTTGTGAATTTTCATTTCGATTAGCAACGATGGAATTGACCATTTCGCTACATAAAAATACTAAAACTATAAAAAATGAAGGAAGAATTTATGAGAAATGAAGGTATTCTCAGTTGTGGAGGTGTGTTCAATCGGCTCAACTGAAGGCTATTTATGGGAGAAGATTTCATTCAGCTGATAAGAGTTTGCTGTCAAGCAAATGGGTCTCCTTACTGTCCCCCATCAAATGTCTTCCACTATTCTTTCTTTTGATGTGTAATTTATTGTCTTCTTCTTCTCTTTCGGCTGAATAATTTTTCTCCCTTGATAAATAATATTTTCGTGGTTATTTGCAGTGTAAAGTTGAATTATTGCTGAAAGACGTTTTATAGGTACCAGGGTATGTGTTGAGTGTATCACGGTAGAAAGCAGGTGAAATTAGGTTGAAACGCGGCCAAAAACAATGCATTTCTGTGTACCGCTTTACAAGCTTCTTTTCCCCGGTACATGTGACAAATTTTGGGGTGTACAACGGTACATGATTGTTTTGTACCGCGGTACGCTTTGTTGTACCGTTTCTCTTGATTTTTCTCCAGTTCTTTCACGGGTGTGGCTCATTTTTCACCATATTTCGTCTGTTTCTTGATTCCTTGATCCCTTGATACCTATCGCAACTCATACACAATTCTAATAATAACTTTGACTCAATCTACTTAAAAAAAACACAATTTCTAAGTCTAGGATACCTAATTTGTTGGTAAAAAACCAACTTAATAGTTTATAATAACATTCCATTAATAAAATTATAAAATTAGATTTAGCAAACCAATTAGATATATAATTTTATACCCTAAATAATTTAATCAAACTTCACGATATTTTCTTATTTTGAACAAAAATCGGAAATAATATTAATTAATAATTAAAAAAATATAAAAAGTTTGTCGAGAAACATAGCTTCTTCAGGAAAGTTAAAGACTTAAAGACGATGGAGTTGTGAATTTGAAAAATATACTTACTAGTAATAGGTAATAAATAATAGGTATTAAAACTAGATATATATTATAATAATTATGTTTAATTTTTAGGAATAAAAATCGGGCTAGCCCCAACGGGTTTCAGGCTAAATGGTCCGGGCCAAATGGGCCAAAATAATGGCCCTAACCTTCATTTTTGTCTATTTAAACATTACGGGCCAACGGTCGACAGCCCGTTTAACATCTCTAGTCTCACAGATCTAAATATGTGAGACGGAGCATCATGTTGTCTCTCCCTCTCTCTCTCTCTCTCTCTCTCTCTCTCTCTCTCTCGTCACTGGTCCCCCCTCTTTCCTCACGTCCCAAACTCGTTGTGGCATGTTTTTGTCTCTCTCTCTCTCTCTCGTCACTGGTCCCCCCTCTCTCCTCACGTCCCAAACTCGTTGTGGCATGTTTTGGGGTGGTGGCCTTTTTGTAATATTAGGCGGTGATATAGTAACACATTCAACTCGAAAAGTTTCCTTTTTCTTATTAAAATAAAGTATTAGTTCTTATGAAAAAAGTATCATTTTTTCTTAAAACAATATCACTTTTATTAAAACAATGTACCACTTCCTATGGAAAAAGTATAACTTCTTGTGAAAAAAGTATCACTTTTTATTTAAAAAAAATCACTTTATTAAAACAAACTATCACTTATTATGGAAAAAGTATCACATCTTATAAAAAAGTATCACTTCTTATTGCAATAAATATCACTTTTATTGAAAAAAGTGTCACTTTTTATTAAAAATTTCATTTCTTATTAAAAAAATCACTTGTTATTAAAATAAATCACACTTCTCATTAAAAAAGTATCAATTCGACTCTACAAAGTTTACGTTTTTATAGTAAAACAAATTAATATTATTTAGCTGAAAAGTATTATATTTACAACTGTCGAGATATTGCAAATATTTTTTTTTATCTTTAATAAGTCAAAAATATTATATTTTTGTGAGATTTTTGTATATAAAACTCTGCGCGTAGAGATAGAGGAGATAGGAGAGGATGGACGTGAGAGAGAGAAGAGAGGGGAGACAGAGAGAGAGAGAGAGAGAGAGAGAGAGAGAGAGAGAGAGAGAGAGAGAGATGTGAGAAGAGAGTGAGGAGGGAGGCCCAGTAGATAGAGAGGATGAGGAACCACGCCAGACTCCATCTCAAAAGAGACATGCCCATTGCTGACCTTGTTGTTTGGATGATAGTGGTTTTCAAGAGAATTGCTTGATCAAAAATGAAACTGGACAAAAGATAATTTAAGTCGAGGCTAGAACTACATTCTATCTCTGCAACACAAAATTGCCCCATACAAAGTGCTAACGGTTCTGGCAATCGTTTCCAAGATACAATGACTTTTCAGTTCGACTTAGCAGCACTTGCAAAAGTCAAACTTACTACGAACATGCTAAGTGTTTGGACTTTCATGCTTTGAAGAAACCAGATAAAACAAAATGTTATTGTATGTAATACGATTTCGATTTTATCTGTTGGGTTAAAGTTTTTTTTTTTTTTGAAACATCAGAGGAATTTATTTATAGGCATCTACGTGCCTTATGTAAATAGACATGTCTTTTGTCCCGAAAAGACAAGTTCAGCAACCGAAAAATGTCATTGTTAGCTCGAACAAGTTTCTCAGTTTGGAAGTGCATGACCGCGTGTACGTTCACTGGCCCAGGTGCGTGTCCGCGCGCATAGTGCGCTATCCGGGCGCCTACTCCATTATGCAAACAGGTTGATGTGTGTAAAATATACGTGCATTTTGGGGCTTAAAATGATATATATTTGATGCATTTCCACGCATATTTAGTATGTTTTACTTGGTTTCCTTAGAAGGGCATGATACTGAGTATTCTTGTAACTTTTTACAGGAAACAAAGCTTAAAACAGAGAAATATCAGTTAGAATTCCCGGATAAGACTGACGAATGTAAAGAGAAGATCAAAACGACGAAGAAAATGAACAAAAACACTTCACACAGCCGGACCGCGTGGTGTCACATGGCCGTGTGAAAATTGTTAGTCCAAGTGGCGGGTGAATAGATTATCCCGGTTTTTCAGATTTTGCCCTTTTTTCGTAAAACTCAAGCAAAGATGAAATGCTAAGTGCGGAAAGTAAATAGCACACGTCGATTTATAGTAGTTCAACCCACCTAGGGCCTAATCTACTACCACCCCAGTATATCCGGGATGGATTTCAAAAAGAAAAAAAGATTTTATTAATTTACCAAAAATTAATACAACATCTTGAGGATTACCACAACCCTCTTTCACCACCTTGAGGATTACCACAATCCTCTTACAACACCTTTGAAGATTACCACAACCTTCAAACACCTATCACCTAGATCACCCAAGTGTATTCTTACCACAAGAATACTCACAAGGATGTCTTGTGTTGAATGATGACCAAAATCTAGATTACAACTCAATAATGATTGATACAATATGAGTACAAGTGTAATCAAGAATTGAAAGCCTAGACATCAAATTTGTGCAAGTGAAAGTGCTAAGGCTAATACAACAAGATATATGAAAGTGTTTGCTTGATTGCTCTTTGCTTGTGTAGAGTGTTGTATCTTGTTGCTTGAATGAAGCCTCTATTTAAAGGAGAGGACTTGGCTTTCATTTCCAGACATTGGCTCCTCCTTGGGGAGTGATTTGCTGCAAAAGAAACCATTTAAAATGATCAATATAGCTGTTAGACATCAATCCCACAAAATAGGGAAAAGTCATGCAAAAAACGCAATGTATAGTTTCACGATAAACAGGGGTTTGACCGGTCACGCAGAGATAAGATTGAAATTGAATTCTGCGAATTTTTACACAGGGCACCGGTCGGAGGAGGGGTGCGGCCGGTCGCCTTAGTTGTGACCGGTTGGAGTTGAAGAAATTACTTAAAAACAGAGAAGAGGGCTTCCGAACCAAGAGGGTCGACGGTGCTCCCGCGCCACCTGGTCGGCCGCCCACCCACTGGTCGGCCGGCCGCCCTTTTTTTTTTTCTTACGTCCCATTTTCTGTTTCAAAACTCAACTCAGTACGGGTTGCCCTATAGGGCGACAGGTGGTCGACTGAAACAAATGTGTTGTCCAATTTTTATCGAAAATAAACTCCAAAAAATACTCCAAAAAATAGTAAAAACATTTTAAGATGATCGGAAGTATTTAGAAAACATTTAGGGACATTGTTTTGGTTTAAAAACTTATTTGAACAAACTCGAACAAAATCATCAAAATCATGATAAATACATTTATCTAACAAACTCCCCCTTTTTGATGATTACAAACCAAAACAATTTTCTCGAGGACGATTTGAAAAACAAATAAATTTTCCGGTTTTACAAGTAAACTATCCGTTGAAAACATTTCATACAAAGCTCCCCCTATCTATGAGCATCATATCAACAAGAGATTTTGCATAAGCCAGAAGCACAAGCGATAATAAGCTTATATAAAATGCCTATAAACATCATAGGCTAAGAATCTCCCCCTGTCACAATACTTATAATCTTTTGCAATTGAGTCCATAATACAAGCCATGGACTAGGTATTCTTGGCTTTGCCATGGACTAGGTATTCTTGGCTTTAGGAAGCCATAGCTTATAGCTTTTATTGCGAGCTTTTATTAGCTTCTTTTGGCTAACGAGCTAATTTCCTGTTTCTCCCCTTTGGAATCATCAAAAAGAATATTAGGATGATAAAAACATCATACAATTATATCAAAGTGCGCAAAAGAGTCGGTTTATCAACCGGTGAGCAATTTAGGCTTAAAAATCCAAAGAAAATGGGAGAAATGTATCATGAAGAGTTCATACGCTCGTTTTATTTGCCAAAACATGATCTCAATAAGTATAGAAGACTTTTGGAAGCAATAGAGTCATGTAGAAGTTGAAATTTTCATTGCGACATTTTATCGAACACTTTGTGGGCGTGAAAATTAAAAGAAGTTGTATATAGCCCTTGTAAATGATTCAAGCCAAAAAATTTCATCACCAAATTACATCAAACATCATACAAAACAACATAATAGCAAAGCTCAACAAGATCATATGCAAAATATACCATGAAATATACAAGAAAGCCATAAACTCAAGGGTTCAACCCAATTGAGCAAAGTAAGGAAAATTCTTACCATTTGATCGGAAAAGATGAGCCATGATGATGATAAACATGCTATATAATTTCCAAGTTGTGAATTGAATGCATGAAAACAAATTTTGGGTGAAATTTGTGTGAATTTGGCAAAGGGGACGAAAAATGGCAAAAATAAGGTAAAATGGCGAATGCTGAAGACAGAACCGTTTTAAACCAAAAATTGGCTTAGGGCGACCGGTCGTGGTTGAGGGCGACCGGTCGACATTGAGGGCGACCGGTTGCCCTCAACCTTTTAACCCAATGTTTTGATATTTTTGAAGAAATCCGAATTTTCAACCCAAAATCCGATTTTTCACCCCTAAGTTTCAAAAATATACAAAAGGCAAATGTATGCCTCATTCATTATGCATTATGCCTAACCGAGCTCGTATCGACGCAAAAGTCTCGGAAGATAGTGGTTTAGTAAAAATGTCCGCTAATTGATCTTGAGATGGTACAAAAGATATCTCAATTTTTCGTTTTGAAACACAATCCCTTAGAAAATGATGTCGAATCTCAATATGTTTAGTACGATTATGATAAACCGGGTTTTGAGCAATATTTATAGCGGATATATTATCACAAAGGATAGGTACATTTTCAAAAGAGCATTTGTAATCCGCTAAGGTTTGTTTCATCCAAAGAAGTTGAGTACAACAAAAAGCGGCGGAAATATATTCGGCTTCGGCTGTTGAAAGAGAAAAACAATTTTGTTTCTTTGAAAACCAAGAAACTAGGCAATCGCCTAAAAATTGACATGATCCGGAAGTACTTTTCCGATCATCAATATTTCCCGCATAATCCGAATCACTATAACCTTTAAGAGAAAAATTTTCAATTTTTGGATAGAATAAACCATATTGAATAGTGCCTTTTAAATATCGAAAAATCCTTTTAACGGCACTCATATGAGATTCTTTGGGATTGCTTTGAAAAAGAGCACATAGGCATACGACATGAAGAATGTCCGGTCTACTAGCGGTTAAATAAAGTAAACTACCAATCATACCTCGATACTTTGATTCATCCACGGACTTGCCTTTTTCATCTTTGTCAATTTTGACATTTGTTGCCATGGGGGTGGAAACGGTTCTTCCCTCTTCAATACCGAAATTTTTCAAAAGTTCTTTTGTATATTTTGATTGTGAGATGTATATGCCTTCTTGACATTGCTTAATTTGGAGTCCAAGAAAGAAATTGAGCTCCCCCATCATACTCATCTCAAATTCACCTTGCATTAACTTAGAAAATTTCTTGTACAAAGAATCATTAGTAGCACCAAAGATAATATCATCAACATAAATTTGCACAAGTAAACAATCTTGCCCTTTTTCAAAAACAAAGAGAGTTGTATCAACTTTACCTCTTATAAACTATTTTGCAAAAGAAAAGAGTTAAGTCTATCATACCATGCACGGGGTGCTTGTTTTAAACCATACAAGGCCTTTTTAAGTTTATAAACATCATTAGGCCTAGAAAAAATTTCAAACCCCGGAGGTTGTTTTACATAGACTTCTTCTTGAATAATACCATTTAAGAAAGCGGATTTAACATCCATTTGGTAAAGTTTGAAATTTTTAAAACAAGAATAGGCAAGTAAAATACGAATAGCTTCTAAACGTGCTACGGGTGCAAAAGTTTCATCATAGTCAATACCTTCTTCTTGACAATACCCTTGAGCTACTAACCTTGCCTTATTTCGAACAATGTTGCCTTGATCATCAAGTTTGTTCCGGAATACCCATTTTGTAACAATTATGGTTTGAGAAGGGGGACAATGTACCAATTCCCATACATCATTTCTTTCAAATTAATTTAACTCCTCTTGAATCTCTAGGAACCAATCCTCATCCTCAATAGCCTCCTTAGCATTTTTAGGCTCCTTTTGAGAAATTAGAGCTTTCTCGGCAAATTTTCTCCGGGTCATCACTTTGTCAAGGGGATCACCAATATAAGATCTTTTGGGTGATCTCTCTTAAATTTCAATGCAACGGGAAGATCCGAGATATCACCTCTATCTTATTGAGGACCATTTGAAGTGAACGGTTGATCATTTGATGTAGGCGGTTGAACATCAACTTGAACAATTGGTTCAATAATATCCTCTTCATCACTTTCATCATTGGGTATTCTTTCAACACCCGAAGCTTCATTGAATTTGACATGAATGGATTCTTCGACAACTCCACTAGTCTTATTGTAGACCCGATATGCTTTGTTTTTTGTTGAATATCCCATAAATATCCCTTCATCGGCCTTAGGATCAAGTTTGTCCAATTGGTCCTTGGTATTCAAAATAAAGCATTTACACCCAAATATCTTGAAATAACTAATATTTGGAGTTCTACCTTTCCAAAGCTCATATGGAGTTTTATTCATTTTAGGACGAATATAAACTCGATTAATGACATAGCAAGCGGTACTTACGGTTTCGGCCCAAAAGTATTTTGGAAGTGAAAATTCATTGAGCATGGACCGACTCATCTCTTGTAATGTCCAATTTTTCCTTTCGGCTACTCCATTTTGTTGAGGTGTCCTTGGAGCCGAAAAATTATGAGCATATCCTTTGGTTTCACAAAATACTCTAAATTCACCATCAAATTCTCCACCTCGATCGCTTCGAATAGACTTGATAGTGTCTTCCTTTTCATTCTCAATAAGTCTACACAACTTAACAAACTCATTAACGGCATCGCTTTTATTGGTAAGAAAAAGAGCCCAAGTATATCTATAAAAATCATCGACAATAACGAAAGTGTAATATTTTCCACTTAGACTAGCCGTACCAATATCCCCATACAAATCAAGATGAAGCAATTGTAGGGGTTTGGTTGTGGAAATTTCATTTTTGGGCTTAAAACTACTTTTAACTAATTTGTTCTTTTGACAAGTGTCACATAAGCGAAGATTTTCAAAATTCAATTTGGGTAGTCCTTTCACATGTTGATTTTTGTAAATATTTTTCAAATTTTTGTATCCAACATGTCCAAGTCGCCTATGCCATAAACTAGTTAAATCATTATTGGCGACTAAACAAGAAACATTTTGACTAACCAAATCACTTGTACAAATTTTGTAAAGATTGCCTTTTCTATTTGCTTCACAAATAATTTCACCATTTTTAAGTATAAGGCATTTTTATTTATTAAAGGAAACATCATAATTTGAGTCACAAAGTTGGCTAACACTTATCAAATTAAACTTAAGCCCTTCAACTAAAAGAACATTACTAAGAGAGAAAGAAGAGTTACCAATTTCTCCATTTCAAGAAATTTTTCCTTTGCCATTGCCGAACATGACCATACCCTCTTCTTGGAGCTTGATGTTGGTAAAGAGTTCTCTCCTCCCGGTCATATGGCGTGAACATCCGCTGTCCACGAGCCATTTTGAATCTTCCATTGTTGTTATAGCCCCTATTACCTACAAAAGAGTTTCTTTTAGGTACCCTATAATTTTGGGGTCCATGGGGGTTAGTCTTGAGACCTTTGGGTCTCCAAACATGTCTAGAACTATTTCTCAATTTGCAATTATTAGCATAATGTCCAACTTTGCCAGAATAAAAACATGTAGGAGTATTAGAATTACTAGCACGTACAAAAGTTGGACCTTGGTTGTTTTTCTTAAAAACACTTTGAAATGGGTTATAACCAAGTCCTAATTTGGAATGCTCACCTCTTTGTGCATCTAAAATTTTTGTGACTTTATCCGCGCTTATGTTGAAACGATGCATATCATTTTTCAAACATTCAATATCTTTTGTGAGCAATTCCTTTTCGGTTTCAAGAGAGTGAACTCTAGTAAGAGTAAGACTATGAGCTTTGTCTAAAGATTCATAAGATGTAAATAATTTTTCTTTTTCAACCTTAAGCTCCTTATGCTCCTTTTTCAAATTCTTATATTTAACAATTAAATTTTGAAACTCAATTTGCAATTCGTCAAAATCACATTGCAAGTCATCAACTATGGAGGAAGTCGAAGAATTAGAGCGTACCTCATTATTTTCATCATCTATGGCCATGAGACCATGTTCTGTTTCTCCTTCCTCATCGGTTGTTTCGAGTAGTTCATCCCACGTTTTGACGTCCGCATTTAGAGCCTTCTTTTTCGTGAAAGGCTTCCTTTTCTTTTGCTCCTCTTCATCGAGCTTTGGGCAATCGGCAATGAAGTGCCCGGGTTTTATGCATTTGAAGCAAGCATATCTCTTGGTTTTCTTGCTTTATTTTTGTTCACAAATTTTGCAAACTTTCGAACAAGTGCGGCCGTCTCCTCATCATCATCATCATTAACATAGTATGTATTATTAGAAGAAGAAGCAAGACCTTTAGGAATAATTTGCGTACCCGATTGATTTATGGATGGTTTGGAATTTTTCCTCTCCTTGAGATAGACTTCATAGATGAGTAGATTTCCAATAAGCTCGTCAAACTTGAGTGTCTCAAGATTTTGTGCCTCCGTGATTGCCGTTACTTTTTCGGACCATGAGCCGGGAAGAGCATTCAATACCTTGGTCACCTTGTCTTCTTCGGAAATGACTTTACCGAGGGCCATAAGAGGATTGACAATATTGTCAAGCCTTTCCACCATCTTAACAAGCATGGTCTTTCTTGCTTGCTGGACTTTCTTAGTCCCTTCATAGATTGTCTCCAATTTTTCCCAAACCTCATGTGCCGACCTTATGCCTCTTATGCGATTGTACTCGGTGGCGGTAAGAGAACAATGCAAAATATTTAAGGCCTTACCGTTTAGAGAGAAAGCCTTTTTGTCATTTTCGTCGAACTCCTTGAAAGGTTTAGGAGTCGAGGTGCCATCCTCCGATTTCTTGGTTGGTTGATCAACTCCTTCAATGACCACATTCCAAATGTCGAACCCGCACCCTTATAGAAAGCACTCCATCCGGTCTTTCCAAAATGCATTGTTGTTGGCGTCGAATAGTGGTGGCTTGTTGGTGGAGGCGCTGGTGGTGAGATGAGTATCATGTGTAGCCATGGATCTTTCCTCTTTACTCGGAACGAGCTAGCCAAAGAGTTTAGCTCTGATACCACTTGTTAGTCAAAGTGGCTACGATAATCTAGAGGGGGGATGAATAGATTATCCCGGTTTTTTAGATTTTGCCCTCTTTTTCGTAAAACTCAAGCAAAGATGAAATGCTAAGTGCGGAAAGTAAATAGCACACGTCGATTTATAGTAGTTCAACCCACCTAGGGCCTAATCTACTACCACCCCAGTATATCCGGGATGGATTTCAAAAATAAAAAAAGATTTTATTAATTTACCAAAAATTAATACAACATCTTGAGGATTACCACAACCCTCTTTCACCACCTTGAGGATTACCACAATCCTCTTACAACACCTTTGAAGATTACCACAACCTTCAAACACCTATCACCTAGATCACCCAAGTGTATTCTTACCACAAGAATACTCACAAGGATGTCTTGTGTTGAATGATGACCAAAATCTAGATTACAACTCAATACTGATTGATAAAATATGAGTACAAGTGTAATCAAGAATTGAAAGCCTAGACCTCAAATTTGTGCAAGTGAAAGTGTTAAGGCTAATACAACAAGATATATGAAAGTGTTTGCTTGATTGCTCTTTGCTTGTGTAGAGTGTTGTATCTTGTTGCTTGAATGAAGCCTCTATTTAAAGGAGAGGACTTGGCTTTCATTTCCAGACATTGGCTCCTCCTTGGGGAGTGATTTGCTGCAAAAGAAACCATTTAAAATGATCAATATAGCTGTTATAAATCAATCCCATAAAATAGGGAAAAGCTGTCTGAAAACGCAATGGATAGTTTGCTGATAAACAGGGGGTTCAACCGGTCGCGCAGAGATAAGATTGAAATTGAATTCTACGAATTTTTACACAGGGGGACCGGTCGGAGGGGGGTGCGACCGGTCGCCCTTAGCTATGACCGGTTGGAGTTGAAGAAATTACGAAAAGGAGAAGTCTGAACCAAGAGGGCTGCTCCCAGGTACCGGTCGCCCAGGGGTCGACCGGTCGCCCTCACCGGTCGCCCAGGGGTCGACGGTCGCCTCACCGTCGCCCCAGTGGTCGACCAATCGCCCTCCCCTTTTTTTCTTACGTCCCATTTTCTATTTCAAAACTCAACTCAGGTACGGGTTGCCCTATAGGGCGACCGGTCGAGCCTGAAACAAATGTGTTGTCCAATTTTTTATCGAAAATAAACTCCAAAAAATACTCCGAAAAATAGTTAAAACATTTTAAGACGATCGGAAATATTTAGACAACATTTAGGGACATTGTTTTGGTTTAAAAACTTATTTGAACAAACTCGAACAAAATCATCAAAATCATGATAAAAACATTTATCTAACAAAAATGCCAGTGTGAAAGTGACACAATCGTCTGAAGAAGGGGAAGAAACAGGGGATGGAACTCTGCCGACGCATTTTTCTGGAGTTCTTTTCCTATTCCAACTCTAAAAGTGATCTCTCCAAGCATCTATAAAAGGGACTCAAGGCTTCCACGAAAAATCATCACTTCATACACAACACAACACATCAAATTACGGGAGCACAAGAGCTTCGAAGGCTTAGGAGAGGAATCCATCCTGACAAGAAGGGGTTTTCTTTCTATGTCTAGATCTCTTGTCTGTGCTTAAACGATGCCATAATGTTGATTTCGAATTTGTCTATGAATTTGTTATCAATTTTTGGCTAATCTTTCGGATCTTTGGGGCATAATCAAAACTGTGGATTCATGTTAAATCTTGATTAATTGTTTTCTTAATTGATTTATGTTTTCTATTTTATGAATTCGAGTGCTTATTCTTAATTGCTTATTATTTGGCCGGGAATAATTTGCATGTCATATTTGTTAGTGCGAGATCCGGGAGATGAGTTCTAACAAAGACGAAAATCGAATTTAGACATAAACGGGTGTAACAAGTCGGGAGACCTACAACTGTTTGTGGGGAGTCAATCAATTCATAAATCTTTTGGGAGTTAATAATAGTTGTAACGTATCGGGAGATCTATAATTTGTTATTAATCTACTGTTTATTTATCACTGGAAGGGGGAATAGACTAACTTAGAAATTGAACCCATAGAATTGCATGAATTGGTTTTAAAACTTTAATTGGATTTAGTATTGAAGAAATATGTTAGGATTATGTGCCTAAGGTTGCTCCTGTAATTGTGGAAAATACTTGTGGGGTTCGCAAACTTATTTATTTTTCTGTTATTTTCGGTTTTTACTAAAACTTTATATTCAGTGCGCTTCAATAAAATTGGAATGCGATGTTATTATAGCCTAAGTGACAAATCAATTCCTGAGGAATACGACATTGCTTGCCATTATTCTATAAACTACACTGTACACTTGCAGTTGTATGATCCAAATATTTTTAGCGAACAAGTTTTTGGCGCCATTATCGGGGATTGATAGATTCTACTTAGATAGAGTAATAAGTAGTTCAATCTTAATTGAAGCATAATTTTTATTTTTAATTTTCTTTAAAAAATATTGAAAATTTTCGAAATTATTTTTTTTATTTATTATTTGTTCGGTTCTAACATTGTTTTTTGTTAAGTGCAAATAGTGCATGATCACGCGTTCAGATCTACCCAGCCAATACCCATTGATTTGGAAATCGAGAAGACAGCGAAGCAACTAAGGAAAAGAGCCAAAGCAATGGCGGATGAGACTAATCCAAACGCAGTGAACAACAAAAACAATGAGGAGCGCCCACTTGGGGCAGACAATCAGGATCGAATTACGGAAAGGCCCGCGAGAAAGGCAATTAGGGACTACTTCCAACTGGAGGTAAGTCAAACTTATGGGGGTGTGGCCCGTCTGCCGATCAATGCAAACAACTTTGAACTAAAACCTGCATTGATCCAGATGGTGTCACATAATTAGTTTGGGGGTAGAGCCATTGAGGATCCAAACGCGCATCTGGCGCACTTTTTAGAAATTTGCGATACTATTAAAATGAATGGTACATTTAATATTATTAATTGTGAGTTCGATAAAGTCCTTAGATCATATAAAGCTATGGACATGGTCTCGCATTTTAAAGCTTTGATCTTAAATTAGATCCAAGTCAATGGGCTTTTCAAAATAGGACATTGAATAGCCCCGCAATACTAAGGATTGATGTTCACTCCAAATTTGAGATTGAATATAGAAACGGGTTATAAATTACTAGCAAAATTTATAATTCGGGTGCTACAATCCATCGTGTGGACTGGCTTTATAGGAGGGATGCTTAGACCTCTTCGAGATCGTGATTCAAGGATTTACCCTGCTGCGAAGAATTTGGATTCCTTCTACATCTTCTAGAAAAGAAACTATATAGGTAAAAATTATAAAATCCTAATTTTTACCACTAGTATAATTCGCGCGATCGTTAAATCGCTACGAGAACCCAGGGCCTTTATTTTATGTACAACTGTATGCATGTTTTTAATTTTTAAATTTCCGCTGCGTTAAGCCCCGCGGTATAGCGAACCCGACAAAATATAGGTTACAATCTCTATAAATCTTCTGATTCTTTTCTTCAAGAATATATAATATCTGGAATTTGAGAATTTGGAGATGAACTCTTCAGTTTGATCTTCTCCAAATTTAAAATGGAGTTTCAATAACGTTAATTCGAGGGCTTGACAGCTTAATATCGAATCCAACGTGAAATATTTGACGATAATTGAATTGGATATGAGAACTTTTGGGTGGAACTGTCACTTTGATCCTCCTCCAAGATGAACTTTAACTTCAATAACGTTAACTCGAGGGCTTGATAGCTTATTTTCGAATCAAACGTTGGACTTGAGTTGAATCTGCAATGAACGCCTTGAATTTCACCTTGAACACGTGAATCTCCTTGAATTTTATCTTATATAGTTGAGAGAATTTCCTCCGCCGCCTTTCTTGTTTGGATTTCTTCTCTTCAAATTGTGATTTAACTCCTTGAGAATCACCTCTTTTACACTTGTAGGAGAGGGATTTTTAGATAACTCATATGGTGAAGACTTTGATTTGATTAGGTCATCAAGATTTAATATTATCTCTTTTGTCACAAATTATGATCATTTTCAAAAGAGATAATAATTTATCGAGATAAATCATGATCTATAAGAATTTGACATTTGACAACTTTAATTGACCAATAAAATATATATTAAAATATTAATTAATTAACTATTTAAATTAGGAATTAAATTTAATTAAATTCTCAAATATAAATAGAAATTATAAAATTTATATTTAATATAGAATTTCACATGTGTCACCATTTGATTGGTACAGTTCTAATTTGTCTGCAAATGCCCATTCGTGGCTTGTTCACGGACGACTAGTCTTGTAGTGAATAAGTCGTGATAATTGATTGAATAATCAAGGGCTTTGCAATAACTCGTTCGACCTTTGAGCTTAAAAAATGCATTCAAGAATTTGGATTTGACATATGCATATAGTTTATACTCATATCAAGGAGCATTTAAGCATTATTATATTTGACAATTTTAGGTGGTTTATGCTTGTATCTAGGAGCATTGAGAAGTTGAAGATGGCTCAACTTCTTCATCATCAGCATCATCATCATTATTACTGACATCATATGGGTATTCTTGTTGGTCAAAGTTCAAACTTATCTTAATGGCATGAGCTCGAGTTACTAGGTCTTCAAAAGTTTTTGGCTTTATTCCTTGAAGTATGTAGCATAGGCTCCAATGTATTCCTTGGATGCACATTTCAATTGCTAAAGCCTCTGACAATTGATCTTTGCAATTGAGGCTTCACTACAAGAAAACTACTGATAGACACCACCAAAAAGACATCGGTTTTATGACTTTACTGGTGTGTTTTCCTTTTTAACACCGGTTTTGTAAGAAACCGGTGTCTTATTAGTGCTGTCGTTTGATAAACAACACCGGTTTCCTAGAACCGGTGTCTATTGTAAAAACATTTCCAAAATAGACACCAGTTTTGGCATCGGATTTCGGAACCGGTGTCTATTTATATAAATTATTTTAGATTAGACATCAGATTTTTTGACACCTGTTATAGAATTGGTGTCTTTATTTTATAACACCAGATCTTTAGACAGGTGTCATGGAACCGGTGTCTTTACTTTAAAAGCCCTTCTATTTACACCTATCTCCTCTCTCAGATTCAAATCCCCTCCATCGCCGCAAGAGGGAATATATTGTTTTCATCCACATTTAAATCTTCAACGTGTGGGTGGATTACGACGGCGTTAATAAAATCATGGAAGTTACATCGTGGAGAAGAGAGAGAAAACAGGGGCAACGCCGCCGAAGCCATCCGCGCCTATACTCGCCGTCACAGATCTGAATCTGAGAGATCACGTGAATCAGTACTCGTATTTCGGATTTGCGGCGTCGATGGGGAGCACCTACCAGCTGAACTGCGTGTTGATGTGGAATCTAACTGTACCCCATTTTCGCGAAGAAAATCGTCAATGGCCGACGATTGTCTTTGGGCGCAGGGTTCGGTCTTGGTGGTCTTTGCTAATGGGCGCGCCGTGGTCGGATACTACTGGCACCGGCGGCGGATGGCGCGTTCGAACCCTAATTTGATCGGCGCAATGAAAAGCCTTCCGAGAATGCCAAGGGAGTTTCAATTTAGGGATTTGAAAAAGGCGACGAGTAGCTTCGATGAGAAGAATAAGCTTGGACAGGGAGGGTTTGGGGTGGTTTACAGAGGGGTTTTGGTGAAGGAGAATATGGAGATTCTTTGTGAAGTGGTTTTCAAGGGAGAGCATTAAAGGGCAAGATGATTTCTTGGCTGAGCTTACCATTATCAATCATCTTCGCCATAAGCATTTTGTCAAATTACTGGGTAAGTTAATTCTTCTGCAAATCTTTTAGGGATAATTACAGAAACCCCCCTTTGGGTTTTTTCTTTGTAATTAGACTAAACATCTGGGTTTTTCTTGTAATTATCCCAATCTTTTATTACCATTCAGTTGTTGATTTTAACTGCTATTGTGTTGGCATATTGGGAAACTTGGAATAAAGACCCCAATCCACCATGATATAGTCATAAATGCAGGGATGTTTGTTGCAACCAAAATTATATTTCTGGTCACAAATAGTATCCTAAGCGTGTCGGATTTTTGAAGAAGAAGGTCTATTTGGACTCTGTAAAAATGTGGAGAAGGAAGGGAAATGAAGGTAAATTTTGAAACTCAATCCTCATTTTTTTCTCTGTTTTATTGATTTTAATATTACTCTTTTGAATGGTTCTAGTTGGTGCAATTTTGCAGGATCTTAACTACTTGCATGTATGCTCTTGTGTAATTACCTGCAATATGTTGACTCACGGACAGTACAATAATGTGTAGAGAAAAGATGTCATAATTTTCATGAATTTGTTGACCATGTTTCATTCTAGAGAAAAGATGTCACTTCTGATAGCTTATTGTACAAAAGTATAAGGAATGACAGCCTTGTTTGGGGTGCATTTGGAGGCCATCGTAGCAATACTTATAACAACTAACTTGTTTAGAATATATATATATATATATATATATATATATATATTGTAAATTAAATTCTTGACAATGACATAATGTAGCACAAGTTTTTGAGAAATTGATGCATCATAATATGCTTTTTATGTGCTTATATATAAAATCATTTGATCATGTTTTGCATTTATCTTTGGGTGGGAGCATGTCACGGTCAAGTCATTAAAAGGGAAGCATGTATTTTTGGTGTTTGTAAAATGTAACAGGCCAACGGATGTTTGTTATAGCTAGTTGAGAAATTCTAGCGATGGCTCGCATGTTATGAACTAATTGCATGGATCACCAAAAAGCGTGAACGATTGTGTAGTGCACAAAAGTGTTATCTTTCGTAGAAGCCTAACAAGCGTTTTAGTTGTTATGTCATAGCTTACTCTATTAAGATCTTATATTTATTTCAAATGGACTGTTGATATAACTTTGACGAGATAACGATTTTAATCTTTTTAAATAGTTATTATGCATATCGTGTTTTTATGTTTACATGATGTAGTTGGTCCCTAACTTGAGTCGACATCAACTAGCCGCATCCAACATTCTATTTGGCTCACTTGTTGTAGCATCATTCGGTCTCTCTTGTTTGAAACAATGCTGTGAAGCTAAATGTTCTGTAACAGTTTGTAATTGGACTAAAGGACACTACTACAAAAAAGCTGATAGACATCGGTTTTAAACCGGTGTCTATTAGTAAACCAACCGTTGTTAAAGCCACTGGTGTTAAAAGTCTGAACTTTTTAACACCGGTATAAAACCGTTGTCTTTTCCTTCAATAACACCGGTTTTAAACCGGTGTCTTATTAATAAAAACAACTAGGTGTTAAAGCCACTGGTGTTAAAACGTTTTGACACAGGTTTAAAACCGATATCTTTTCCTTCGACGACACGGTTTAAAACCGGTGTCTATTAGTAAAACAACCAATGTTAAAGCCCTTTGGTGTTAAAAACACGAACTTTTTGACACGGTTTAAAACCGGTGTCTTTTTGACGAATAGACACCGCATCAAAACCAGTGTCTTTTGATGTTTTTAGAAGCGGTTTTAAAAGGATTGTTTATTTACACAAAAACACCGGACCATTAATTCATATAAAAAATAATTCATTATGAACTTCAATTCTAGCAACCATTATGAGTGCACTACCAATTAAACATGAAATCCATTAATACTAAAGTCACCAATAGCCAAAATCCAACAAAAAGTACTAGTAGCGACGTTTCCTTTCGATAAAACAACTATAAATTCATAATCTGATTAATTCCATCAACCAACAAAAAGACTATAAAATTCAACTAAAGGTAACAAAATCCATATGATACAACAACAAAATCCAATTAAACATGGAATGTTTGACTTGTTCAGTTCACCCACATAGTATTTCTCCAACATTGCCCAAGCATCGTGGTTGTGCCCGACATCATCAAGCTCGTATGTTACGTCCTTGCCTGAAGGAAGAATATCAAATCAAGACTATAAATGAAACAAAAAATCAACAATATGATCAAATCTTACTTAACTATAACATGTGCAAAGAATATTTATTATTCTTTGAAAGATAACTAATGCTTTTTTGTAATTAGATTAAATTTTAGGGGTAGTTTTGCGATTTACCCTTATTAATCAATAGGAATTACTTGTTGCTAAAATCAGACATAACCAGGTTCTTAAAATACTAAAGATGGTCTATAAATTTGTAACAAAAAAGAACATCACATAAATGACGAGTGAACATGAATTCAGGATAAGTATATATGACTCCAGGTTTGACCTTTAACTTGCAGTAATTCTCCTTTTCCGAGTGGAGAATGAAGAATAATACAAGGTCTGGGAATATACAAGGTCCTCATAACCCAAAAATTTAAAGGATAATTACAAAAACTACCCGTCAGGTTTGGGTTAATTACTATAAGATCAGAGATGTTTGAAAATTACAAAAAAACAATAACGCTTGAGGTTTGATTTTGTATTAAATGTAAGGGGATTATTGCAATATTTTTACAAATTTAGAGCGAATTTGAATTGTTTTTTCTTATGAAGTTGGTAAAGAATAGTACAAAATCAAACCTCATGGGTTCTTTTGTAATTTCAAAAAACCTGTGGTTTTCTTTTTTTTTTTATAATTAACTCAAGCCTCGGGTGGTTTTTGTGATAATCCCACTTTTTAAATAGCTACTATAAGAGTGCATTTATTGTGTTAGGAGTGTAAATGAGAAATCTATTACCTGCGAGCGAGATCGATGGATTCTCTGTCTAAGCGACCGACTAGAGTTACAAAATGAAGCTAGAAAATTGAGCACTCACTTGACCCAGGTTTTTCAACTTCACGCACAATGTGTCATCCCAGCTTTGTATCCTAGAAAAGCAGTCAGTCAATCTGCAAGCTTTTGTGGGATCATCTTTGGGAAAGGCCTTCACAGTAGATATACATCAAATAGAATGGTGACAATAAAATAATGATGCAAATAAGAAATGAAAACATGAAAGAGGATCACCAAACTACAGCAAAGACAAAACTTCATATAAGGCAATGAAAATCAACTTACATGTATAAAGTTCAGCAAAAAACCTAATTACTACTTGAGAAATGTGCCAGGTCATCCTCAAAAGTGATAGCTTTCTTATTAGCAAAACTTAAATAAACCTCACGTAATCACTACTTGAAATTGCTGCATCTTTGGTTCTTATGTTACTCAAACACGGGGGAAAAAGATCAATGAACTTCAGCTGCAAAACATTTAGCAATTAAACGATCAAAATTAAAACTAACCAAAGACACTGAAGCCATATTCGCAAAAAAAAATTATCAAATACCTTAAGATATCATACAAGTCTCAAATATTGTATAACAACTATATAAAATATAACAAATTAACCAAACTTGAAATCATGCCAGAGGACTATTTGGTTTATTTGTTGTGGCAGGCTTTAAACACAACGAAGATTCAAAGAACGTGCATAGCAGCAGCAGATTCAAAGAAGTGCAATATCTCAAAGATTCCATCTTACTTGCATTCTCAAAACTTCAGTTACTCAGGACATATAATGGAAAATCAAGGCTCATATAATGTTAGATATTTTCTTTAATGCTAAAGGATACTAAATTACATATATACATTTAACTTATTTAAATTTCAACTTATTTTGTGTAGGAAAATGTCACATTTATTTTCCCTTCTCATCATCAATATCTGTTTAGAGATTCAAAGAACGAGTCAGTAGGATGTTTCCTTAAACTAAAACAGACTGAGAACAGAATGTAGCAACACTAAAGCAATTTAATGTAAAATACAATTCGAGAATAAATTAAGATGAACTAATTGCAGATAAGGTGTTGAATAAACAAAGGTTTTGAACTATCCTACATGCATCAAACAAGTAAGCCGAAGCAGCTATTACACAAATGGCATACCCCTTATTTTAGAATTTTTGGAAATCATAGAAGAAACTTACCACGCAAAGTTACCTGCCAATAGATCAAAGCCCATGGCCCCCTGATTCTTGATAGAAGTTCTGGAACAGATTTTTGTTTTTCTCTAGAACAGGTAAAAGATCTACTCTCTTTATGGGAATTACAAAAGCAAAGACTGCCTAGATCGCATAAGAATCTTCATGTCCTTGAAGCTACTGCCAACATGAATCCCTCTATATATTTCACCTGAAAATCATCATATTAAATTAATAAACAAGATAAATAAGTTTCAGCATATGATTTAAACAGAGAAAATAGATCACATGAAACAGATCTTTTTGTGCAACACAAATCGAAACGTAAACCAGAAAATGATGGAAATGCATAAGCCAAATATCAAGAATTCACAAAACAATGAACAACAAAAATATTGCTTTTAGTAGAGAAACTCACCGAAATAATTCTTTTAGTAGAGAAACTCACCGCAATAATTCATTTTATAAAACAAACTTATTTCCCAAAGACTATCTTACCCAAAATAATGATGCATCCACCATTTTTGACAGCAGTACTGGAATAGGTACTCAAAATTCTCATTCAACCCTCATCAAAACTCCCTTGAATTGGGATTGAGGGAGTAAAGCCGAGCAGTTGAAATGCTGAAAAACACTAACATTTTCACAATCTCTCATCGTTAAAGATGAAAAGTGATGAAAATCAGAAATTATAATAAACTTGCAAAGAAATAGGGAGCCATGTAAGACAATGAACATATATCCAGTTTAAGGGGCTAGAGTGAGTAAACAACAGATGTGGAACATAAATATGACATTTAAATGTGGTGCATTGAAGAACAAATAAGATTTCACATGAGAAAATAATTCAAAACTATCAAGAACTTTAGCACATTCGTATAATAAAATAAAATAAAATAAAAAGAATTCGAAGACGAAGTGACAGACCTGCTTCCCAACGGCGGCTGAGAAAGTCGCCGGAGAGGAATAGCTCCATGAATCCGGCTCCATGAATAGCCACATCGATTGAGCGACTCTCCTTCCTGGCTGATTGAGCGACAATCTGCGCAGGGTGCGTATTGCACCCAGTTGACGTCACTCCCGGTATCGAGCACCATGTATACCGGAGTCGGCGGGTGGCCAATTCCGATTCGGCAGAAATACTCGCCGCTCCCTTGACTCGTGCCGGAATTCACGGGACCTTCTAGCTTTTCCTCCTCGAGTTCAGCCTCCAAAGGGGTTAGATCTGATTTTTCTATGCCTAGACTCGCCAGATCTAGCCGGGTCTGAATCGCCTTGAATCGAGCCGATTCACGAGCGAGACGGGGCAATGTGAGGGTTTTGTTGTCCTCCGACGAATTCCCACGCACGGACAAGCGACAATGGAGCTGGAAACTCAGGGCGGATTCGGGAGAAATGGTTGGGCGCCGGTGGTGTACCTCGTGCTTTGAGGGTAGTACGTTTTGGAAATTCAGTGAGAATAAATCTTGGGTTTTTGAAATCGTGGAAGAAACATTTAGGGCTGTGGTTTTTGAGTTGAATGGGAGTGTTACGGGACGTAATGAAAGAAGAAGCGAAAATGGAGAAAAACGCCCATTTACTCCATTGGACAAGAACGAGCAGTGAATTGAAAATGGAGGTTTGTGTGTGTGTATAGGCACTGTGACCTAATTAATTAGGGACGCTAACGACACCGGTTGTAGAACCGGTGTCTAAGATCTAGTGTTAAAAAATAAAGACAGGATTCTATAGCTTAGGTGTAGAAAAATGTGGTTCTAAAATATTATAGACACCGGTTCTATAACTTTTTGTGTCAAAAATCTCAGTGTCTAATCTAAATAAATTTATATAAATAGACACGGTTTCAAAATCCGATGCCAAAACGGTGTCTATTTGGAAAAGTTTTTTGGGAAAGTTTTTCAGCAAACGGTGTTGTTTATCAAACGACATCGTTGAAACACGGTTTCTTACAAAACCGGTGTTAAAAAAACGACACCAGTAAAGCCATAAAACCGGTGTCTTTTTGGTGGTGTCTATCAGCAGTTTTCTTGTAGTGGGAGTACCAATTTTAGTTTGAGGAGAAACAATGTAAGATTTGGGAGGGGAGGCAATTCTAGAGGTTAAAGTTGCCACGGAAATAAAAGAAATTTTGATAAGCGAAGCAAAAGGCAAAAGTCTTGAAAATTTAGTAAGGAAGCTCGGTGTACACCAAGTGTCACCCATTAAAATGAGCGAGAATTTTTCGACCAATGAGAGAGAATGATGGCAAGAATAGTTTGTGAATGGTTTGAAGGAACACTCTCCTGCTTAATTTATAAACATGTTTAGTGTTCCACTTTGATCTGTCTAAGGTAAGTGTGATGCAGGCTTAATTCTATGTGGATCAACTCATCATTATGACATTATTTGTGGTTGCACTGTTTCATGCTTTTGTAACGGCATCACCATTTTTACACTAGATGTGAAAAATTAGGCTCCTTCACATTGGGTTGATTAGGGAGATATAACTATGGGTTTTTGCCACTATGCATTTGTAAGTTTTGGGGGCAAACACATTTAATGACACTTTTTTTTCCGGACATTCACGCCGGATTTATGTCTATTGAGGATTCTAGTTGCCAATTTCTCTTTGTGAACATTCCTACTTTTCTCTCGTGATCTATTTTGATTCTTAAGACTTGGCTCATTTTAAAAACCCCCATTCTCGCTTCCTTCATCTAATGGCTTTTTAGTTTTAAAAATTGCTTGTCTTTGTTGGATCTAATACAGGATTTAACCACATGCGGGCTGGTCAAGCTATACATGTTGGTAGCTTAGTTAGATGGATATTGACCAGGCTCTTTGTGACAAACTCTCTACATCACCATTTGGGCATCTGCAAGTGTTTCTCTTCATCTGGGAAAGATAGAAAACACTGGTGAGATAAAGGACAAGCATGATGGAATTAGGTTGCAGGTAATGGTTCTGGGCCACTTAATTGAAAAGGTTTTAGCATTATTAATTCGATTTAACCCGAGCATATTTAATTACCAAACAGGATAAAAAATGCTATTTTTATCTTTTGTCATTTGTAGCTGATAGCTGCAATGAAACTGAGTTTAAAATCTTCTCGTCTGGTTCCATTTGGAATCTTATCTTGTGAGTTGTAGGTTTTACAACTTCATTTGCCATGTAGCTTAAAAGAGATTATTATTTGTGATAATTGCGATCTGAATTTTAGTCATTTCCTTTGCTAATCATATACTCTATTGGGTGTTTATGATTCTCTTTCGCCATCTTGACAATCTTGACTATTTAACTGAAGAAATAATGTGCGATGTATAACCGTTTATCTTTTCCCATCAAATTGAGGAGATTTCATCCGGTGGAAATTTTTTTCAGTATGTTTTGAGTTTCCGTGACATGTTATATCTAGAAATAAATTAAAATATGGCTTAACCGTAAACGATGGCGCGATATGGTCCGTATAGTCGACCCCACTTAGTGGGATTAAGTCTTAGTTTGTTTTGTTATATGTTTTGAGTTTCCGTGATCAGAGAAATACCATTCCAAAAACGAAATGATATATTTAAAATAGTGAACTTGTTTTTTGGCTTCTAAAAAATGTCCTGTGTATTTATATTTGATGGAAATTTACTTGTACTTTTGCAATTCAGAGTATTATGAATGCAAATTGAGATCACCTTTGCAAGCCCTGTCCTTTTCCTTTTTATATCTTTGAATTTATTTATTCATTCGACCTGTGTTTCTTACTGCACCATCCTATATCTGTCCTAAACCCCATAGTTTTGGCTTATCTGTATGGGATTTCTGCTCAAGTGCATGGCAAAACAATTTACGATACTTTGATTTGGTTTTTTCTTGTTTTCATCCACCTGCTGGTATAAACCGAGTTTCTGAATTGGGTGAATGGGTAAAAAGAGATGTTAAAGCATGTGGAACAAGTGGGATGTGAACAGTATCGATGTTAGGCGGGCTTGGGTTGGTTGTCTTTTTTAGGTTTGAAAGGCAAAGCAAATTTAACATTGTGATTCTGTATTTCACTGTGTTTTTATCTACTTTCCAGTAAAATTAAGAATTTTTTATGTAGGCAGGGTGTAGCATTTCAACTCTTTTATCTCTCTATTATGTTAATATTTTTATTTGAAAGTATAGCATTCTATTACTTAGAATGTATGTGTGAGGGCCTTAGAACTCCACTAATTGCGACTATTATATTGTCACGGCTACCACCGGGTCACCTTCTTTATCTTTGTGGAAATTTATGGTTGCCAAGTTGTGAGTGTGTGTATTTGAACTGAAGTTCGGTTTTCCTCTCGATCCATACTATTGAAAGGACAATACAGTGAATCGTAGAAACTTGCGACCATGGTACCGGTTTAGAGCACATTTTTTCTCATGATCTTGCATTATTTCTTCGTGTTATTCTTTTTTTAGATGATTTCTGCTATAACTATACGTTTCTTGGTGATCTTCAGGTGAGAAACTTGAAGCATTGAACTGGGAATTAAGGATTCAAATAGCTCTTGATGTTTCCAGGGGCTCTCTGACAAGAAAATACAAGATAAGAAAACAGGAAACTTCTCTGTTGGTTGTAGGATGAGAATTGCTTTAGCAAGAGCTGTTCTCATGAACCCAACCTTATTATTTCTTTGATTAACCTACAAAACATCTTGGTAAATCTTTCTTGGAAATAACTTTGAACAATCCATTATGGAACATAAACTGGGTATTATGTTGAATTCACTTGGTTAGTTTGGACTATTGTGCTTATTATGGCGTGATATGTCTGTAAACAACAAATATGTTTTATATCATGAAGTAAGTCTGACTTTATAGTGATTATTTTGTTGCTAGATCCCATTAACAAATATTATTTTTATTTTTGCTTATTTAGTTATTTTCATGTGAATGGGTGGATATGATGGAGTTTGTGATTAGCTGGGTTTTGGTGTAGGTATTCTTATGTTACAGGTACCTCAGTGGTTGGCATCAAGTACAAAGATGGCATTCTGTTGGCCGCCGATATCGGAGGTTTGATTCTGAAATATGCATCTTATTATGCTTTCAAGATCATTTAATTGTTTAAGAAATTTAAGTATTGCCGACATCTTATTTTGTTTCATTTTCATTTTTGCTACCCTTTTTGAAAGTTTATATGTAATATTGTGCAGGGAAGTTGTTGGAAATGGCATGTACGATGATTGGGGTAGTTGGAAAATCGTAGGCTTTATAATCAAGTATAGGTTCAAAAGGGTATAATTATTGTTTCTTATTCTTGTTGTAATGATAGGAGCTGGAATGACAGGAGCAATATTGATCATGCCTTTAGTTGAATGTATATAGCCTTTTTGTTGGCTGATAGAATTGGATTATGAATTTGTAGTTGCTTTATCGAAAGGAAACTTCGCTACAAATACTTTTTGTTGGATTATGGATCTTTGTTATTTTAGTATTAATGCATTTTTTGTTGATTGGTGGAATTGGATTTCATGGTGAATTGCTTATTAATATGGAATTTTTACTGCTTTAATTTGTATTATATTTAGAGCTTACAAATTTTATTTCATACAAAAGACACCAGTTTAAAACCGGTGTGTAAACCCGATGTGTATTCCTTTAAAGACAGCGGTTTTAAACCGGTGTCAAATATAAAAACTTTTAACATCAGGGCCTTAGAACGCGGATATTTATCTCTACGACACTGGTTTAAAACCGGTGTCTTTTAAGAAAACGACACTGGTTCTTCAACCGCTGTTAAAAAGTTCAGACTTTTAACACCAGTGGCTTTAACACCGATTTTTTTACTAATAGACACCAGTTTAAAACCAGAGTCTTTCAAGGAAACGACACCGGTTTAAAACGCTGTTAAAAAGTTTAGACTTTTAATACCAGTGGCTTTAACACCGGTTGTTTTACTAATAGACACCGGTTTAAAACCGGTGTCTATCAGCATTTTTGTTGTAGTGCTTAAGTCCCTCCAATGATTGATATAGTCAATGACAGATTATTCCCTCCACTGGCGTGAATTTGTAAGTTTAGTCATGCTAATAGTTCGTCGTGTGCTATAGAAACGATTGAGAAACTCGTGTTCCAACTTCTCCCAACTGTCAATTGAATTTAACCCCAAGTCGGTGTACCAATCAAACGCACTTTCCTTCAAGGATCGAACAAATTGTTTTGCTAGGTGATCTCCATATGTGCCAGCATCATTGCATGTCTCAATGAAGTGAGCCATATGTTGTCTTAGATTTCCCTTGCCATCAAATTGTTAGAACTTTGGAGGTTGATAACCAGCAGACATCTTCAAATTGTCAATTCTCTGAGTGTATGGCTTGGCATAAGTCAAAGAGGATTTGGAACTTCCATCAATCTTATGTTTGATAGTCTACATGATAAACTCCTTAAGTTGGTCAACTGGAATTAGCCCATCAGACGAGATTTGCAACTTTGTTGCCAGAGACTTCTCTTTTTTATTTGGTTGTTACGTTGTGGACGTTTCAACCTCATCTTGAGCTTCAGTTTGTTTGCCCATCATGTCATTTGAATCAATATTATTCACTTTGTATGTTAGCTTCATGATTTGAGAGTCTTGTTTTTTAATGCGCTTTGTAAGACCTTCAATTGCCTTCGTCAAATTTGCAAGTTATTCTTCTAGCGAAGTAGTTTGGACAACCATGACTGCTGCAGTTTCAAGGCTTGAGCCTATAGAATGTACGTATTTGCAGGTCCAATAATTCTGTATTTGCAGGTCCATATTTTCCATCTTGTTTCCATGCCCCATCGTTTTTTGAAGAAGTAACTTCGTGGTTCGATGACTTATCATCTTCCCTTGCCCCTTATGCTTGTACTTTGGAGCAGTTGTTTCGTAGTTTGGTATTGAAAGATCAACATTTGTGGACTTGGAATGCTTGGCCATCTTAATATTTGAACTTGATTTGAAGAGAAGAGATGAGAGGTAGAGATTGTCCTACTGGGCATGCCAAAAATTTGTAACACGAACAAGAAAAATAGTACAAATTGAATATATGTGAATTAAACGAAAAATATAGGTTACAATCTCAGAAATCTTCTGATTCTTTTCTTCAAGAATATATAATATCTGGAATTTGAGAATTTGGAGATGCACTCTTCAGCTTGATCTTCTCCAAACTTGAACTTGAGTTTCAATAACGTTAATTCGAGGGCTTGACAGCTTAATCTCGAATCAAACGTGAAATATTTGACTATATTTGACTTGGATATGAGAAATTCTTGGTGGAACCGTCACTTTGATTTTCCTCCAAGATGAACTTTAACTTCAATAATGTTAGCTTGAAGGTTTGATAGCTTATTCCCGATCAAACGTTGGACTTGAGTTGAATCCGCGATGAACGCCTTGAATTTCGCCTTGAACACCGTGGATCTCCTTGAATTTGATCTTCTATATAGTTAAGCGAATTTACTCCACCGCCTTTGTTGTTTGGTTTTCTTCTCTTCCAATTGTGATTTAACTTCTTGAGTATGACCCCTATTTATACTTGTAGGAGAAAGGTTTTTGGATAACTCATATGGTGAAGACTTTGATTTGATTGGTCCATCAAGATTTAATATTATCTCTTTTATCACAAATTGTGATAATTAAAAAATCAAAAGAGATAATAATTTATCGAGATAAATCATGATCTATAAGAATTTGACATTTGGCAATCTTTAATTGGCCAATAAAATTTATATTAAAATATCAATTAATTAACTATTTAAATTAGGAATTAAATTTAATTAAATTCCCAAATATAAATAGAAATTATAAATTTGATATTTAATATAGAATTTCACATGTGTCACCGTTTGATTAGTACAATTTTAATTTATCTACAAACGTACAAACTTACCAAAAAAATAAAAAAGCAATGCTTTCCTTTAATTTCAGCCACACACACAATACTTGACTGTTTCGTAATTATTCGATATAAAATTTAGATGATATATAATAGAAAAACATAAACTTTATATAATTTTTTTTTAAATATTGATTTAAGAATTAGTAATATACAACATTATTACTTCATGGAGAGTATACAGTTCCGAGGAATACAATCCTTTTTTTTTTAACTGAATCTTAATTAGGATATTTTAAAACAAATTAATAAATACAATAAAGCTAATTAAGTTGGCACAATTTAGTATTTGATTATATATTAGGCCCAACTGCGCCTAATGAATCCTTAGCAACAAACTGGGATAGGAGTTCCATTACTCCATATGCATGCTACTATTTAGAACCAAAAAGAACAGGAAAAAAAATACGGAGGGAAGGGGGGAATAAAACTAAACACGTAATCATTTGCTTTATATTGTTGAAAATATAAGCACACTAACTTCAATATTTTTAAATATATTATTAAAGGAGGTGGTTTTAAAAAGAAATATAATTTTTTTATTTGAAACTTGGAGGGGACAAAATGACACCGAATTATAATTGAGGGTGGAAAGGTAAGGATGTTTTAAGACAGATCACTTAAAGTCAATGAGGTTGACCAAAATCCCCTTCCCGAGAGAGGAAGTCTTCACTTCTTCCTTTTCCTGAAGGGGATGCCTTCTCGTCTTCTTCTCCTTGAGCTGAGAAATCATTTGATGGGAACTTGCCTGCAGACACGCGCAAACGTTACAGTGCCCCCGGGGTTGTCCTAGGGAGATTCCTCTGACGCTCAAGTCAACACGGTGAACGAGAAAAATAACAGTAAATGAATACTATAAAATAATGCATAGAAGAATAATTCATTACTTTACTTACAAATAATAGGAGGGACCTTTTTATACCTGGGAGATGGGCCTCGTGGGCCGTGTAGGAGAATTTGGCCTATGGGTCAGTCCACGTAGGAGAAATCAGCCGATGGGCCAAAACTGGACTCCTTTGGGCCGGTTTATTTATTAAGATCTCATTGGGAAATTAATATTAAATAAAAATATATAAAATGAATTATATATTTAATTTTTTAAATACCATTTTTGTCCCCAACATAAGCCCTCCGGCTCCAGTGCTGCGGAGGGATGAAGCAGTGTGGAAGCTAATCCGATGTAGAAATATTTGGCTTGTCTTGTAGTATATCTTGCATTGTCTTTGGAAAATCTTTGACCACTTTGCATGAGAACACTTGGAGGGAAACCTTGTGACCATGTCTTCAAAAGGTAAATTTTCTCTCTCTACCTCTCAACTTTGAAATTTTTTGCTTTGTAGAAGACTCAGGAAATTTCTTGAAAGTGAGAGGTAAGGTGAGACTTGAGGCAAAAATCAAAGGAGAGGTGGAGTGCATCGAGCGGAGAGAGAGATTAGAGTACTTTGAGCCATAGAGGGCGCCAATGTACTTTGAGCCATAGAGGGCGCCCTCCCCGGGCAGCGCGCCCTTCACGGAGGAGGGCGTGCCCCTGGGGGCGTCGCGAGCCCCCAGTCCATTTTCCTTCCCATTTTTCTCTGCCTTCCCCCGAGTTTTCGTATGCTTCGAGCCATATCCCATATTCCGGTACTTCTTCCACCCACTTGGAGGCCGAGGTGTTACTGGGTGTTTTGTTTCTGGTTCAATCATTCCATGTCCACGTTTCTCCATAGAGTTTGATATTCTTCCCCTTGCTCCAGAGTTGTGTTTTGACGATGATGGAGAAGTAGATCTTGAGTCGGATTCGAGCTCAAGTGATGAGTCTTCTAAGGTAGAGTCCAAAAAAGATAGTCCCGAAGAGATTCGCCCCACCGAGTACCAACGTAGGCCTTCTCTCGGGAGTCGAGCAGTTGTCCCAGGAGAGTGGGCCAATCGAGTGTCGTCCGTTTGTCTTTGTAGGCTGTGTGAGCAGCTTGAGCTTCTTTTGGCATTTGTGATGGCGGCCCCGAGTGCGGGCAATAGGCTCACTTATCCACCCGAGGACTTCATCACAGTGTACCTTTACAACTTCTCAGCTGGCTTTGTGCTTTCTCCAGATACTTTCCTCAACTCGATCCTTATGTCGGTGGGAGCATGTGTTGGTTAGTTGATTCCCCAGGCCTATGCATGTATACGAGGTTATCAGCATGATATGCGGCAGTTGGGCTTGACTCCGACTGTAGATGGATTTCATTCCTTGTTCTATGTCCAAAAGTCTCCGTGTGACACCTTCTTCCACTTCTTCCCATGTCCTCAGTGCAATTTTTTTGATGGATTTCCTTCTCCTAGTGGGTTGTGGAAGAAGAATTTCTTCTATGTGAGGGATAATGGTTGGGAGTTTCCTATGGGTGGGTTTCGGAGGTTAAGATTGCCCGAGGCACTCCCGTATCCCGAAAGGAGATGGTGGAAGCTTATAGGTCTCGGGGCTTATCTAAAAATCTTCTTAACATTAGGGAGTTCTTGGATATCCCATCTTGCTTTACTTCCTTACATTGCTTCCCGCTTTACTTGTGCAATTTGACTGCTTCCTTTTCTGATATTGCTTCTACTTGCTTTTTAGGTAAGGAGAGTTACAACATTGCAAAGTTAATGGCCTATAAGAAGGAGTACGAGAAGGCCAAGGGGATGCCTGCTGCTGGCGGGAGCTCGAGTGTCCCGCCACAGAGTGATAGGCCATGTCCTTCTCCCCATGAGAGTGATAGATGCCCTTCCCACCAGGAGGGTGATCGGCGCCCCGGATCGCGCTCCAGTGATCGTGCTGATATTGTTCCGGCTCCTCGTCCTTCTTTAGGCCCTTGTGGAGGGAAGAGGCCCAAGATAAAATTCGGAGTTGGTGTTTTTGAGAGTGTTGGTCCCCTTGTTATCTTCTCCGGAGGAGTGAATCGTCGTGAGGGGATCCAGTCCCATTGGGACTATATTGATTCTAGCTTGGGACATTCCAGCACACGAGGAGCTTTATCGTCTGTTGACTAGTCCCACCTTGGGTCTTTGTCCTTCAAGGACATTGAGACTCACCTTTGCAGGGTTGTTGCTTGTGTAAGCTTCTACAGTTTCTTTGCATTTCCATTCTTCATGCTATGTCTCTTTCCTTGGCTAAGACTTGTACAAATTTTGTTGTAGATTTTGAACCTCGTTGTGGCTTCAAACCATTGAGGCAAGGTGACTGAGGCGGAGAACCATCAGCTTTGGGATAAGGTGAAGATCTTGATTGAGGATGTGGCCCATCATAATGGCAAGATGTCTGAGCTGTCGAAGGAGCTTAAGTGGGCAAAGGCCCAGCTCGACCACAAGTCAAAGATGGGGGATGTTTTCCTCCATACTTCAGTTGGTGCCCATATGCTAGCTCAGGAGAGGTCCCGCTCGATTGAGACTTAGAGAGCTTCTCCAGAGTATCGTTCCAAGTTTTCGCAGGAGTCTTCCGTCTTTTTTGACAGAGTTGATCGGCATTGCAGGAACCTTCTACGGCAGAGTGGGAAGTCTTCTAGCGAGCTGGTTGACATCTTAGACTACAACGTCTCTGATGAGGAGGAGGGAGAGGTCGAGGCCTTGGCGGATCTTCCCGACGATGCTGGTGGCGATGGAGATGAGCTTAGAGAGACTGTTGTTGCTGCTAGAGATGAGGCGCCCACTGCTTTAGTAGTGATAGTCTTTTCTATGCTTGATGGCCTTGGATTCTTGTCCACCTGTTTAGGGTTTGCTTTACGCCTTTGGATGTTTCCTTTTACGCACTTGGATATTTATCCCTCTCTTTTGGTCCTAAGATGTTTTGTTTACCCTGTGGGGCTGGATGATTTTTCGTCTTTTATATGATTATTTGTTTCCCTTTGTCATGCTTTACTTGTGATATCTGCATGTGATTTCTTGCGGGAAATTAGATTTTATTTTGCATTTTAACACCAAGGGGCGCCCTTCCGGAATTCGGAGGAGGGCGCCCCCTTGGGTTTCCAGGGGCGCCATTCTAGAGCCCGGAAGAAGCCTTCCCCTAGGATTCTGCCCCAAGTCTTTGCTTTATTCTATGTATCTTTTTCCACATGTGTTAGTATTTTTTGCCTTCTTTTTCTTGCACATTTTCATTGTGGAGATGAATTCACCGAGAATCTTGTGAGGAGACCCCTTCCTCTGGGGTCTTAGCTGGAGGAAAACGAATTTCTAGTACCTCATTGTGGGGAGTGTGGGCCCCAAGGGGTGAGTAGTAAGGTTTAGAAGGGGGTTGAATAAACCTTACCAAAATTTTGATTTAGTACTTTTAAATATTTCCAGAGTTTTACACAAATCAACTTAGTCCTTGAGGGACAACTAGGTTAGCTTACTCAGCAAAGTTACCCACTCAACAGACTCGACTAAGCTGTTGATAGTATAACTTAGCTGCTTTCAGCTAACACTTAGAATAACAGTTGATTTGGTTTTTGTTCAGCGAAAGACTTTTCATCTTTGTTGTTTTAAACTTGTTTTGCAACACTTGTTTCAGCAATTGTTATTATCAGTTGAGTTCAGCAATTATAACTTAGCAGCAGATATAAAATTATATGCAAAAAATAAAAGTGTTGTAAGTAAATAAGACACAAGCAATTTTTATAGTGGTTCGAGGATGAGGTAATTTCTCTAATCCACTCTTCTCCAACTCCTGAAGGAATCCATTAGGTAACAAGATCTTAGTTACAAAGAGATCAACAGTCCGAGTCAGCTTCGATCACACAGCCAGCTGCTCCTGGGACTCAGCTTCTTCACAAAACAGTTGTCTTACTACTTCAGCTCCTTCAAACTCTTGGATTTGATCACTAATGAGTGTAAAATATGCGTGCATTTGAGGGCTTAAAATGATATATATTTGATGCATTTGCACGTATATTTAGTGTGTTTTGATTGGTTTTCTTTGTTGGGTGTGATAGTGCGTATTCTTGTAAATTCTTACAGGAAATGGAGCTCAATTGGATAAAAAGAGATATCACATTCTAAAGTATAGGTCAATTGCTAATATACGAGCAAATATGTGAAGGAGAGAAGCATGGACGATCGAACAAAATGGAATTTCCTTCAAAAACGTCCAAATGCGCTAACAGTTTCTGACACTGGCAGGGTTTAGTATTTTGGCCATAACTTTCTCTACAAAATTGCTATTGAGATGATACAAGTGCCTATGGAAAGCTAAGAGAAAGGGATACAATCGTTATGAAGACCCTAGGAGCTAATTCGGACGATAACATGGTCTAAAATTTGTCTCACGGTCGGACCATGTGGTATCACACGGCCGTGTGAAAATGTCGGTGTGGAATGACACAACCGTGTGAAAAAGGGAAGAAAACAGTCTGATCGTGTGGGACTCTGCCAGACGCTTTTTTGGAGTTTTTCTCCAATTCAAACTCTACAAGTGATCTCTCCAAGCATCTATAAAAGGGGACCAAGTCTTGCACAAAAAATAATCATTCCATACAGCAAAAACACATCAAATAACAGAGGAACGAAGAATCGACAAGCTTCTGAGAGCAAAAGACTAGGTCGCGAAGGACACACAAGGCTTTCGCATCTAGGGAGCACAAGAGCTTTGAGGGCTTTGAGGGAGAATCCATCCTGACAAGAAGGGGTTTTCTTTCTATGTCTAAGAACTCTTGTTTGTGCTGAAACGATGTTTTAATGTTGATTTGAATTTTTCTATGAGTTTGTAATCAATGTTTTGCATATTTTTCGGATCTTAGGGGCACAATCAAAACTATTGCTTTGTATTAAATATGATTATTTATTTTCTTAATTAATTCATGCTTTCTATTTTATGAATTGGAGTGCTTATTCTTAATTGCTTGTTATTTGGCCAATAATTTGCATGTCATACTTCTAGTCCATAATCCGGGAGGTGAGTTCTAGTAAGACGAAAATCGAATTCAGACATAAATAGAGTAATATATCAGGAGACTACTTCTATTTGTGGGGAGTACTTCAATTCAAAGATATTTTGGGAGTTAGTAATAATTGTGTTGGATCGGGAGACCTCAATTATTATTAATCTACTGTTTATGTGCACAATAAACTATTTTAGGAATTGAACCCATATAATTGCATGAATTGGTTTTTAAAATTTTATTCGCATTTAATATTGTCTATAAATACACCTCCTACCTCAAACCAAAAACACAAATCCTTCACTTTCTCAAGAAACCCATCACCAAATACCTTCAAATTCTCAATTTCTCCAAGTTCTACACAAGTTTGGGGGTACTTCAAGAAATCTCAAATTTCAGATTTTTACTCTTCCACTCTTGAATTCATGGCTTCTAAGATTGTAAGAGGAACTAGGCGGAATACGAGAAGAAGGAGGGAGCCGACCCGGAGCCCCAACCCGAGCCTCAACAAATTTTCGACCCGAGGAGCCCAAAGCCTCCAATGTCAATTTTCCAAACGAAACCCACCGAGATAGATGGATTATACTCTACTTTCGTCCATAGATTAATACGAGGTATCACAATGAACCTACTCTCACGAATGTAGGTTTATTGGAAAATTTTAGGGCTTTATGTGGGAGAATTGATTGGCATGATTTTCTTAATGGGCATTGGGCTACTTACTCTGTTATTACTCTTGAATTCTTAAGTAGCTTTAAATTGATTGTGCGAAAAAGAAATCTGATGGGGATTAGATTTCGGTTGGGGAATGAGCAAAGGGAACTATCAATTGAGGATGTAAATAAAATTTATAGAACACCGGCGTATGAGGTGGACAAGCATGAGGAATTTGATAAGGATAGGTTTTGGAAAAAGATAACGGGAAGCGGATTTATACGATAGGCACTTCTAAGGCGTCTAGTATGCAAGGGAGGATAGTAAAAGGGCTTTGAGGGTTGATGAATTGCTTATAATTTGGTGTATGGCATCGGGATGAAGTGGTGTAAACGCTGCGGCTATAATAGCCCGACAATTTGATAGAATTAGAAAGAGTGAGAGGGGTGAAATTTGTATAGGGGGGATGATTACCCCTATTGCTGAACATTTTAATATTAATTTGGATGGGTATGTGGAGGCAGCTGGACCTAAGTTAATTGATTTAAATGTTCTAACAGCGATGAAAATGATAAAATTCGATGGGCGTGATTACTTGCTCATTCAGGCAGACAGAACAACAATTAGGCTCCCGAACCCTGATGCAACTTCAACCATAAATAGGGGTAACTGGCTACTTAGAGATGTGGGGGTAGAAGGGGCTACTGCTCAAGAAGAGCAGGAGGAGCAAACAAGGGATATGTCGGGAACCTCTTGCCAAGGGGGTAACCGGCCATTGACTATGAGTGAGAGGCTAGAAAGGGTAGAAACTAATGTGGGGAAATTGATAGATGACACATATCAGTTGACAGCCACCACTGATGAGTATCACCAGGAATATCTACAACGTTTTGATGCCATCACCCAATAGCGAATGCATGGATGTACGAGATGATGTCTCATATGGATCAGTGGCACATCTCACAAGGCCACTACTATCCGCCTCCACCACCTCAGTGATCTTTGTAAGTACTTATTACACATTTCTCTTTCCTTTTGATAATTTTCTCATATGTTCGGGACGAAGCATATTTTAAGTTTGGGGGGGTTGCAAAGAATGCGTAATTAAGTACTTTTGCATGTTGCATTGCATTTAGGATTGCATGTAGAAGCACTTGCATTTTAATTTTTGAAAAAAAAATCGATTTTTTTTATTTTTAGTTATTTCTGTTTTAGCATGTTTACCGCTTTAGCACGTTTAATTGCTTTTGTGTGTGGTTTTTATTTGATTCGTATGGCCAACTCCTATGATTTTACTATGAATATTTTATGGCATGATATAACATACTTGGGAGAATAATGTAATAAATTCTTGGGAGAAAAGTTATTTATTGCTTGACATGTATTAACAAAATTTGGGTATTTGAGCATGTTGCGAAAAATAAGATCGTGAGCTTTTGTGCCTTAAATCGCTTTACATTATGCGGACTTATTTTTTTCTTGAGTGTGTCATTCATGATTGATAGAACTCTAGAACTTGCTCTGGTATCTTCATCAAAGCCATGTGTGCGTGCAATTTTTGAAAATGATTTAAGGCCATCTTTGTTTAACCTACTTAGCCTAAAAAGCCTACCTATGAACTCATGATTCCCTAGTTGGCCAATTTTGAGCCTAAACTTTTATTTTGTGCCACACTGAACTTTAAAATTTACATGTTTTTATCCCTATAAATTCTTGAGCTTATAGAAAATGAATGAGTTTGGGGGAGATGCGGTGAAAATTTATGAAAAGGAGAAGTTGGCAAAAGAAAGAGGGATGAGCAGTATCTGGGTAAATAAAAAAATACATGAAGCTCGAAAAAGAAAGAAAATAGAAAAAATCGAGCAAAGCAAAAAAAAAAGAAAATTCTGAAAATTGTGAAAAAAAAAAGAGAGCTTAAGGCTAAAGAAAAATAAAAGAAGAAAAAAAAGGCCTAAGAATGAAAAAGGAGAAATAAGGGTGAAATTGAGTTGAAAAAGAAATCTGATATTATGTTGAAATTGGGTTGGTGATTTGCAAGTCCGTGCGCTTAAATTCTATTTGCTCAAGTCAAGTCACTTAATCCAAATTTTTCCTACCCTTACCAAAGAGCCTACATTACAATCTAATAAAAGTCCTTTTTGATTCTTAAATTATACACACAAAAGTGGAGAGATGTTAAGACGATTTGCAATCCTATGGTACTTCTACATTCACTGAATTGAATTTGAGCGTAAACACTTACCATACACTTCTGAGAGTAGAGTGATACACTATTTACTTGTGAGTCGTGATGTCAAGTACCCGAAAGAGTATTAATGATGCCAATTTTATGAATAACGACTTCTTAATGATGAGTTACATGGTTTCCTTGAGTATGGAGTCGAGTGTTATTTAATGTTTATATTGTTCTTGAGTGTTCTTTTGTTTTTACCCCTTATATTATTTTTTCTTAATTTGCTCGAGTACGAGCAATGCTTTAACTTTGGGAGTATTTGATGAGGGTAAAATATACGTGCATTTGATGGCTTAAAATGATATATATTTGATGCATTTGAACGTATATTCAGTGTGTTTTGGTTGGTTTCCTTTGTTGGACGTGATATTGCGTATTCTTGTATCTTCTTACAGGAAATGGAGATAAATTGGATAAAAAGAGATATCACGTTCCAAAGTATAGGTCAAGAGCTAATATACGAGCAAATATGTGAAGGAGAGAAGCATGGACGATCGAACAAAATGGAATTTCCTTCAAAAACGTCCAAATGCGCTATCAGTTTCTGACACTGACAGGGTTTAGTATTTTGGCCATAACTTTCTCTACAAAATTGATATTGAGGTGATTCAAGTGCCTATTGAAAGATAAGAGAAAGAGATACAACTTTCATGAAGACCCCAGGAGCTACGGTCCAAAACACGTCACACGGCTGTGTGAAAATACCGGTGTGGAATGACACAACCGTGTGAAAAAATGAAGAAAACAGGGGACGGAACCAGGGCCGCAGGACCCGACCATGTGAGACCACACGGGCGTGTGGGAAAGGGCTGAAATCCACACAACAGTGTGGTTCCACACGGCCTGAATGTGTGGGACTCTGCCAGACGCATTTTTTGGAGTTTTTATCCCATTCAAACTCTACAAGTGATCTCTCCAAGCATCTATAAAAGGGGACCAAGTTTTGCATGAAAAATAATCATTCCATACAGCAAAAACACATCAAATAACACATGAACAAAGAATAGAAGAGCTTCTGAGAGCAAAAGGCTAGGTCGCGAAGGACACCACAAGGCTTTCGCATCTAGGGAACACAAGAGCTTCGAGGGCTTGGAGGGAGAATCCATCCTGACAAGAAGGGGTTTTCTTTCTATGTCTAAGAACTCTTGTCTGTGCTTAAACGATGTCTTAATGTTGATTCGAATTTGTCTATGAGTTTGTAATCAATGTTTGGCATATTTTTCGGATCTTAGGGGCATAATCAAAACTGTTGCTTTGTATTAAATATGATTATTTATTTTCTTAATTAATTCATGCTTTCTATTTTATGACTTCGAGTGCTTATTCTTAATTGTTTGTTATTTGGCCAATAATTTGCATGTCATACTTCTAGTCCATAATCCGGGAGGTGAGTTCTACTAAGACAAAAATTGAATTCAGACATAAATATAGTAATGTATCGGGAGACTACTTCTATTTGTGGGGAGTAATTCAGTTCAAAGATCTTTTGGGAGTTAGTAATAATTGTGATGGATCGGGAGACCTCAATTATTATTAATCTACTGTGTATGTGCACAATAAACAATTTTAGGAATTGAACCCATAGAATTGCATGAATTGGTTTTTAAAACTCTATTCGCATTTAATATTGAAGAAGCATGTTGAGATTATGTGCCTAAGGTTGCTCCTAGAGATGTTGAAAAGACTTGTGGGGTTCACAAATTTATTTTTAGTTTATTTCTTTTAATTTCGATTTTTAGTTAGTTAAAATATTTGATTTTCAGTCGCTTTAATAAAATTCGAATACGATGTTATTATAGCCTAAGTGTTTCGAGATTCAATCCCTTAGGAATACGACCTTGCTTGCAATCATTCTATAAACTACACTGTACACTTGCAGTTGTATGAACCAAATATTTTTGGCGAACAATCACACAACCTTCCAACGAGTCTAAAGCCTATGGTTCGAACTTGAACCTTACTACTTCTCCTTCAAACATAATTTATTCTTTAAACATAATTTTTTCTTCAACTGGTGAAGTAATCTTTCCTTCACTGAATGTGTTGGATTGAGTTCCTTCAATTTTAGGCTTAGATATATTTGAAAGCTTGAGAGCATTTACAGGTTATTGCTTGATTGCTTGTAATAAACTCGGTAACCTTCTCTCACTTGATTCCTCAGCCTTTTATAGTGTAGATTTGAAATTATGTCCGTTGAAAAGATAGACACACATTTCAAGTCTCATTCGTAGGTTGTTGGCCTGTCTTGTCTTGCAGCATTAATGAGGATCGTACCATGAATTCAATGCTCTGCAGTCTTTCCTTAATTTCTGCAGGTTTTCAGGTACATCCTATTGGTTCCTTGCTTTTTGCACTCTTTCAGCAAAACAACTTTATTGCTGGCAGCCTGACACAAGCCTATTTCCAGCAAAACCTTGACTTGTCTTGACAACGGATCTCTTTCAGCTTTCTTCAAGTCTTGTCTGTTGCATACCCCTTTGACATTCGATTTCAATCATTTTGGAATGACTTAGCTGTCAATCAGCTGATTGAGACAACTTTTCTGTCACTTGACTGATCCTTCACTTGATTTCACACGGACACACACAGGTGGGTCACCTCTTCAATCTTCAATCGACTCTTGTAATCTTCAACTTAGCTGACTCCAACTCCGCTCATTAAGCCATATCTATTACAAGTTGAATTACATAGAAAATGGGGTGCCAATTTTATTTGAACATATCATTCTTGTACTTTACAAACACACTTTACAAAGCTTTTATAAAGTATAACTTATACACTGTATCAGAGCTATACATGTCTATACAAATGTATCAGAGCTTATGACGATTTCATACAAATGTATCAGAGTCTAAAAAAGTTTACAACAGGTATCAGAGTTTTAAGGCTTTACAGAATACTTACAAATTTTGTATTTACAGCTAAGTAAAATACACTTTAAGGTGTTTCAGCCGTCTTCAACGCCTCGGCTGTTTCTTTCTTCTTTCTTCATCCTCAGCTCTTTTCTGGTCTTTTTAAGCTCTTTTCCTCTTCTTGTCTTCTTCCTCTCTCTTCTTCTTTTCATAAGCTCATTTAGCAAACAGGTCTTTCCTTTTCTCGCTTTCCACCCATTCATGGTGGAGCCTTTCATTTTCGACTTCTGTCTCGTCTCCTTGCCTCTCCATTCTTTCTTTCCACTTCAATGTTAGCAAGAGTATCATACCCAGCCCAGTAGTTGATTCCCTTCTTCTGCTGATCAACATATCTGACATCTGTTGGTCCTGGTTGTGGTGGAGTACCTCTGCCTCTTCCATTATTTCCAAACCTTCCCCTTCCTTGGTGCCACTCGGCTTCTCCTCTAGAAGTGTATTGTACAGTGATTTGCGGTGGTACCGATCGCTTGAACTCTGCTTATCGGATGATTTGCATAAGTCGAGTCCTTTCTCCCAAGACAAGTCCCACACCTAGGGTAGAGTCATGTTCTTGAAATAAACTTCGCAACTAGAGTTTTAAACTCCTCTAGGGATCTCGGCCGATCATGCATCATATATTGTGATTTCTCGAGAGGGTCTTACAATTGGGAATCTTTGAGCAATCCGGTTGGGGGCCATCATACCTTGCTTTTATATCTTTGATTGTTCAGAATATTTCGCAGACTACCTTCTCGAATTCACTTCAATGGCTTGTCTTGACTTTTTCTATGCCAAATCGGCTTTCTGCTAAGGACGAGTTCTTTAGGTAGTTGGTTGAGAATTGAGGTCGTCACTTTACTCTTTGAGGGGTTAGCAAACATAATCTTCAAGGGTGGCTTCTTCACTTCATCGCCTCCCCTTGCTTGCTTCCCCTTTCCTTCCATCCTTATCACTCCTCTGTTGCTGCTTACTTTCATCTTCCCACTTTTTGGCATTATCACCAAGGGGTAGAGCCAACTGAGGGAATACTCCACCAAGGAGTAGATCAATCTTGATGTTTGTCATATCTTGTTTGTCGTGAGTCGTGGAGTATGCTGCTTGGAATTCAGATCCCAGAGCCATTATCTCAGCTGCCATCAGCTTTATCTCAGTTTGGAGCACCTTGATTTGTTATTCCATGTTGGCCTCCATCTTCTGAAGTTCTGATTTATGTTGAGCTTTGAGCAACTCCATGTCACTCTTGTGAGATTGATCCATCCTAAACATGTGGTCTCTCTGACGCTGCTGGAATTTGGCATTGTCTAAACTCCAGATCACCATTTTTGCAAATAAAGACTTAAAGTAATATGACCTGCTCACGCCTTAGTGACTTAGTCTGCCCAATTCATTCCCTTATTCTCAAAACTGCTCCTCGGATATATCCTATGATGTTTGCATCACGGTTGTCATACCATTGGTTGAGTGATGTGAATCCATGCTCCATATTTTCTATTTCTGCACAAATGGCCTTGAAGGCTTTGCGAAAGTCGGCTGCACCAGCAGACTGCACTTCAGGCCACACAACATCAAAATCGAACCCAATCGGCACCATAGTAGTATCAGCAGGAGTTCCAAGTTCTTCAGCTGGGACTTGGATGGTGTATCTAGCACTTTCCGCAGCTGACTCTGCTTCCAAAGGCACATGCGCCTCGAAGGGAAAGTAGTCAGCAAAAAAATCCTCAGTAAAAATAGGTATTTCCATGTCCTAGCCCTGTGGAGCCTTTCCATTTTCCTTCAAAATTTTCTCAGCTCTATGTGCCTCAGTTGTCTCAGCGTCATCGGCATCTTGTGCAACTATGTTAGCCTGCGGAGATGACTGATCCTAAGCTGTCTTAACAGCTTTCTCCGGCATCAGTTGTATCTTTTTTTTTAGTTGTCTTATCCTCGGCTGACTCATTAGCGTCATTGGAGGGTGATGGCACCATTGGGGGTGGTCCATCAACCATTGTGAAATTAACAGGAGCAGCCTTTTCACTGGCTTGCCTCCTTTTTGCCATAGCCTCCTCAACAACTTTGTCCTTGGATGATTTCTCAATTGGACTGGACTCAGCTTAGTCATCAGTTCCCAAGAACTCAACATCTGCGTTCTCTTGGGAGTCATGTAGAGCACTGGTTTCCTCTTCTTCAGTGTTTTCTTCTTGAGGGGCTGGCACTTCTTCAACAACCTTTTTACCTAGGGATGTCTCAACCTCCTCTAGGCCTTCACTACCCTCAGCAATCTCAACTGCTGATGGGCCTTCAGCATTCCTTTTTGTAGTCTCAACTGCAGCAGTGTCTTCGACAGAAATCCCTTCAGTAGACGGAGCTGCTTTGGGGTCTTTGGTGGCATCCTTCGGAGTCCCAACTCCTTCGATTGCACTTCCATGGCCAAGAATCTCAACTCCAGTGGCCTCGATTTCATCCTTTTCCTTAGCTGCATCAGCAGCTTCATCGGCCTGCATGGCAACCGAAGTTTCAGCTGAGACAGTCTGATGTTCTGTGAAAGTCTCACCTTCTCCTCCTAACTTTTCTTGATTTTGTTCTCCCTCTGCCTCCTCCGAACCAGCTGGGGTGGTTTGAGTTTCCCCCTCAACTGGCGCACCAGCTGAGTCTCAAGCAGTGGAGTCACTAGAAACCTGAGACACGGCTGTTTTTCCAGTTGAGTGTTCAGTCGTTAGGGCAGGTGTCTCAACACCTTCTTCAGGGAGTGGCTTAGCTAAGGCGCCCTCTTCATCACCTTCTTTAGCCTAATCGCCAACTTTCCTGGAACTTTCATCATCAGAGTGCACAGGAGATGTGGTAGCATCAATGGTTTGCACCATCTCCATATCTGGGCTTGGAGTAATCATGATAGAGGAAGATTCTCCTAGGCCCTTTGTCATTCTTTGCTCGTGCATCTCTTTGGATTCCTTTATAGCTTGCCTGAACTCAGCTTTTTCCACTGCCTCAGCAGGGTCTATTTCCTCGACATCGATGTCACTGCTGTCAGCTGGTTCTAAGGCATGCTCAGGAGCGTCTGTGAAAGCATAAGAATGAAGCTTCTTTAATTCTTCAATAGCCTTTTCCTTCTCAATAGCCTTGAGCTTCTCATTCTCCTTCTTGTCGAATAGAATATTGATGCGTGCGGTCTTCATCCAAGGCAAAGTGTGTGCACCAACATCTCCCAAAAATTCAAGGAGGTATTCTTCCTCCTCAATGAATTCAGGGCTTTCGAATTGATGCCTAGAGGTATTCTTCCAGGCACTCCACGTTCTTTAACTCTCCTGAATATCTGGATATGCAGGAGATAACATCATAAGGTCATCATCCAAAGATGGTCTCACAGGATCCTCTACTCTTGTTGTTTGAGCATCTGTCGACGGCGGAGCGTACAACCAACTCCTCGCCTTGGTCAGTGTTGTTTGATTTCTTTTTCTTCATCGCCTCACTAACAATGTTTTTCTTCTTTGGTCTCATCGACCTACATCGATAGTCTTCTCAATTTCAGTGGTGGTTTCCTCACCACCTTCAAACTTCCTTAGATCGTTGTTCTTCGACTTCTTGCATTTCCTTCACGTGCTCGAGTGCGGACTCGGCTGGCTTTTCCAAGGCCGATTGTTTTACCAATCACCTTCATTTGGCCTTTTTTCCTGTTTTTAGCTTTTTCAATGCAGCTCCCTTCATTGGCACGACAATGCGCTTCTTCTTGACGACTAGAAAAGGTACAATAGGTTTCTTCTCGATCTCATTTCTTTGGGACAAAATCGGAGTTCTTGGACGATCGTAGGGCAGTGCTTTGCTTTCAGCGGCTGCATGGGCAGGGGCAGGCTTTGCTATTGCAGCTCTCTATTCTTTTGAATAGGCTTTGGAGAAGGAGCTTTGGCGGTTGTAGCAGTGTCCTCTGGGATAGGATCAACTGACTCACCTTCGCTGGTGTCAGCTATTCATGCATGTGCTTGTCTCTGAGCACCTAAGAGGTTTACATTGAACATTCTCTTGTTTACGTGGAAAGGTTTCCCATGTCCGAGAGGAATCCCCTTCACCTCCATCAAGTGGCCAATCCCAAGGCCATACCCCAGCGAACTCACAAACAGACCAACATCGTTAATGGTCTTGTTTATAATGTTCTGGCAGATTTGGTTGAAGATGAACTCAGCCCAATTCACATTCTTCTCTTCCATAATCGCAGCCATGACAGTCAGCTTCGTCCGAGACAACTGGTTGAAGCTGCCAAACTTCATGTCCACACATTTGGAAACGACATCCATCAGTTTGTGATAGTCTTCCTTGATTAACGACTTCTTGGCTATGTAAATAGCCTTAGCATCAGACTCTGGCTTGGTGATCTCCTTCCATGCCACAGCCAGGTTCACGTCTTTTTCAGTAATCTCCTTCATACCACTTGAAGAAAGGTGGCAATGAGTAGCCAAATCCGCAGCAGTTATCTTGATGTATGCGCTATGGACGGATGACCTTATCTCTCCATCGTGAACCTCAGTGTTCATGTAGAACATTGCTACCTCTTCAAGGTATGTATGCGAGAACTCCTTGGTGAGAAATCGCTTGAGGCCAGATTTCTCTAACTTAGCAGTTATCTTCTTCGCAAGGGCTTTGTCAGCCCCCTACTTCACTATCCCGTCAAAATCCACCATGGAATCGGAATAGATCTTCTCAGCCATCTTTATAAAATCATAACTTGAAGCCATTTCTAGAAAATGAATGGTGAAAAAACTTGAACTTCGAACGTTGTAAGAACTAGGGTTTTGCCTTAGTTCCAGAGAGAGAAATTTGGTATATAAGGGATGTGAGGGGACAGTTATAAGAATTTGAAAATATTGATCAAGATCAACGGTTGAGATTAAAAGCTTGAAACCGTATTAATTTCCCCGCATTAAATGCAGTCAGCATTTATATCCAATCATAGGCCAAGCGTGTACGGGCTTTATTCTGACACCATAATTACGCTGATGTAATGCCTAAAAATATTTCCGCTCGCAGAAAATGACTGCGTTTTATCACTTAGCTCATAAATAACTCAGCTATCTTCCAAAAGTGATTTAACTCTGCTTCTCTCTTCTCATTGATGATCACTCAACTGTCAGCTAACTCGATACAACTGACTAGCCATCTTGACGGTTTCACTTGGCTGGAAATGAAATTTTGCTATTTTTCATCTATCTTCTTTGACTCTGTTGATTGAGTCTTCTAAGTCTCTTAACTCAGCTCAATCAGTCCTAGCTCATTCTTAAGCTCTTCAAATCTTGATTCACATAATGTCTTAGTGAATATATCAGCTAATTGCTTATCAGTTGAGATGTATTCCAAAGTGATGTCTTTCTTTTCAACATGATCTCTTATTAAGTGATATCTGACATCATTGTGCTTAGTTCTAGAATGCAACACTGGATTTTGAGTAATTGCAATAGCACTAGTGTTATCACACATAATTGGAATTTCCTTTTCTTCTATATCATAATCGCTCAGTTGTTGCCTCATCCATAGAACTTGGGCACAACAGCTGCCTGCAGCTATGTACTCTGCTTCAGCTTGGATGTAGCTATTGAATTTGTTTCTTGCTAAACCAAGAAACTAGTCTATTTCCAAGCATTTGACAAGTGCCAGATGTAGTTTTCCTGTCCACTCTACATCCAACATAGTTTGAGTCTGAGTAGCCAATCAGACTGAATCCTCCATCTTTTGGATACCATAAGCCAACTTCTTGGCATCCCTTTAAATATCTTAGGATTCTCTTGGCTGCAGTCATGTGACTCAATTTTGGTGCAGATTGAAATCTAGCACATACACCTACAACAAAGGTGATGTCTGGCCTACTTGTTGTCAAATATAGCAATGATCTAATGAGAGCTCTATATCTGGTTTGATCTACAGCTTTTCCATATGCATCCATATCCATTTTGATCGATGTATTCATGGGAATCTTCATTGATGACTTCTCTACCATACAAAATTTCTTCATTAAATCTTTGGTATACTTGGTTTTATTTATGAAGGTTCCATCCTTCAATTGCTTGACTTGAAGACCTAGGAAGAAAGTCGGCTCTCCCATCATACTCATTTCAAACTTTCCTTACATGAGGTTTGAAAACTTGTCACACAACTCTTTATTTGTGGATCCAAATATGATGTCATCCACGTAGATTTGAACAAGCAATATACTCTCCCTGTCTTGAATTCTGAAGAGTGTTCTATCAATCTTGCCTTTGGTGAATCCATTGTCAATGAGAAACTGAGACAATGTGTCATACCAGGCTCTTGGTGCTTGTTTCAATCCATACAAAGATTTCTTGAGCTTGTAGACTTTATCTCCAATAGTTTTCTGCTCAAAACCTGGAGGTTTCTCCACATAGACTTCTTCTTCCAAAAGTCCATTCAAAAATGCACTTTTCACATCCATTTGATACACAATAAAGTTCTTGTGTGCAGATAAGCAAGAAATATCCTAATTGCTTCCAATCTAGCAACAGGAGCAAAGGTTTCATCAAAATCTATACATTCTCTAGGCAATATCCTTTGGCTACCAATCTTGCTTTGTTTCTTATAATAGATCCTTACTCAATCATCTTGTTTCTAAATACCCACTTAGTACCAATAAATTTTGGTGGGTAGGCCTTTGGGCCAATTCCCAAACTTTGTTCCTTTCAAACTTATTCAGCTCTTCCTGCATAGCCTGAATCCAATGTGTGTCATCCAGTGCTTGAGACATATTTTTAGGCTCTATCTGGGAAATGAAACAAATAAACTTAGATTCGTGTTGGGCTCTGGATCTGTTTCTTACTCCATCTCTAACATTTCCAATAATCAACTCAGGTGGATGGTCTCTCAGCCATCTCACATCTGGTTGGAGTAAGTCTGCTGGATTCAGACGTCTCGCATGTAAGTTGCCTTGAACAACTTCTTCATCATCATTCAGCTGCAGACCTTCCAGCAGTCTCTGAGATTCAGCTATCTCATAATCATCAGAGTTGAGTGCTCTCACATCTGCTTCAGCATAGGAACTCTTCTGCATAGTTGGCTGATTCTTCTTCTCATCTAACTCATCTATGTCTTCTCCATTCACATTGGGTTGATCAAAAACCACATGGTGATATATTCTTCTGTGACCATAGTCTTTTTGTTCAGTATCCCAAAAAGATACATTCATCAGCTTTAGCATCAAAAGCTTTTAGATTGTCCTTGCCATTGTTGTGGATGAAGAAGTTACATCTAAAGATATGAAAATATCCAACATTTGGCTTCCTCTCTGTCCAAATTTCATAGGGGGTTTTGGACAGCTGCCTGTTAATCATACACCTATTATGAGTGCATCAAGCAGTATTAATGGCTTCAGCCCAAAATCACTTAGACAAACCAGCTTCAGCTAACTTGGTCCTCTCAGCTTCCTTAAGAGTTATGTTTTTTCTTTCAGCCACTCCATGCTGATGTGGAGTTCTTGCGGCTGTCAACTCATGAGAAATACTATTTTCAACACAATACTGAGTTTTGGTCCCATTGACTAACTTAGTTCCCCTGTCAGACCTTATCTTTATGATGGTTTGACTCTTCTCATCAGCTGAGGCAACTTTGCAAGGTTTCCTTCTTTTTACACATGAAGATAGTCCATGTATATCTTGAATAATCATCCACCACCACTAGGGTGTATTTTTTTCCACTAATATTGGTTGGTTCAACAGGACCAAATAAGTCCATATGCAATAGGTGCAATATTCTTGTTGAAGAAAGACTTGGCTTATCCTTAAAAGATGATTTGATTTGCTTTCCCATCTGACATGCATCACAAATGCTTTCTTTCTTATATAATGAGTCAGACAATCCTTCCACAAGATGACTCCTTGTAAGCTTGTTGATTGTCTTGAAGTTCAGATGACTTAGCTTCTTATGCCACAACCAACTTGATTCGGTTGTACTCTTTGCTAGCAGACATGTGCTTGGTGTAGCAGTTGACCAATCAACTACATACATGTTCTTCTACCTTGTTCCTTGAAGTACTATTTCATTTGTTTCAGCATCCTTGATTTGGCAAACTCCCATGTTGAATCCCACATCGTAGCCTTTGTCACAGAGTTGGCTGATGCTTAGCAGATTGAAGTTGAGGCCTTCAACATATGCAACATCTGTGATTTCCAGTCCATTTTTCTTAATGGATCATGTGCCTTTGATATCCCTTGGAACTGCATTTTCTCCAAATATGACTTTTGCACCTTTGATTTCCTTGAATTTTGACAGATTTTTCTTGTTTCCTATCATGTATCTGGAACAACCACTATCCATGTACCAGGTTCCTTGGTATTCAACTGTTCTCTGAACCTGCAATCAAGGAAAATAGTTTTTAGGTACCCATATTTGCCTGGGTCCTGAGGGGTTAGTGCTATAAGGTGTTCCAACAAACCTACAGCCAGATGATCTGACTCTAAAAGATTGCCACCTATCAGTTCCATAATTATAATGCACATTAGCAAATTGCTTGGGGGTTTTAGGATCATACAGTTGTCTCTTTTGTCTATATGTTGTGCGTGTGTTTGAGCATTTGCTTTCTTGGGGTAATAGTGGAATTTTTGTGCATGTTTGGTTTTGTGCCTGGGTGTATATGTGTGCTGATTATAGCTCTTTTGCCTTGGGAATGACCTTTGATGAGGTTGAGGTCTTTGCCACTTTGGCTTGTATCCCATAGGTCTTGACTGATATCTCACTTGGTTATTACAATCAACTTGGCTTGGATAATTTCTATCATTCCCATCATATGATTTTCTTTGCTAAAATCTCTGGGGGGGTTTGTTAGCTCTGTTTAGATTTCACAGAGTATTTTCTGTTTGGAGTCTACTGATGGACCTTTCTGAATTTGGTTTCAGCTGTCCTGTCAGCATACTCTACTGGCTTCTTGCCTTTTCCCTTGCATCCAAGGCCAGTATGGTTGTGATTGTGTTTTTGAGTGGGTGTAGGTGCAACATATATGGCTTTGGGTTTTGGATTCCCCCATTTCTTGAGGATCCTTTTTCCATAACCACTCTTGGGACTTGAGCATACACAAAGGATTTAAATCCAATGCTTGTCTTATCGCCACTTTTTTTTGAATCATTATAAGTTCATCCAATGATTTGGATGCTTTCTGAATGAAGCAATCACATTTTTAAGATCTTTTTCTTATTTTCTATAGCAGCTAAGTCTGATTGGATCTTGGCAATTTCAGCCTTCAGCTTAGTATTCTCATCAGCTATGTGACTTAGAGTACTCAGCTCTTTAGTTAGCTGTGAGTTTTGGCATTTAAGATGGCTATTTTCCTCATTTAATAGTGTGTGAGAGGTTTTGATGTGTTCAAAAGCTTTCATCATTTTGCCAATTGAATCATAAAGAATTATGGGTAATGAAGTGTTTGTGTCACAATCACTATCACTAGAATCTGAATGAGATGAGTTAGAGTGTACCTCATCTTCTTGATCTTTTGAATCTTGTTCTTTGGCCATGAGGCAGATTAAAGCCTCTTCCTCTGTGTCACTTGATTATTCTGCTTTATTACTAACTGAGTCTGCTGGTTCTTTGCACTTGGTTGTTTCAGCAGTCTCAACAGCCAATATGGCTTTCTTCTTTTCTTGTCTTCTTTCTCAGAAGACTTTTCTATCCTCTTCATTTATGTACTTGTTGAATGGTGGATAAGGACAGTCAACAGCAAAATGTCTCGGTTGCCTGCAGTTCCAACCCCGGTTCTCAGCTCTTTGCAAGTTAGCTATATCAATCCTTTGATTATCAGCTCTCTGATACTCAGTTCTTTGATGTTCAGCCCTCTTGGGTGGTCTGTCCTCCCTTGCTTTGGAGGGTGCTGAGTGTCTTCTTGAGGATTCACCCTTGTTCCTTTTATAGTTGTTGAACCTTTTTACCATTAGGGCAATCTCTTCTTTGTCGATTATCTCTTTTGGCTCAACTTTCTTTCCTTCACGGCCATGAGTGCAAAATTGTCTTGGGCACGATTGTCTCCTCTTGTTCCTTTCTTCTTAGCTCAAACTCTTATGCTTTAAGGTCGAGAGAATAACTCATGGTTAGATGTTTTGGAGAGATCCATGGAATGTCTCCGGGGCCATGACCTTCATTTCCCACTCGGTGGGGAGATCTTAGGATCTTCATACACATCTCCTTTTGTGTGTACTCCTTTCCCCGAGCTGAAAGTTCATTGGTGATTTCGTGAATCGGCATCCCGGTGGTCGGACATTCACCGCAATCATTTTAAAATTTTCAAATTTTTGGATCGCAATGATTAACTTGTTTTCTTTGATTTGATCGGACCACTTCACAAATCAAAGTGAGTTTTTCCTAAGTTTCTTTGGTTGATTTGCAAGATTTGACTTTATTAAACATAGCCTTATCCAAGGTTTTATAAAGAATGTCCTTGGCGACATTGTCAAGATTGTATCTCTTTCTATCTTCGTTGGTCCAATCACAACGAGGCTTTTCAACCATATAGTCTGGGCTTCAAGCCACAAAGATCTCTCCTTTAGCAAGAGGTGCTCTTCTTTCTTACAGATGTTGACCTTTAGAATTTGCAAAGTGGCTCATCCTCAATCACTAGCCACATCTCATCATGCATGGTGATAGATGAGCTCGCATACGAATTTTTAAACATGGAAATTCGAGTTAGATTTGCTTCCATGATAATAACTTTGCTTTTGAAATAAAAGCCTTAAAAATCAAGTGTTGATTCTTTTGAAAAAGAATGAGATCTAGTTCAAGAACTAGTGCGGAAGGCTCAATGAACCAATCGCTCTAATACCACTTGTAGGTCACAAGCGGTGAGTAGTAAGGTTTAGGAAGGGGGTTGAATAAACCTTACCAAATTTTCGATTAGTCCTTTTAAATATTTTGATTTTTACACAAATCATCTTAGTCCTTGAGGGATAGCTAGGTTGGCTTACTCAACAAACTTACCCACTCAACAAACTCGATCGAATTTGTTGATAGTACAACTTAGCATTCTTTGTCGCCTAACACTTAGAATAACAAAGTTGATTTGGTTTTGTTTGGAAGACTTTTCACTCTTGTAGTTTTAAACTTGTTTTGCAACACTTGTTTTAGTAATTGTTATTATCAGTTGAGTTCAACAATTATAACTTAGCAGCAGATATAAAATTATATGCAAGAAATAAAAGTGTTGTAAGTAAATAAGACACAACGAATTTTTATAGTGATTCGAGGATGGGGTAATTCCTATAATCCACTCTTCTCCAACTCCTGGAGGAATCCACTAGGTAACAAGATCTTAGTCACAAAGCGATCAACAGTCCGAGTCAACTTCGATCACACGGCCATCACACGGCCCGATTGCTCCGGGACTCGACTTTTCTTCACAAAACAGGTTGTCTTGCTACTTGACCCAGTCAAACTCTTGGATTTGATCACACAACCTTCCAACGAGTCTAAAGCCTCTGGTTCGAACTTGAACCTTACTACTTCTCCTTCAACCTTGGAGAATAGACCCCTTTTGTTCTTTAAACAGGATTTTCTCTTCAACTGGTGAAGTAATCTTTCCTTCACTGAATGTATTGGATTGAGTTCCTTCGAATTTAGGCTTAAGGATATCTTTGAAAGCTTGAGAGAATTTGCAGGTTATTGCTTGATTGCTTGTATGCTTGTAATAAACTCAATAACCTTCTCTCACTTGCTTCCTCGGCCTTTTATAGTGTAGATTTGAAATTATGTCCGTTGAAGAGATAGACACACATTTCAACTCTCACTCGTAGGTTGTTGGCTTGTCTTGTCTTGCAACATTAATGAGGATCATACCATGAATTCAATGCTCGCACCTTTCCTTAATCTCTCGCAGGTTTTGGTACATCCTATTGGTTTCTTGTTTTTGCACTCTTTCACCAAAACAACTTTATTATTGGCGCCTGACGTGCCTATTTTAAAAACCTTGACTTATGTTGACAACGGATCTCTTTCACTTTCTTCAAGTCTTTTTTCACGCATACCCCTTTGACATTCGATTTCAATCATTTTGGAATAACTTAAGCTGTCGATCGAGACGACTTTTCATCACTTGATCGATCCTTCACTTGACTTCACACGGTGACACACGGTTGGGTCACCTCTTCAATCTTCAATGGACTCTTGTAATCTTCAACTTAGTCGACTCCAACTCAAATTATTCACCTATCTATTACAAGTTGAATTACATAGCAAAATGGGGTGCCAACTTCCTAATCTAAGTTTTACATGGTATCATCAAAATCTAAACATAAATCTTTCTAACAGTGAGGCTCCTCCCATCCGGTCTTAGCCGAAAGGGGTCATCCCACCGGGGTTTTAGCCGGCCTGAGGTTAATTACTAGGACCTCCATGAGGAGGCCCCTCCCATCCGAGGTCTTAGCCGAGAAAGGGTCATCCCACCGGGATCTTAGCAGTAAGGTTAATTACTAGGACCTCCATGAGAAGGCCCCTCTCATCCGGGGTCTTAGCCGTAAGGGTTCATCCGACCCAGATCTTAGGGGGAGAGGTTAATTACTAAGACATCCATGAGGAGGCCCTCCCATTCGAGGACTTAGCCCAAAGGGGTCATCCCACCCGGGGTTTAATCTAGGCGAGGTTAATTTTCTAGAACCTCCGTGAGAAGGCCCCTCCTATCCAGGGGTGTTAGCAAGAAAAGATAGGGTTTGTTAAGGAGAGTATCTAATTGGTCATTGACCGTCTGTCATCGCCCAGGCCATATGTGGCCATTAATCGCACTGGCCATGTGTGGCCATTAATCGCATTCACAACATTAAAGTGCTTTTATTCATTATAATGAAAGCTTTACGCCGCAATAGGCGGAAATATAATCGAAATGTAAATATTAAAGCCTCTTCGGCGAGAAATAAGCGAAAATAATCAAATACCAAAATCCCAGGAGTCTATGGAGAGCTGGTGTCTATGGTTGTGTGGTGCTTTCATCATTCGGTCTCAAGCGCTTGCTCATCTTCAAGGTGGCCACATAGCATTCTCGAGCCATCTTGATCTCTCATTGGGTCTCCTATCCCCGTCCGTGGGGAATTTCGGCTTCAAGTGCACCGTAGTAAGGGGATGGCTCAAAATTGGTTCAAGCTTGGCCTCCCAAAATTAGATTGTACGAGAGGATCGTCTACCATAAATAAACGGACCATCTTTGTGATTTGATGTGGGGCGTCCATGCCCAATATGAGCAGCAAATTGATTTCTCCTAAGGACTTGATTACCTCTCCAATGAAGCCAATCAACGGTGCCAAAATGGGAACTACTTGCGCTGGGTCGATCTTCATTTTGTCAAAGGCTTCCCGAAATATAACGTCCACTATGCTCCTGGTATCTACCAAGACCTCTTGACCATGAAATTGGCTAATAAAACATGTATGACGATGGCGTCAAGGCAAACTTGGGTTTTCGAGATATAGTCTTGAGTGTCGAAGGTGATATACATGCCCTTGGCTTGAGGATGTTCCACGATTATTCTCTTGGATGGGTGCTCCTCGAGTCGCCCTCTTCTTTCCTTGTTACATTCCCGGAGAGCACTCCGAGCGTCCTTTGCCTCCGGATATCAAATTGATGACCCCGATAATATGATTGTCGCGCTTCTCCTCCCTCTGGCAATCTGAGCGGCGCTGGACTTGTGGAGGTTCCTCTTCATGCGGTCTTGGATCTCGACGAAACTCACTTTGATCCACATAGTCCTTGAGGTGACCTTTTTGGATGAGTCGATATATCTCCTTCTTCAAGATGAAACAGTCTTCACTGGTGTGCCCCCTGTCTCTGTGATATCGACTGTATAAATTAGAATGTGTCTGCGAAGGATTGTTCCTCAATGGTTGTGGGGGATCGATGATCCCCTTCTTCTGGGCGGTTATTAACACCTCTATTACTGGAGGGTTGAGAGGAGTATAGCTTTGCCCATGATCCTTTCTTGGACCCTTCTGTGACGAGTTCTTATCTTCTTCCCGGGACTTGCGCTTGATTCCGTGTTCAGGCTTGGTGGACTCCTCCACTCGAATATGCTTCTCCGCTCGGCTTAATAGCTCCTCCATGTTGAATGGAGGCTTCCGGGCTATAGATTCCTTTATACGCCCCTAGCATAAGCTCTGTTGTAATATTCCAGCCAAGGTCTCGTGTTGGACGATGGCAACTTCATTGACGGCTTCCATGAACCATTTCATAAATTCTCGTAGTGTTTTTCTTCTTCCTTTTGCTTCACCCGAAAGAGGTGAGCAATAGTCTTGGGACATCTTATGTTGATGGAGAATGCTGCATAAAAGTTTTGAGTGAGCTTATCCATCCCCAGAGGATAGATCCCACCGAGAGTTGATTGAACCACGCCAGTGCCCTCTTCATCAGCTTAGTGCGGAACTCCTTGCAGTAGGAGGCATTCGTCATGTCATAGAGATCCACCTTGGCGTCAAATTTGTCCAAGTGTTCTTACGGGTCTCCAGTCTATCATACTCCTGTAGGTTGGAGGTCTTGATTCCTGATGGCAATGGTTTAGACAAAATCACAGAGGCCAAAGGGCTCCTCTTCATCAATGCCATGGCCTGCGAGTTGGCTAGGCTAGGCTACACTGCTTGAGATTCTTCAACCGGTGGCGGATCTTCACAATTCTGATTTTCACCGTGACCTTCCTCTCTCTCATCTTGATCATCCCGGTCAGGGTCTTCAGCGGCGGGCGGAGCCCGCGATGGTCTTCCTGCAGCATCTGTTGCGGCTTGATGTCTTAAAGCATTATGGACAGCTTCATCCAGGAGAGCCTGGAGGGCTTCCCGGGATAGACAAATTTCTTCAACAGAAGGAGCCCTCCCAGGAGGAGGGGGCGACACCCCTCTTGCGAACGAAAAGGGGGCGGCATTCCTCCAGGAGGAGGAGGGCTGGCTTCTCGTCTTCCAGGCGGTCCTTCTTCTGCTGGTCTTCGGCGCCTCGGCCTGCAGCTTGAGATCCAATTTCACGTGCTTGCGATCGAGTTTGCATCTTCATTTACTTTGACTCTTTCACAGACGGCGCCAAAATGATGCTGCTTTTTAAGGCAAATCACCAAGTCAACGAGGTTGACCAAAATCCTCTTCCCGAGAGGGAAGTCTTCATGTCGCTTTCTTTCCAGTGAAGTCTTCACTTCTTCACTCTTCCCGAAGGGGAAGTCTCTCGTCTTCTTCTTGAGTTGGGAAATCCTTTGATAGGAACTTGCTCCGCACACACACGCAAATGTTAGGGCCCCTGGGGTTGTCTGGGAGGTCCTGTTTGATAAATGGTTTTATCATGATTTTGATGATTTTGATTTTACACCAAAACAATGTTTTTAAAAGGTTGTCCAAATACTCCTAAATGATTTAAAATGGTTTTAATATTTTTCGGAGTATTTCCTCAAGTTTATTTTCGATATAAAATTGGACAACATATTTAATGCTTTTAAGTCAACGGGTTCTTACATTGAAACTATGTTGTCCTAATACTCCCAATTGATCTAAAATGTTTCTACTATTTTTTTTGGAGTATTTATTGGAATTTATATCGGACAATACTTTATGTGTAAATGTTTTACTTCATCAAAACTATATTTCTAATGTTGTCCTAAATACTCCCGATCGATTTAAAATGTTTTTACGAATTTTTTGGAGTATTTCTTGAGGTTTATTTTTGATAAAAATCGGACAACTTGTCATTGAGGAGGTCGACGGGTCGACGTCGGCGAGCCATTACTGGGAACAAGTTTCGTGGAAATGTAAACTTGAGAACTCTCAAAATTGATCAAGTCTCAACAGGTCGCACATAGGCTCGACCTGGTCGAGGTGCCCCTCGACCGGTTGCCCTGTGTTAATTTGGTGCTATATGTTTCAAACTTCTATTTCGTGCGGCCATCGGTCGCCTTAAGTTAATGACAAAATTCTAACCGTTGTGCAACAGACATGACTTTTCCTAAATTGTGGGATTGATTTCTAACAGCTATAATCTTGATTTTAATTGCAATTTTTTTGTAGAAATCAGATTCCAAGAGGAGCCTATCAAGGATCAATCATCTCCTATAAATAGAGGAAGAATTGAAGCAACACAACAAGAGAGAAAACTACAACACAACAAGATACACTCAAGAATACACTTGTTCTTACATTGTCTTATTTCTTGTTGTAATTTGCCTAGCTATTCACTTTCACATTCTTGAGGTCTAGGCTATTCTTGATTACACTTGCGCTCTATTGTATTATCAATTATCGAGTTGTTAATCTTGAATTTGTGGTCGAAATCATTCAAACACAAGATATCCTTGTGAGTGTTCTTGTGGTAAGAACACACTTGGGTGATCTAGGTGATAGGTGTAAGAAGATTGTGGTAATCTTCTTGTTGAGGTGTTGAAGAGTGTGGTGCTCTTCAAGGGTGAAGATTGTGGTAATCTTCACAAGGTGCCGTTGGAGATTGTGGTAATCTTCAAGTGAGATTGTGGTAATCTCAAAGGTGGTGTTGAAGAAGAGTGTGGTGCTCTTCAAGGTGTTGGTGTAAGATTTTGTTGTAATAATTTTGGTAATTATTAATAAAATCTTTTTCTCTTTCAAATCCATCCCTGAGGATATCTTTGGGGTGGTAGAGGATTAGGCCCTAGGTGGGTTGAACCTCTTTAAATCGACGCGTGTTGCTTACATTCCGCACCTTTATATTTGTCTTTGAGCATTCGGTTTTAAAAAAGAGGGATAAATCGAAAAAGATGGAGATAATCTATTCACCCCCTCTAGATTATCGTAGCCTCTTGGACTTACAAGTGGTATCAAAGCCAAACTCTTTGGCAAGCTCGTTTCACATCGCGAGTGAAGAGAAACGATCGACGGCTACTCTGAAGAAGCTCATCTTTCCGGCACCTCCACCACCAAGCCACCTCGGTTTGATTCCAAAATTTTATATTTTGGAAAGAAAGAATGGAATGCTACTTACAAGGTTGCGGGTTCGATATTTGGAACACCGTCATCAATGGAGAATCCATTCCGATGAAAGATACACCACACACTCAAAAGGCTTCAAAAGCTCAATGATGAAGAGAAGAAAATCATCTCCTTAAATGGTAAAGCTCTTAATATTTTACATTGTTCACTTACCACTTTGGAATTTGATCATGTTGTAGGTATTCGATTGGCACATGAAGTATGGCAAAATTAGAAGCCATCTATGAAGTATATGCAAATGAAAGGAGCAACTCAAAAGCATCTACTTCACAAATGGATACAACATCAAATTCAACAACATGGTATAAGCCTTCTACAACCTCCCATGATGAACAAGTTGAACAATGCCTCATGGGCATCGAAGAAGAAACGAGGTAAGTTCTAAACCTCTACTTCTTATGACAATGAATTGCAAAATGAATATAGTGACTTGCAAAATGATTATGATGAGCTACAAGATGAATTCCAAAACTTACTTGTTAAATACAAAAATTTGAAAAAGGAATTCATTGTTTTAAAGAATGATAAGGATAGTTTATTTACTTCCTATGAATCACTATCATGTGCTCACACCACCACTCTTGACAAGGTTAGAAACCTTGAGAAAGAAAATAGTACTCTTGTTGAGGATATAAATTGCTTGAAAAATGATTTATCTAAATCCAACTTGAGTACCGATAAGATGACCAATATTGTTGATGGTTGTGATAATTCGAAACTAGAACTTGATCATAAGCCTAAGGGTGTTAATCACATGAAAAGGAACCAAGTCTCTAAGCACGTTGGTCATTATGCTCCTAGAATTATTACATGCTTTTATTGCGGTAAAAAGGGTCATACGGTAAATACTTGTCGGGCTAGAAATAGCTCCAATTATTGTTGGAGACCTAAAAGTCTCAAGACTAATCCCAAAGGACCCAAACACATAAAGGGTACCACAAAACAATGTCATATTAGGTACCGTGAAATAATGATCGAAGAAAATTTATACCGACAAGAAGACATCAAATGACCGTTTCATTTGATCAAAGAAGGAGAAACTATTTTAAACAAAGCCAATTTCCAAGAAGAGGGTATAATCAAAAATGGGAAGAACACAATCCTTGAAATGGCAAAGACATCATCAACAAGATGATTTTCAAAGAAGAAGAGACTTTCAACAATGGGAAAGCAACAAACCTTGGAAATGGAGCAATCAAAGAAGTCATCATCAACAAAGTGACTTCTCGAGGGAAGATATCATCAACAATGGGAACGACACAACCCATGGAAATGGCGTAATTGGTAACCCGTATCTCCTATTTAAATATGCATTTTATTTTGTTATTATGCATGCTTTTATTTGTGTCTTAATTGCAAAATGAGTTTTCAAATATTTATTTTTTAATTAAGGTCTTCAATATATACTTGTGCTTTTAAAATATTTTTTAAGAAGACCTTATATGATGTTTTTAAAACTCTTGTGCATTTTTGTAGACTAAAGTGTGTTATCATCTTTTATGGATTTTTATGGCATGAGCTTACTTGTGATATCTCTTAGCCTACACTTTTATCATTATGATTTGTGCTAGATATGTTTTAAGAATTGTGTAGGATTTACATATTTTCACAAATGGCCATTTACGTCATTATTTGTCAAGAAAGGCATAAATTATCGAGTACGTTTACTTGTGTTATTCTTACTCTTATAGACTCGATATATGTATTGCCATGTGCCTATGTGCTTGTTTTTCATAGTATTTCATACAAGTACCATTAAGAGGATTTTTAGATTTTTTGAAAGGCACTATTCGATATTTGATTGCACATATTTGCCGTATCAACTCTTGTTCAAATACTTCTTTTAAATAAGGTCTCAACTATATGCTTTCGGATTTTCAAATTTCAAAAGAGACCTTTTGTAGCTTTCTTAAGCTTATTTGAACTTGCATGATTTATTAGACTCTTGATGATCTTCTAAATGCATAGTATGTGTTTATTGCTTCATGGTCTATATATATAGTGTCTATTTCTACTAAGTTCTTATGCAAGATATTTTTTGTGATTGATGATTGAGGCATGTTTTACACTTGGACTATTTTTCTTGCTTATATAAGCGATGCCGGTAATGAGTTTGTTAAGTTGTGTAGATGAGAATGAAGTACTCCAAATATTAGTTACCTCAAAATATTTGGATGTAAATGTTCTATTATGAACACCTTAGATCAATTGGATGGCCTATGATGATAGTGATGAAGAAGACAAAAAGGATATTCCGGAACAAACTCGATGACCAAGGCAACATTGGTCGAACTAAGGCGAGGAGTTAAGCATTGAAGGAAGAAGAACCATCTCAACCTCTATGGCTAAAGATTGACAAAGGTTGAGAAAGGCATATCGCCGACAAACAAATTCGAGGTATGTTTTCTTGTATTATTTCTATAGACGACATTCCATATGCCTTATGTCTATATGCTCGACTTCAAAAATTATCCCAACGAATCTCATTAAAAGTGCCATTAAAAGAAATTTTCAAATAGTTGAAAGGCACTTCTTCGTATGACTTGTTTGTATCCAAAGCTTTAAAACGTTCTTATTTTTTTTTTTGGGATAACAAGTTAGGTATCTATTATACGGTTATTCATATTCAAAATTTGGTTCGTCATAATCGAACTAAACATATTGAGATTCGATATATTTTTAAAGGGATTGTGATTTTTAAAAACTTGAGATGTGTTTAATTCCGTCTCTCAAGGATAACTCGCGGACTTTTTGATCGTTAATCACGAGTATTTTACCTCATTTCGAGCTTGATTATGACATAATGTATATTGAATGAGGTCTACGTTTTCATTTTGCACGTTTTAAAACTTAGGCGAAAAATCGGATTTTTGGATCAAATTTCGGATTTTCTAAACGAGAAAAGAACCATGGTGATTGGGGGCAAGGCGGCCAGTCGTGCCGTCGGCCGTCGCCCATGCCCTGGACCTTGGTCGCCTGGATGATTTTTGGCTAAAAATAGTTATGTTTCAGAGACTTCGCCATTTTGGCTTATTTTGTCCATTTTTCGTCCCCTTCGCAAATTGCACACAAATTTCACTCCAAATTTGTTTTATTGCATACATTTTATATTTTGGGGATTATCTAGCCCCGTTATCATCATCATTGCCGTCTTTACCGATTGAATGGTAAGAATTTCACCATCTTTAGCTCAAATGGGTTGAACCCTTGAGTTTGTGGCTCATATGTATTTTCTTGATGTAATTCATATATGTTTGTGATGAGCTTATTGATTGTTGATGTATGATATTTGTTATATTGTATTTGGTGATGAAAAACTTGGCTTGATTTCATTTACAAGGGCTATATATATCTTTCTCAATTTTTGACGCCCGCCAAGTGTTCGATAAAACGTTTCAATGAAAAATTCATCACCTACATGATTCCCGATTTCAAAAGTCTTATACATTTTTAGAGATCATGTTTTGCTTATCAAATGAGTTTTCATAAACCTCTACAAGTCGTAGATTCGACTTTTCCTCCTATTTGGTTTATAAGCTTCAATGCTCAAATAGCTCGATACATCGGTTTTGTTGCACACTTTGATATGAATATATGATGTATTTATCGTGCTAACATTCTTTTTGATGATTCCAAAGGGGGAGAAACAGGTTATGAGCTCTTTAGCTCAAAGAAGCTAAGATAAGCTCAAATGAAAAGAAGTTATAAGCTATGGCTTCCTAAAGCCATAAGTTGTGTATGACTCTTGGTTGTAGTATGGACTTATTTATGTTTCTAATGATGTCTCTTTGACAGGGGGAGCTTTTAAGTTATTGATACTTAAGCTCAATATTGAAAAGCTAAGTTTTTAGCTTATGTTTAAGTTGCTTCTATATAACTCTTGTTGTGCATGTTGATAGGGGGAGCATTTGCTATATGTGTTTGAATATCTCTACTCCCATCCTTGTGTTTTTATTGCATGGAATGTTGTCGCACAACGGATAGTTCCCCTTTAACCGGTAAAAATTGTTTTTGTTTTCAAAATCGACCTCGTTAAAATTGTTTTGGTTTGTAATCATCAAAAAGGGGAGATTGTTTGATAAATGATTTTATCATGATTTTGATGATTTTGATTTTACACCAAAACAATGTTTTTAAAAGGTTGTCCAAATACTCCTAAATGATTTAAAATGGTTTTAATATTTTTTGAATATTTCCTCAAGTTTATTTTCGATATAAAATTGGACAACATATTTAATGCTTTTAAGTCAACGGGTTCTTACATTGAAACTATGTTGTCCTAATACTCCCAATTGATCTAAAATGTTTCTACTATTTTTTTGGAGTATTTATTGGAATTTATATCGGACAATACTTTATGTGTAAATGTTTTACTTCATCAAAACTATATTTCTAATGTTGTCCTAAATACTCCCGATCGATTTAAAATGTTTTTACGAATTTTTGGAGTATTTCTTGAGGTTTATTTTTGATAAAAATCGGACAACTTGTCATTGAGGAGGTCGACTTGGCCGACCGTCGAGCGAGCATCGGCGTACACGGGAACAAGTTTCGTGGAAATGTAAAACTTGAGAACTCTCAAAATTGATCAGTGCAACCGTCGCACATAGGCTCGACCGGTCGAGGTGCCCTTCGACCGGCCGCCCTGTGTTAATTTGGTGCTATATGTGTCAAACTTTATTTCGTGCGCACCGGCCGCCCTTAAGTTTGACAAACAAAATTCTAACCGTTGTGCGATGACGACTTTTCCCTAAATTGTGGGATTGATTTCTAACAGCTATAATCTTGATTTTAATTGCAATTTTTTTGTAGAAATCAGATTCCAAGAGGAGCCTATCAAGTATCAATCATCTCCTATAAATAGAGGAAGAATTGAAGCAACACAACAAGAGAGAAAACTACAACACAACAAGATACACTCAAGAATACACTTGTTCTTACATTGTCTTATTTCTTGTTGTAATTTGCCTAGCTATTCTTGATTACACTTGCGCTCTATTGTATTATCAATTATCGAGTTGTAATCTTGAATTTGTGGTCGTCATTCAAACACAAGATATCCTTGTGAGTGTTCTTGTGGTAAGAACACACTTGGGTGATCTAGGTGATAGGTGTAAGAAGATTGTGGTAATCTTCTTGTTGAGGTGTTGAAGAGTGTGGTGCTCTTCAAGGGTGAAGATTGTGGTAATCTTCACAAGGTGCCGTTTGGAGATTGTGGTAATCTTCAAGTGAGATTGTGGTAATCTCAAAGGTGGTGTTGAAGAAGAGTGTGGTGCTCTTCAAGGTGTTGGTGTAAGATTTTGTTGTAATAATTTTGGTAATTATTAATAAAATCTTTTTCTCTTTTCGAAATACATCCGGATATCTTGGGGTGGTAGAGGATTAGGCCCTAGGTGGGTTGAACCTCTTTAAATCGACGCGTGTTGCTTACATTCCGCACCTTTATATTTGTCTTTGAGCATTCGGTTTTAAAAAAAAGAGGGATAAATCGAAAGATGGAGATAATCTATTCACCCCCTCTAGATTATCGTAGCCGCTTGACTTACAGTCCCTCCGATGCTCAAGTCAAGACGGTAAATGATGAAATAACTTGAAGAAACAAAACCGTAAAATAATGCGTAGGAGAATAATTCATTAATTTACTTACAGATAATAGAATAGACCTTTTTATACCTGGAAGATGGGCCCTATGGGCCGTGTAAGAGAATTTGGCCTATGGGCCAATCCACTTAGGAGAAATCGGCCGATGGGCCAAACCCGGACTCCTTTGGGCCGATTTATTTATTAAGAGCCCATTAGCCAATTAATATTAAATAAACATATGTAAAATGAATTATATATTTAATTTATAAAATACTGTTTTTGTCCCCAACAGGTAAAGTTGTGATTGGTTGTGATTATTCCAAAATTTTCATTTTTAAGTGAAAATTTTGTTGTAAGTGTGATTGTTTGTGGCCTATGTTCTTGTGAACGATCATTAAAATGGGAATAACCCATTAACTCTCTATACATATAAGCCATATAAATCTTTGGATTATGATCCAACAATCTCCCCTGGGCTATATGTGTAACCTTATAATTATGTATTGTAAAAATAACCATATGAGCTCAACTTTGTTGTCATAACCAAATGTATCTCAGAACCAATCCGGTCCATTAATCGTATCAACATAGGATCAAAGCGGCCTTTGTTACATTTTATCGTAATTTCGACCCATCAATGGTCACATATGCCAACACAATTAAAGACATGGATCATGATATGGATGTGTAGCATGGAAATTTCATGCAATGTGATCTTAACATGCCTATTTCAATGGTCCACCTTACCTTAGTGAGATCAAACCATATGCGAATCAAAGTTTGAATATATCTTTGAAATTTTAACTCTGCAGAGTAAAACCTTAAATCAAGTAACTAAAAATGTGTCTACATTAAAAGAATATATCTGAACTAATTTGACACCCATATGAACAACAAAGTTCATGAAACATTTTGGGTGGCAATCCCTTAGTAAACGGATCCGCAATTATGGAGTTTATATCGATGTTCTATAGACACTTTGTCCACTTTGACTTATCTCTTAAACAATCAGGAACTTGATCTCTTTATGTTTACTCTTCGTCGAGTTCCTGTTGTTTGGAATATAGCGTTGTTGACTCAATGTCACAAACTTAGTGGTATCTTAATACCATCTACATACGCATCCTCGTGACAAACTTTCGCAACTATAATCTATGATTTGGATGTTCCATAACACGCTATGAATTTTCCTACCATGGTAAAAGAGTCTATATCGTAGACTGTTTAGAACTCTTCCACAACTAACAGAAATACATAAGCCAACTTAAATACCATGTTATCTTGACATCCAATAAAATCAGAGTCGGCATACCGAATGATCTCAAACTGATCCGACCTCTGATATGTGAGCATGTAACTTTTCTTTATCCATAAGTACCTTAGACTTGTTTGGCTGCTTTTCAAATATTGTATATTCCCGACTTAATTATATATCCGCCAAGCATCCTTACAATGTACACAATATCCAATCACAGTACATACATGATCATACATCAGACTCCATATTGCTGACGCGTACGGAATCTTCTGCATTTTATTTTCCTTAAATCATTCTTAGGGCATTGTTTGAGACTGAACTTGTCTCCCTTAGCCACAGGGTTATCATTTGGTTTATAATCCTGAATGCCATTTTGAAGGACCTTTTCAATATAGTTCTTTTGTGATAATTTATAATACTCCGAGAGTGATCTCGGTGTATTTGCATCTAACACAAAAGAGACATCACAAAATCATTCATCTCAAGATTCTTAATCGAAATCTCTTGGTGTTGTGGAATAAGTCTATACCGTTGATGGCAAGCAAAAAGTCATTGACATACAAAACCAAAAATTTATACTTGCTCCCAGAACCTATGATATGTACAATCATCGACCAAATTCATCTAAAAAAACCGAACGAGATGATCACGGATGAGACCTTAAATATCATTATCCAAATGTTTGCTTGAGTCCATAGATAGATTTCTTAAGTTTGTAAACCATATCCTTTGAGTCTTCCGACACAAAGTTTTCTGGTTGCAACATATAATTTGCCTCATCAATGTCACCATTGAGAAACAACGTCTTTACATCCATCTAATGTAACTCAAGATAAAAGTGTGCCACCAATGCCATTATAATCCTGAAAGAGTCTTTCAAAGAAACTGAAGAGAAAGTCTTTTTATAGTTGATGCCTTCTTTCTGTGTAAAGCCATTTGCGACAAGACGAGCTTTGTACCTTCCCTCATTGCCTCTTGAATCTTTCTTGGTATTAAATATCCATTGCAACCAATGAGTTTCGCACCTTATGGCAATGGGACAAGTTCACATGCGTCATTGTCCCTCATGGACTTAATCTATTCATTCATGGGCATCCATCCACTTTTGAGAGTTGGAACATTCCATGGCTTGATAGAAGTTGATTGAATCATCTTCCACCATTCCAATGCCAACCTCAATTTCTTTGAGAAATGCAATGTAATCATCTGGCATTGCACTTATTCTTTCCGTAGTGGATCTCCTCAATAGCATAAGTTCTTGAGGTTGTAGAGTTTGTTCATCTGGAATAATTTCTGAAACAGGAGGTTCTCCGACATTGTCTTGATTTGTGTCTTGAACAAGGTCAGGAATGAAATTCCGATCAATGCCAACAACACCTGTGGGAATATCGACTTATTCCTCTTCAAAGACAAAATCCTTAACTCTATATCCCCCGCAAACTCAACATCCTCTCAAAGAACCAGGCATTTAACGACTTAGAAATAGCATTTGGTTGTGGGATCATAAAACTTGTACCCTTTGGACTTTTAAGAGTATCCCACAAAATAACAACTAAATGTCCTTAAGTCTGGTTTCTTCTCATTAGGTTTTGTAAGGCCTTGCCTCAACTAGACATTCCCAAACGTGCAAGTGCTTTGTTGGATCAGGCTTCTTGCCCGTCCTGCCTAAAGTTCATAAGGGATTTTGTTAGTCGCTTTAGTTGGAAACCTTACTAAGGATAAATGTTGCAGCTTTAAGTGCTTTTTCCTGGAGTGATTCTGGTAAGGTAGAATGACTAATCATACTCCTCACCATATCCTTAAGCATTATGTTTCGTCCTTTAGCAACACTATTCATAATGGCAAACCCGATTTAGTGTACTATGGGACGATACTGCATTCCTCTAGAAATTAGCGAACGATCCTAGACGTTGTTCATTTGAACCATCATATCTATCGTTGCATACACCACCACGATCAGATGTGATGTTTTTAATCCTTTTGTTGAGTTGATTCTCAACTTCAGCCTTATAAGATTTGAACACGTCTAGTGATTGTGACTTTTCATGAATGAGAACTTGTAGTCATATCTAAAATATCGTCTATGAACGTTATTATATATTGTTGACCATTCCAAGCAACCATAGGGAATTGTCCACAAATATCCGTATATATAAGTTCTAAGACGCCCGAAATGTAATTGGCTACAAATCTCTTTTGTTGGTTTGTTTTTCTACTTATACCTCGTGTACTTAAATGTAGGGACTCATTGGATGAAGTAATAATGTCTGTGAAATAAAGGTTATTATAAAGAACTGGAACTAGCCAATTTTGAATCATGAGATAAGCTAAATGTTCAATTTCGAATGAACATGAATAATCGAATTTGTCCAAAGCGAGAAATAGAAATCAAGTTCCAAATAAACATCTCATCTAGATTCAAATAAAATAAAGATTCTTAATAATAATCTATATTTTTCTATTATTTCAACCATAATTGTCTTGTCTTTGCCTATTTTGAAGTATCTTTCACCATCATTTAGCTTTTGGCAATGGAGACAACCCCAATGATACTGTTTGGTGTGAGTTGATGAACTAAAATCTTTCCACCATGTGTACCAATAAACCGAAGTTAAGTTAACCTCAAAACAAACCATAACTGAGCAGCGTACCTTATCCTTCTATATTTTTAATTCCTTGCCTTTTATTTTTTGAAGTTAAGGCAAGATTAGCCCCTTTTGTCTCATATTGTGTTAACCTTTTCTCTTTCTCGAGCGCGATGATGAGATGACTCATTTAGAGACTAAAACTCTTTTAACCGTCGACTCACCTTAAACTGGCTAAACTTTGTCGAAAGAGATATCAAAAAACTAAATGCACTAGTAAGTCCTCAAAAGCAATACGAGACATATCTATAATTTATTCTTGATATTGCCTTTATTCTCATACCTTACTGATATCATATTTGTCAAAAGCGTACTAATCTGAGCCTTTCGTTCTCAACAAATATTTTCTCAATACGCGCAAGGAATTCCTTAGCTATAGTGACATTTCTAGATAAAGTGCCCTTTTAACATAAAAGTTATATTGATGCTGACAGAAATATAAGTAGGAATATACGAACTTAAATCCAGAAAATGAACAATATACAAATCATGCTCACATAAATCTCGGAATCCTAATAATAAATTCAAATAATGGTAAATCCCATCTCAAGACACCGGCACTCCATTAATATTTCATCTTTGGACAAAATATTAACTTGTAATTGATATCTTGGTGCGGTAATCAAACACTGATAATAAGAACATATCAAACAATAAACCTTCCTTTGGGCCGATTTAGTGTTTATATGTAAAACTGAATAATTATCACGCATTTATTACCACAGGTGCACACGCAATTCTGATAAATATTCACTTTCCTTTGGGCCGGTTAATATTCACATACGTTGCACACGCACATTCTTTTATATTCTAAAATGAATTAATTTCTACAAGAGAGATCACTTTGGTGACATGTTGCTTCAATTAATTCATCTCAAAATATATAAATCCATACCAATATTCGAATTTAAAATTAAATTCCAAGATCACAATTAATATAGGGTTTTTCTTATTATTTGAGGCCAATTTTAAAAATAAACAAAATTTAATTGAACCTCAAAATTAAAACCTTTTATAATAAAACCCTAAATTTTCCATAAACAGTAAATGAGCCCTTAAAAAACTTATTAGCAGGTAAGCCCAAACAAAACTTTAATAGCAAAATGACCATAAAAAACCTTTATTTCGTTGCAATAAAGCCATCTTCTCCATATTTGTCCAAAAACCCACCTCAGTCGATCACCGAAGAACACAGTCTGCCAGTGGACCCCAGGCGTGCAAAAGCTACAGACTTATAGAGAGGCGGTTTGGTGGTGGGTACAATATACAGGCTTACAAAGGATTTTTTTTTTTTTTTTTTTTTTTTTAATCCAATATATCCTTTTTTTTTTAATAAAAAAAATCCAATATATCCTTCAAATCCAAAAGTTCTTTGTTTTTACAAAAAACATGAGCTCAAATACTCAATCCAGCGAGGCAACCGTAAGCATGGAAAAGATCCCCAAACTTGACTAAATACCATAAAATCCCAAGAAAACTTAATCACACAAAAGAGGCCAATTATACAGATAAGAGTAACAAAGGTCTTTCAAAAGCGGTATGAACATGTCTTACGGATCCTATTCAGGGAAGACGGATCCCTACACCCCAACCCGCGACCACGCCCGTGCCCCAACCCAGCCCGGGTGAGCGCCCGCGCCCAGCCCGCACTTTTTATTTAAAAAAATCGCTCCACGGAATTGAACATTCGCAACCTTAATTGTATTAGGTGGTGTTCTACCACTACACCACTAGTACTTATTGTGCAATTTTAGTATAATAATTTATATAAACCCATTCATAAATACGCGTAAGGCGGATCCCCCGGCCCAATCCGCGACCACGCCCGTGCCCAACCAGCCGGCCGACGGCGCCCCACGGCCCGGACCCGCACTTTTTATTTAAAAAAAATGCTCCAAGAATTGAACCTTAACGCCTTAATAGACTTAAGGTGGTGATAATTAAAGAAAAATTAAAAATACCTATAAATGTAAAGGCTAAGAATTGAACCCAAGTCTATTAAAAAAACATGATACATTATCTCAATAAATGGATACTTATAAAAGTGTTACTTTAACTACATCATATTTATTTTTTTTTTTCCTCTTTTTTTGTTCCTAGTTTGTAACTGTATTAAGAAATCTGATACTTTATCTCAACAAATGGATATTTTTACTTATAAAAGTGTTACTTTAACTATATCATATTTATTTTTTATTTTTTCTTCTTTCCTTCATTTCTAATTTGTGACAATATTAAAAAACATGATACTTTAAATCACGAAGGAAAAATAAATAAGACAGAGCTAAAGTAACACTTTTATGAGTAAAAGTATCCATTTTTTGAGATAAAGTATCATGTTTTTGTAAATAAATCACGAAGTATGAATTGATGACGGTGAAAAAGAAAAATAAATATGACAGAGTTAAAAGTACCACTTTTATAAGTAAAAGTATCCATTTTTTGAGATAAAGTATCATGTTTTTTAATACGATGCATATTAGAAAATTATTAGATTGAAGTATCACAAATGTATCATATTTAACATCAAAAGTATCAATATTTCGGCAAAGACAAGTATTAGTTTTTCAATGGTAAAAAATATTAGCTATGAGACTAGAATGAGTACATCAAAAAAAATTATTTTTTGAATAATGTTCACCTTAAAAGTATAATATTTCTTACTCAAAAGTATCACTATTTTCGGATAAAGTATTACTTTTTATTAAGAGAATTTAAATTTTAAAATGCCATTGTCAATCATAAAAGTATCATATTTAATATCAAATGTATCACTATTTAAAGACAAGTATCGGTTTTGAATGTAAAAAACATTAGCTATGAGCTAGAATGAGTATATCAAAAATCTTATTTTTTGAATATGTAAAAATTAAAGTATCAATGTTCACCTTAAAAGTATCATATTTATTACTCAAAAGTATCACTATTTTCGGATAAAGTATCATTTCCTATTTAGAGAATTTAAGTTTTTAAAATGAGGGATGATAATGAAGCTTTATATTCATGGTTATACTCATGGTTATACTAAATATCCACAAAAAGCACCAGTGGTCTAGCGGTAGAAGAGCACATTGCCTTGGTACAGACCTAGGTTCAATTCCCAGCTGGGGCAAATTTGTTAATGTTTTTAAGCACGCGGATCCAGCCATCCAGGCGGGTCGCGGGCGGGCCCAGCGTGCACAACTTGTATCCAACTGCAGTTTTCTTTTATATATATATATATATATATATATGCAGGCGGGTCGCGGGCGGGTCGGGTGGGTTGGGGATCCATCTTACGGAATAGGATCCGTAAGACGGTCCTATACAAGTTTTTGCCTTCTACAGTTGAATCCATTAAACACACATCCAATTTGTGAAATTCTAGAGAATATCATTTCAGCAGCAATACATAAGGAAACCGTAATGTACATCCAAATTGAAAAGGAACAGACTTAATATCAAATTCCATACACTATTGAATTAATAAACCGTAGAACCCAATTGCTAAGTCCGAAAGATTGAATCCAAAAACACAAACCAAAATCCAGATCCAAATTTCTGAAAGTTTGCAATAGTCAAGTCAAAAAATCCCAACTGAAAAATATCTTGAAACGAAATTCATCGGAAATTGATTTCTAACAAAAAAACCCGTAACTGATTCGGAAATAAGAAGCATAATCTTAATATCAATTCAACAATCCGAATATAATTGCACCGAAAAACTAATTCAATTCTTAATAACTCAATATGAATTTGGCTCTGATAGCACTTGTTGGAATAAACTTTATTGAACACCATCACTTTAATCCAGGAGCGTTCATATCGAATTATCAAGAATCAGGGACTAAATTGCGGAAGCATACCTGATTTCCATAGCAGTAGTTGAATCCTGGGATTTGGCCTTCTAGATCTACACATCTCGAAGCTTTTCAGAGAACCTTTAGTTTTCTCCGTAGATTTCTTTCTGATGATGGGATAGCAGAATAGAATGTCGTAGACGTGTGACCTAGGAACCATAACCCTTATATAACTGTGTTATACTGGGTATCCTATTTTAGCCCATCATTAAAATAGGAATAACCCATTAAGTCTCTACACATTAAAGGCCAACACCCTATTAGATACATTAAAGTCCAATTCTTAAACTTAATTTGATCACCTATAAAATAGATTTAAACTTAATTGACAGTTCACAATGCATAATTATTTCACATATAAGCCCAATGTTGGATTATGATCCAACGTGTGTTTCACTTCATAACAGATAAACTTTTCCAAATCAACCCGAATATCAGCAAAAATAGGACTAGCAAAAGTGGAAATTTGATTAATAGTTGTGTTCCTATTTGTAAATGGATTGGTGTCAAATACGACGACTTGCGTTATGGTTTAGTAGTAATGAGATACATGATTTGGCATAATTCGAATTATTTGATGATTTTAGGGTAAAATTCATTTTACCCCCTTGTACTATTAACTTTGTATCAAACACCTCCCTCTACTATTGAAACCTTCAAATACCCCTCTAAACCAATAAAAATTTATGTTAATGGACAAAAGTACCCTTAATTTAACAAAATATTAGTTTACTTTGCACATCTATTATTTTATATATTATAATTTGATGCATTTTAATTAAATATATCAAATTATTTGATCTCAAATTTTATTCAACAATGAATTATAAAATTAAATAATGTTAAATATAATTAATATAAATAAAAAGAAATATATAACTTCAATTAATATTATAGAGTATCCACACTAGATTTATTTTCAAAAAATGCTATGTACATTTTCATTATTATCATTTTAAATATATAGCTTTAGCAAATAAGTTTTAAATTTAGACTGAAAATTGTTGATATTATTTAACTTTGCATATAATTATATCATGTATGATACACACCATTTTACTATGTGTAGTAATTTATTATACGTAAAATAAAATCAAATTGGAAAACAAGACAAAAAGAAAATCTTGTACAATATTATAATATTATTGCAATTATGAAATTTAAGGTACAGGAAAAAACTAGAAGGTTCTTTTTGAAATAATATATTATGTATTTATATGAGATATTTTTTTATAAAAATTAATACTATTAATATTATAGTTAGCTATTTATTTTTTCCAATTTTCTTCAGGGATTAGTGTTAAATAGATATAATATTAAAATAATTAGCTATGATATCAAATTTTTAAAAAATATAATATTAAAATAATTTTAAAAGATATAATATTTGCAGGATTTATCTAAATTTAATTGTTCACTTATTAGAGCAATATATACATATGCATATTATTTTTGTTATAATAAAATTAATAATGCAACTTCTCTATACTGTTGAAGTTATATTTTGTTATTTTATTTAATTTAGATCTAATTATAAATTTATATTTTAATAAAATTAGAGGATATGATAAATTAATTGAAATTGAATTATAGAGAAGGAAAAATATGGAATTTAATATTATATATAGTTCAAGGGTAATGTTGTCTATCAATCTTATTTTAATTGGTCAAGGGGGGTATTTGAAGGTTTTAATAGTATAGGGGGTATTTGATACAAAACTAATAGTACAAAGGGTAAAGTGAATTTTACCCATGATTTTAGGGTAAAATTCATTTTACCCCCTTGTACTATTAACTTTGTATCAAACACCTCCCTCTACTATTGAAACCTTCAAATACCCCCCTAAACCAATAAAAATTTATGTTAATGGACAAAAGTACCCTTAATTTAACAAAATATTAGTTTACTTTGCACATCTATTATTTTATATATTATAATTTGATGCATTTTAATTAAATACATCAAATTATTTGATCTCAAATTTTATTCAACAATGAATTATAAAATTAAATAATGTTAAATATAATTAATATAAATAAAAAGAAATATATAACTTCAATTAATATTATAGAGTATCCACACTAGATTTATTTTCAAAAAATGCTATGTACATTTTCATTATTATCATTTTAAATATATAGCTTTAGCAAATAAGTTTTAAATTTAGACTGAAAATTGTTGATATTATTTAACTTTGCATATAATTATATCATGTATGATACACACCATTTTATTATGTGTAGTAATTTATTATACGTAAAATAAAATCAAATTGGAAAAAAGACAAAAAGAAAATCTTGTACAATATTATAATATTATTGCAATTATGAAATTTAAGGTACAGGAAAAAACTAGAAGGTTCTTTTTGAAATAATATATTATGTATTTATATGAGATATTTTTTTATAAAAATTAATACTATTAATATTATAGTTAGCTATTTATTTTTTTCCAATTTTCTTCAAGGATTAGTGTTAAATAGATATACTATTAAAATAATTAGCTATGATATCAAATTTTTAAAAATATAATATTAAAATAATTTTAAAAGATATAATATTTTCAGGATTTATCTAAATTTAATTGTTCACTTATTAGAGCAATATAAACATATGCATATTATTTTTGTTATAATAAAATTAATAATGCAACTTCTCTATCTTTGTTGAAGTTATATTTTGTTATTTTATTTAATTTAGATCTAATTATAAATTTATATTTTAATAAAATTAGAGGATATGATAAATTAATTGAAATTGAATTATAGAGAAGGAAAAATATGGAATTTAATATTATATATAGTTCAAGGGTAATGTTGTCTATCAATCTTATTTTAATTGGTCAAGGGGGGTATTTGAAGGTTTTAATAGTATAGGGGGTATTTGATACAAAACTAATAGTACAAGGGGGTAAAGTGAATTTTACCCATGATTTTACGATTTGTTCGTATCAGAATCAACTGTTTCATTTTATTAAATGTATCGCATCAAAAGCTTTAGATTATTGTCATATTAGCAGCGGTTTGAAACTAGGGGCGTCAATTTGTGACACGACACGATAACCCGACACGAACCTAACACGAATTTAGCAGGTACAGGTATAACCCTTAACAGGTTCGGGTCAAAATCGGGTCGGGCACGGATAACACGAAAAATAAATAGGTCGGGTCGGGTCGACCTGCGGGTCGACACGATTGACCTATGTAACCCATTTAATTTTATAGTGATATATTATTTTAATATTTTGTGATGTTTTAGTTGGTTATATGATGATGGTAAAATTATTAAATGTATTTTTGTAACAATTTTTAATATTTGATGTATTTTTTATTTGTAATTTCAATTTTTTCTGATTTTTTATTTTATTTTTTTCGTGTCAAGTTTAAATTATACAGGTTTTTCGTGTCGTGTCGGGTTACCCGTGTCATAAACGGGTCGTGTTCGGGTCGTGTATCTTGGCACGAATAATTAAACGGGTCGGGTTCGGGTTCGGGTCAGACCTGTAATACCTGTGTAAAAACACGACCCACGAACACGAAACACGACACGATTGACACCCCTATAAATGAAACCATCAAACGATTCGAACCATGTAATGTCAAGCAAAGAATCTATGTGTTCACATGGCATAATCAGAATCATTCAATATTATTTTCATACCGAACTCGTATATTTATTTTTTCCTTGTATTTCAATTTTTTTTCCGAATGACTTGTATTTCAATTCTTAAGTAAACCTATTGTTAAAGTATAAATAGCACATTCCACCTTATTTACAAGAAAAACCTTTTTAACTCTTGCTCTAATTAGTTATTATTTTGGAATTATTACTGACTTATCCGATAAGTATCGGATAAGCTTTCTCACACTTCTAACTGCATTCGATGAGCCACCACAGAATTGCATTCAAAATATGTGCTCCAAGTAAATTAGTTCCATTCAACATGTACAATTTTTTAATAACAAACACTATAAAAATATTAATCAATTCGAATTACACCATTCCAAATAACTACTATACGAACAATACGGATAGTTGTTGAGTACATGAACATGAAATTAATTCCACAACTATGTTCTCTATCAAGTTGAGGTTAATTTAATTCAATAAAAAAGCTAGCTACTTGTTAATAAATGTATAGTAAATCAGTTTACTATAGCTAGTTGATAAACGCATTTTGAAGTCAAAATTGCTTTGCGAGCTTAATTATGTTATTTTATTTTGATAAATAAGATGTGCAACTCAGTTCGAGCTCAATTTCATACAGATTAGTGTTTTTTTTAAGCCAAACATATTATTGACAAACGATTATAATAGTTGAAAAAAATAAATTATGTGAAAGACAGATAAAATGGGTTCGACTCGTATTCGACTAATTAAATCAAATTCGTTCAAGCACGGTTATATTAATTAGTAATGATCAAACACGTACAATTTTAAAAACTCGATAATACATTAGATAAACTTAAATAACTTGTTCGACTCAATTCAATTTATTCGCCCTTTGTATATTAATTTCATAAACAAGGAAGATTTTTCTTTTTCTTTTAAAGAAAGTGCGGCCCTCACATTGCAAGTACTCGAAGTGGGGTCTCGTCATTGCGAGTGATGCCTAGGGCCATTGGGCTAAATTCTAATTAAGTATTAATTGTTGGTTTGATGGTTTACTGTTTACAAGAAGATGGCTAAAGTGTTTGGAACGAAAAAATTGGACAAGATTTTAAGTCGAGGCCAGGATATTGTCTCCGCAAGACGAAATTGCCCCTATACGAAGTGCTTACATTTCCGTCAATCATCCCTAAAATACAATGACTTTAACAGGTTCGATTTAGCAGCATTTGCAAAAGTGGAACCAACATCGAACACAAGTGTTTAAGGCTTTCAAGCTTTTGAAGCAAATAATATCAATATGCAGATGCAAAATGGTTTGATTTATTATCTGTATTTTTGTATCTGATTTCATCTATAGGGGGCTCATATATATAGGTATGAAGGTGCCCGATGAAAATGATATATTTTTTGAATCGAAAAGACATGTCTACAGCCAAAAAATGCACCTGGTTGCTCGAACATGTGCACCAGTTTGGACGTGCACATCCGCGCACTAGTGCGTGGGCGACAAGTTTCGCACACTGTCTGCGGTGGGCGCTGCGCACTGGTGCGCGCACACACACTAACCTCGCAGCGCGCGGTGCGCTCCACACACTGGTGCGCGCCCGCGCACCCCCTGTTGGAATTAATTAATTAATATTTTAAAAAGGTTTTAAATAAATTTGGTCCAAAAGTATAAGGGCCTTGAAGCCCACGGCCCGGGACGAGCCAAGCAGGCGAGCGGCGGCGGCGCGCACGCGCGATTGTGTTTTTAACCAAACTCACAAGCATTTAGGTGTTAGATAAATATTTTTATCATGATTTTGATGATTTTGTTTAAATGTATTTTACACCAAAACAATATCCCCAATTGTTGTCCAAATACTCCTAATCGTTTTAAATTATTTTTCGGAGTATTTTCTTGATGTTTATTTTTTGATTATTCAAAATAATTCGTTTCGGGTGGTACAAAAAGTGATTTTTATGTTTTAAAGTATTTTTAACAATTACCAAATACTATCAAGGTAAAACGGAGCCCGAAAGATGAAGTCGGAATTTTTTCACGGACCGAAAACCCCCTGGAATAGGTTGACCGGTCGACCCCTAGGTCAACCGATGCCTGAAGTTCAAGATTTCCATTTCTAAGTAAAAATTGAACCAGGGAAGGGTCGACCTTGAGGTCGACCCCATAGGTTGACCCAGGTGATGTGCGCTCCCCTGCCTCTTTGTCTCAAAGTTTACTCTTCTGGAAAAATTGCAGGGACAGGTCGACCAGGGTGGTCGACCTGTGTGGGTCTCTACGCAATGGACTGATTTTCAAATTCTTTCTATTGCTCGACCGGTCGACCCACAGGTCGACCAGCTCAAAATCTGACGATTTTGAGCTTGTGGGAGACATCTTTTCCAAATTTTGTTGAGTTGATTTGTAACAGCTATAATCTTTATTTAATATGCATTTTCTTTACAGATTTCACTCTCTTAGAGGAGCCTATCAATGTTCAAGACCTCTCTAATAAATAGAGGAAGATTTGAAGCAATAAGACACAACACAACAACACAAGCAATACAACACAACCAAACTTTGTTCTTCATACTCTTGTTGTATTTCTAGCCTAAGTCTTTCACTTGCACGTCTTGAGTACTAGGCTTTTATTCTTGATTACACTTACACTTCAAAGTTGTATACTTCATTATCGAGTTGTAATCTTGAATTTGTTTATATCATCCAAAGCAAGATAACCTTGTTAGTGTTCTTGTGGTAAGAGCACACTTGGGTGATTTTAGGTGTTGAAGAGTGTGGTATTCTTCATAGGTGAAGGAAGATTGTGGTAATCTCCTTGGTGGTGTTGTAAGAAGAGTGTAGTACTCTTCAAAGGTGAAGTTGTAATAATTTTGGTAATTATTAATAAAATTCTTTTTCATTTTCGAAACTCATCCCGGATATACTGGGATGGTAGAGCACGTAATCCCTAGGTGGGGTGAAGCTCTTTAGTCATCGTGTGTTGTTTATTTTCCCGTACTTACATTCTTTCTATCATCTTCACATTCGAAAAAGAGGGTGAAACACCGAAAATCTGCATAATCTATTCACCCCCCCTCTAGATTATCGTAGCCACTTGGACTAACAAGTGGTATCAGAGCCAAACTCTTCGGCAAGCTCGTTCCAGATCGCGAGTAAAGAGAAAAGATCCATGGCTACGAACGAAGCCTACCTTACCACCGGCGCCCCCACCAACAAGCCACCACTATTCAACGCCAACAACTATGCATTTTGGAAAGACCAAATGGAGTGTTTTCTACAAGGGTGCGGGTTCGATATTTGGAATGCGGTCATTGAAGGGATAGATCAACCAATCAAGAAATTGGAAGATGGTACTACGACCCTAAAGACCTTCAAGGAATTTGATGACAACGACAAGAAGTCATTCTCTCTAAACGTTGAGGCCTTAAATATTTTACATTATTCATTCACCACCACCAAGTACAACCGTATTAGAGGAATAAGGTCCTCACATGAAATATAGGAAAAATTGGAAACCATATATAAGGGCACAAAGAAAGTAAAGCAAGCAAGAAAAATTATGCTTGTTAAAGACTTTGAAAATTTCAATATGCATGATGGTGAAAACATATCAAAAATGGTGGAAAGGCTTGACAACATTGTCAATCCTCTTATGGCACTCGGGAAAGTCATGTCCGAAGAAGATAAGGTCACCAAGGTACTAAATGCTCTTCCGGCTCATGGTCCGAAAAAGTGACGGCAATCACAGAAGCACAAATCTCAAAACACTCAAGTTGATGAGCTTATTGGGAACCTCCTCATTTATGAAGTCTATCTTAAGGAGAAGAAAAATTTCAAACCATCCACCTCTCAATCTGGTACGCAAAATATTCCTAAAGGATTATCATCTTCTTCTAACAATTCATATTATGCTAGTGACGAAGATAATGAGGAGACGGCCGCACTTGTCCAAAAATTTGCCAAATTTGTGAATAAAAATAAGGCAAGAAAATCGAGAGACAACTCGTGTTTTAAATGCAGGAAACCCAGGCACTACATAGCCGATTGCCCGAAATTAGCGGAGGAGGAGCAAAAGAAGAAATAGTATTTTCCCAAGAAGAAAGCTTTAAATGCCGAAGCTAAAATATGGGATGTGCTCATTTCCACATCTGACGAGGAAGAAGAAGCCGAACATGGTCTCATGGCCATAGACGATGAAAACAACGAGGTACGCTCTAATTCTTCATCTTCTTCTTTAGTTGATGAATTACAATGTGATTACGATGAATTGCAAAATGAGTTTCAAAATATGATTGTTAAATACAAAAATTTGAAAAAGGAGTATAAAGAGCTCGAATTGGACAAAGAAATTATTTACTTCTTATGAATCTCTTGATCGTGCTCATGCTATTACTATTACTGAAGTGCATGCTCTTGATTCCTAAAAACAAATGCTCACAAAACAAGTTGAAAATTTGAAAAAGGATGTGCATCGTTTTAATTTAAGCACGGATAAGGTTACCAAAATTCTTGATGCACAACGAGTGAACATTCTAAATTAGGACTTGGTTATAAACCTTTCAAAATGCTTCTAAGAAAAAGACCAATGTCCGAGCTTTCAACGTGCTAGTAGTTCCAATAATCTTATTTGTATTTATTGTGGTAAAATTAGACACCATGCTAATAATTATAAATTGAAAAATAACTTTAGTTATTTTTGGAGACCCAAAGGTCTCAAAACTAACCCCCATGGACCCCAAAATTATAGGGTACACAAAAATAATTCATGTATAGGTAATAAAAAGGGGCTGTAACAACAATGGAGGATTCAAAATGGCTCATGGACAGCGGGTGTTCACGCCATATGACTGGAATGAGAGAATTTTTTATCAACATCAAGCTACAAGAAGAGGGCATGGTCATGTTCAGGAATGGCAAAGGAAAAATTCTTGGAAATTGAGAAATTGGTAACTCTTCTTTCTCTCTATGTAATGTTTTATTAGTTGAAGGGCTTAAGTTCAATTTGATAAGTGTTAGCCAACTTTGTGATTCAAACTACAATGTTACTTTGAATAAAGAAAAATGTCTTATTCTTAAAATGATAAAATTATTTGTGAAGTAAATAGAAATGGCAATCTTTACAAAATTTGCACAAGTGATTTGGTTAGTCAAAATGTTTCTTGTCTTGTCGCCAATAATGATTTAACTAGTTTATGGCGTAGGCGACTTGGACATGTTGGATACAAGAATTTGAAAAATATTTACAAAAACCAACATGTAAAAGGACTACCCAAATTGAATTTTAAAAACCTTGGTTTATGTGACACTTGTCAAAAGAACAAATTAGTTAAAAGTAGTTTTAAGCCAAAAAATGAAATTTCCAGAACCAAGTCTCTACAATTACTTCATCTTGATTTGTATGGGGATATTGATATGGCTAGTTTAAGTGGAAAACATTACACTTTTGTTATAGTCGATGATTTTTCTAGATATACTTGAGCTATTTTTCTTGCAAATAAAAGCGATGTCGTTAATGAGTTTGCTAAGTTGTGTAGACTTATTGAGAATGAAAAGGAAGACACTATTTAGTCTATTCGAAGTGATCGAAGTGGTGAATTTGATGGTCAATTTATAGTCTTATGTGAAACCAAGGGATATACTCACAATGTTTCGGTTCCAAGGACACCACAATAAAATGGAGTAGCCGAAAGGAAGAACCGGACTCTTCAAGAAATGAGTCGGTCCATGCTAAATGAATTTTCACTTCCAAAATATTTTTGGGCCGAAGTCGTAAGTACCGCATGTTATATTATTAATCGTGTTTACCTTCGTCCTAAGTTGAATAAAACATCGTATGAGCTTTGGAAAGGAAGAACTCCAAATATTAGCTACTTCAAAAAATTTGGGTGTAAGTGTTTTATTTTGAATAATAAGGATCAATTGGGCAAACTTGATCCTTAGGCCGATGAAGGAATTTTTATGGAGTACTCAACTAAGAGCAAAGCATATCGGGTTTACAATAAGACTAGCATAGTTGTTGAAGAATCTATCCATGTCAAATTCAATGAAGCTTCGGGTGTTGAAAGGATACCCAATGATGAAAGTGATGAAGAGGATGCTATTGAACCAATTGTTCAAGATGATGCTTGTTCATTTGGTTTTATACCATTGATTTGAGTTTCTAGACTAGAGTTTTGTGTTGTTTTTGAGTATTTTGAGTCATTTTTGTTATATCTCATAGTTTAGGCATTATTTTCCATTGTTTAGTCATTTGAGGGTCAAGCCATGTTGAGAGCCAATTATAAGTTTATAGTCATATTAATGAATCGTGTATCAAAAGAAGTACGACGAACAAACAAAGAGATATTGATTTGAAGAAAAGTCCAAATGCGTCTGGAATTTCTAGCACTTGCAGGGTTTCGTATTTTGGTCATAACTCTCTCTACAAAGTTGATATTGAGCTGATTCAAGTGGCTATAGAAAGCTAAGAGATAGGGCTACAATTGATGAAGGACGGAAAACCAAATTCGGACGTTTGGGTGGCGCTACAACGCAAAAAGATCTGCAGCGCACAGCGAAACCGGACAGCGACCAGGGCGCTAAGCCAAGACCCGGCGCTGCAGCGCCGGAACAGAAAAAAAAAAATTGAGTTTACGCCGGCGACAATCTTTTTGTCTTTCTCAAAAAGGGGCGAAAAAATCCTATGTTCACCTACCCCCTTCTTGGACTTTTGTGTACTATAAATACCATCCTTGGGACTTGAAATTGGGGCATCTTGGAACCCTTGAAGACAATAAAAACAACTACAAGACAAGGAAGAAGGATTTGAGCACTTTGAGAAGAATTTGGAGAAGAAGATTGGAGGCTTCTATCATCTAGAAATAGAGAAGATCCCTCAACTCTTGTTCTTATTTTGTTGCTTTCTTCATATCTTGTAAGATGTATTGTTGTATTTTCTTGGATTCATTTTCTTCAATCATGAGCTAAACACTATAATTCTAGAGGATTGATGTAATCTATGTTTGAACTTATGTTTTGAGATTGTGGTTTGTCAATCTAGATCTATCAATTTATTTGTGCTATTTGGATCTATTGCTTCTAAATTACTTGATCAATAATTTAGATTGTTTGGTGTATTTGATTTGACACTTGAGAGAGGTAATTGAATACATGACCTTGGAATAGCATTTTAGGATTTCATAGAATTGAGAGATTTGTGAATCCTTTGAAGTCATTTATCAAGATTCATAGCTTTTATTGAGATTTTGATTGGTGATTTTTATAGAGATATTGATTTCCCAATTGAATCTAAAATCAACTTGAGAAAGGGAATGATTATTGTAGAAATCTTGACTTATAAATTGATAATTGATGATTGATAAACCATATTGACAACATAAGGGATAACTAGATTCATCATACCTCTAGAATTCATTTAATCATTTGGATAAATTCATTGATATTTTCATAGTCTTAATTTACTTGTAATATTTTTAGTATAATCAACTCCATCAATTATTGAATTTCTAAATAAAGTTAGACTACTATAATATAAGTACTTTGATAATTTGATAATTATTTGTGGATTGACGAACCTTACTTCTCTATATTAAAAAATTAGACTTGCGGATAGAAAATCTCTAACAAGTTTTTTGGCGCCGTTCTTGGGAATAATTCATCTTATTTGCGCTAATATTATTACTTAGTAGTTTTACTTTAATTTAGATTGGTTCTTGTTACAATAGGGTCATTGTCATTTTTGTGTTTTCTTGTTGATGCGAAAAAATAAAAGTGCTAATTTAAAAACTCGAACACTCCGAAAGATTAAGTCCACGAAGAATCGAATTCACAAAAATGGCGGAAAAATGAGGAAGAGGAAAATCGCATACCTATTAAAGGGCCATTCGGGATTATTTTCGACCAACCACGAATCAAAATTATTCGGGCATTGTTCGCCAAATCAATGCGAATAATTTTGAATTATTCGTAGATGACCAGCGCTCATTTGGCTATTTTTCTTGAGATATGTGACACTATCAAAATGAATAGGGTTCCCGATGAAGCTATTCGGTTGAGGTTATTTCCATTTTCACTTCGTGATAAAGCTAGACAATGGCTTCAAACTTTCCCACCTGGAAGTATCACTAGTTGGAATGATCTCACCTGAAAAATTCATGGCAAAATTCTTTCCACCTAGTAAGACACTTCAACTTAAAAGTGAGATTGCTCAATTTCATCAACTCGACTTTGAGCCACTCTACGAAGCTTGGGAGCGATTCAAAGAATTATTGAGGAGGTGTCCACAATAATTATTTCTACAATGGTATGAATGGGCATTCAAGAACTATTATAGATCTTTAAGCGGGAGGAACATTGATGGCTAAAACTCCAAGTGAAGCCATGCTTTTACTCGAAGAAATGGCTGCCAATAGTTATCAATTTCTGAAAGATCTACGCCAAGAAAAGTTCGGTGTTCTTGAACTTGATACTATTGGCCTCTCAAATTTCCGCCTTGTCAAAGCAAATTGCTACACTAAGTTCGGGTGGAAAACAACAATGATCATGGAGATAAGTTTAATTTGTGAATAATCGGAGTTTAAACAAAGAGGGAATCAATTGCCGACGATTATCATCAGGGACTTCGCAATCATGAAAACTTCTCATAGCAATACGAGAAATGTGTTGCAACCGCCTGGTGGGAATTTGAGTACACACGTGGGAGAACAAAATCCGTCTTTGGAAGAATTACTTAGTTCATTCCTTTAGAAACACGAGCAAGGATGAACATGACTGATTCTAACATGGACAAGCCGAGCTCGAGAGTTACAACAATAGAAGGTCACATCAACTCCTTGGTGACACAAGTAAAGGCGCTTAGCAACAACAATGAATTCATTGCAAGAGAGGGAAATTTCCGAGTGATTGAGGTTAATCCAAGGAGCATTGCAATGCAATTTATGTAAGATCGGAGGTAGAAATTCAGCTTGCACCAACAATCGCCCATTTATGTGAAACCGGTGGAATCCAAGAAAATGAAGTTGGAGGAATTTAAGATCTCTCTACAGAGAAGAGGAATGTAGTGCAATGAGTAAATTTTAGAAATGAAGGATCCGGGAGTTTCACTATTCCTTGTACTATTGGAGGAGTTTTCTTTGAGAAACCACTTTGTGATCTTGGGTCCAGTGTGAATCTTATATCTCTTTCGATGTGATGAAGTTTGGGCTCGGGAGGTGAAGCCGCCCAATATCACTTTGCGGTTCTTCGATCGATCCATCGCCTATCCGTGGGGAATCATTGAAGATGTATTGGTAAAAATTAATAAATTTGTTTTTTGTGGATTTTGTAGTGTTGGATGTGAATGAGGACAAGAAAATACCTATCATCTTTGGGCGACCATTTTTAACATCATCACGAGCTTTGATCGATGTAGAAACGGGGAGCTAACTCTGCGGGTAAATCGGGAGAAAGTTGTATTCACTATTCATCCAACCAATATGCTAAAATTTGAATTAAATGATGGTAAGCGAGATGGTTGGGAATATAGTCAAGACATTGGAGGTTGGGAGTTTCTAAGGGCAATGTGGATAACATGCCTATTGGAGCTCCAACTTGAGGAGAATCGACAAAGTTCGTAAACTTAGCGCTTCTTGGGAGGCAACCCAAGCCCCTTTTATCGCTTTCTTAGTTTTAATTTAAAGTTTTGCATTATTAGTAGTAAGTTGCATCACATTTCACCCTCTCTTATTTATGCAAATCCCACATATCTCACTTCGTGCGTCACAAAGGAGCACTTTAACACCACACACACCATCTTCATCTCATTCACTCATTATTTGGTAAGTTTGTAACTTCCAAATCCCACCCCATGGTTTTCCCATCTTGTGATTTTTGTGTGATTGGATTATAGTAGTGCTTTTAGGATGATTTGATTAGGGATTGTGGATTGGTTGATCATGTTAGACTTAGGTTTGGTGTTGAATTTTGGGATTGAATTGAGTTATCCATTGCATTTACTATCTTTGCCCAAATTCATGCATATGAGGTGTTTGATGAAATGCCCCAATGACAGTTTCACATTGTTTAGTGCTATTTTGCATCTCCATGTTTATTTTATGACAGGCACCATATTTTCTACTTGGGTGCATTATGTATGTCTTTGTGATTTTCGATTTCTCACCCATAACCGAGTTCCTTGGTTCCACGAGTTTTGTTTTCCTGTCTATCTTGCTAGGTTGCAAAGATACGAAGCCAAAAGGGCCGGGCCAAGGCGAAAGGGAAGAATAAGACCACACCTCGGAGCATACAATACCCATGGGCTTGTGCGCTAGGATGCATTGTGAGCTTATACGAGACACATCATACACGTAGTAGTATCACATGACAAAGGAGCCTTCGCTCCTGGCTACCAGAAAGTCCTTTTTCCCACCTCTCCATTGGGGACAACGCCGTTTAAGTTTGGGGGTGCGATCTGTTTTTTATTCATCGAATCGGGTCTTGAGTTCAAAAAAAAAAAAAAAAGAGTCTAGAGTTGAGTCGGGGGTGTTTGTAAAATTGTTTGACTAAGTGAATTTGTTGAATATGAGTTGAACGGTCAAAAGAGCATGTGTTTGAACTCGTGATTTAATCTTCTTTCCATTAATTCCATCTATGTGCTTTCGATTTATTTGGAGATGATTTATGCAATTGAGTGGTTCCTTTATGATCCCAGGATGCTAGAACTTGTCGATCACTAGTCGAGGCGAAATCCCTAGGCGAAATTGATTTAGGCCATCTTTTAGAGCCTAAAATGCCTACCTTTGTATTATATTTTCACTAGTGTCCCCTTTTGAGCCTTATAAACCCATTTCTTTGGCAACCAATCGAATGCAGCCTAAATGTGAAAATTCTAATTACCCATCACTCATACGTACACACATAATATAGAAAAATATTGAAGGTTGAGGAGGGGATGATGAGAAGGGTATGTGGTTAATTGAATGAAGTTACCCGAGAAAAGAAAAGATGAAACCCCATGTACGCAAAAGAATAAGTTTGGGGTTCGAAAAAAATGTGAAAAGAAAACAAATCAACGGGATTGAAAGTTCATAAACATTGGGGATGTCAAAAAAAAAAAAAAAAGTGAAGGGTAGTGCCTATTGATAATTCAAGTGTTAATTGTGTGTTTGGGTGATTTGAGCCACTTATTCCTATATTTTCATACCTTACCCTAAGCCCACATTACAAGCTTTAAAAGTCCTATTGATCCTTGTGTTACATTAGCCTACATTAGTAGAGATTAGTGTGAAAGACAAGCCTATGGAGTCTGGTAAGCATCTCATCTCTATATTCAAAAAGTGGATCATCTTGAAAACACTTGATTGCGTGAATCTATCCGGATAATGAAAAACGGGTCGGCATGAACATTTTCACATTGTGAAAAACGCGCTTGATTGATAGTGAAACGAAATTTGACGAATGAGTTTGGTTGTGAACGTTTGTTTGTATTGTTCTGTCTCGTATTTTTCATTTTAGAGTTGTAATTGCTTGAGGACAAGCAATATTCTAAGTTTGGGGGTATTTGTTCATTTGGTTTTATACCATTGATTTGAGTTTCCTAGACTAGAGTTTTGTGTTGTTTTTGAGTATTTTGAGTCATTTTTGTTATATCTCATAGTTTAGGCATTATTTTCCATTGTTTCGAGTCATTTGAGGGGTCAAGCCATGTTGAGAGCCAATTATATCGAGTTTATAGTCATATTAATGAATCGTGTATCAAAAGAAGTACGAACGAACAAACAACGAGATATTGATTTGAAGAAAAGTCCAAATGGAATTTCTAGAACTGGCAGGGTTTCGTATTTTGGTCATAACTCTCTCTAGAAAGTTGATATTGAGCTGATTCAAGTGGCTTTAGAAAGCTAAGAGATAGGGCTACAACTTTGATGAAGGACAGAAAACCAAATTCAGACGTTTGGGTGGCGCTACAACGCCAAAAAGACGCGCTGCAGCGCACATCGGAAATCCGGACAGCGACCGGGCGCTGTAACGCCCAAGACCCGGCGCTGCAGCGCCCGGAACAGAAAAAATTGAGTTGGGCGCTGCATCAACGCCCGCGCGCTGCAGCGCCCGGGCGACAATCTTGCAACGTTGTGCTACCTCGGGGCGGAAAATCCTATGTTCACCTACCCCTTCTTGGACTTTTGTGTACTATAAATACCATCCTTGGGGCTTGAAATTGGGGCATCTTGGAACCCTTGAAGACAATAAAAACAGCTACAAGACAAGGAAGAAGGATTTGAGCACTTTGAGAAGAATTTGGAGAAGAAGATTGGAGGCTTCTATCATCTAGAAATAGAGAAGATCCTCAACTCTTGTTCTTATTTTGTTGCTTTCTTCATATCTTGTAAGATGTATTATTGTATTTTCTTGGATTCATTTTCTTCAATCATGAGCTAAACACTATAATTCTAGAGGATTGATGTAATCTATGTTTGAACTTATGTTTTGAGATTGTGGTTTGTCAATCTAGATCTATCAATTTATTTGTGCTATTTGGATCTATTGCTTCTAAATTACTTGATCAATAATTTAGATTGTTTGGAAATTTGATTTGACACTTGAGAGAGGTAATTGAATACATGACCTTGGAATAGCATAACCTAGATTTCATAGAATTGAGAGATTTGTGAATCCTTTGAAGTCATTTATCAAGATTCATAGCTTTTATTGAGATTTTGATTGGTGATTTTTATAGAGATATTGATTTCCCAATTGAATCTAAAAAAGCACTTGAGAAAGGGAATGATTATTGTAGAAATCTTGACTTATAAATTGATAATTGATGATTGATAAACCATATTGACAACATAGGATAACTAGATTCATCATACCTCTAGAATTCATTTAATCATTTGGATAAATTCATTGATATTTTCAAGTCTTAATTTACTTGTAATATTTTTAGTATAATCAACTCCATCAATTATTGAATTTCTAAATAAAGTTAGACTACTATAATATAGTACTTAGCGATATTTTGATAATTATTCCTGTGGATTCGACAACCTTACTTCTCTATATTAAAACTTGACAATCGTAGACTTGCGGTTAGAAAATCTCTAACAATGCTCAAAATGATCAACCTTCTACTTCAAATAATCAACCATCAACCTCAAATGTTCCTCAAGAAGACAAATGTGATAATTCGGATCTTCCCGTGGAATTAAAATTTAAAGGAGATCACCTAAAAGATCTCATTATTGGTGATCCCCTTGATAAAGTGATTACTAGAAGAAAATTTGCCGAGAAAGCTCTTATTTCTCAAAAAGAGCCTAAAAATACTAAGGAAGCGATTGAAAATTAGGATTGGTTTTTAGAAATGTAAGAGGAGTTGAATCAATTTGAAAGGAGTGATGTTTGGGAATAGTACCTTGTCCTTTATCACAAACAATTATTGGTACAAAATGGGTATTCCGGAACAAACTCGATGACCAAGGCAATATTGTTCGCAATAAAGCAAGGTTAGTAGCTCAAGGGTATTGTCAAGAAGAAAGCATTGATTATGATGAAACTTTTGCACCCATAGCACGTTTAGAAGTTATTCGTATTTTACTTGTCTATTCTTGTTTTAAAATTTTCAAGCTTTACCAAATGGATGATAAATCCGCTTTTCTAAATGGTTTTATTCAAGAAGAACTCTGTCAAACAACCTCCGGGGTTTGAAAATTTTTCAAGGCCAAATGATGTTTATAAACTTAAAAAAGCCTTATATGGTTTAAAGCAAGCACCTCGTGCATGGTATGATAGACTTAGCTCCTTTCTTTTACAAAATGGATTTACAAGAGATAAAGTTGATACTACTCTCTTTGTTTTTAAAAAAGGGCAAGATTGCTTACTAGTTCAAATTTTTGTTGATGATATTATATTTGGTGCTACTAATGAATCTTTGTGCAAGAAATTTTCTAAGTTGATGCAAGATGAATTCGAGATGAGTATGATGGGGGAGCTTAATTTCTTCCTTGGACTTCAAGTTAAGCAATGTCAAGAAGGTATTTATATTTCATAATCAAAGTATACAAAGAACTTTTAAAGAAGTTCGGCATTGAAGAAGGAAGAACCGGTACTACTCCAATGGCAACCAATATCAAGCTAGACAAGGATGAAAAATGCAAGTCGGTTGATAAATCAAAGTATCGATGTATGATTGGTAGTTTACTTTATGTAACCGCAAGTAGACCCGATATTCTTCATGCCATATGCCTATGCGCTCGTTTTCAAAGCAATCCCAAAGAATCTCATATGAGTGCCGTTAAAAGGATTTTTCGATATTTGAAAGGCACTATTCAATATGTCTTGTTTTATCCAACGAATGAAAATTTTTCTCTTAAAGGATATAGTGATTCGGACTATGCGGAAAATATTTATGATCGCAAAAGTACTTCCGGATCATATCAGTTCTTAGGCGATTGCCTAGTATCTTGGTTTTCAAAAAAGCAAAATTGTGTCTCCTTACCAACGGCCGAAGCCGAATATATTTCCGCAGCTTTTTGTTGTACTCAATTGCTTGGATGAAACAAACCATAGCGGATTACAAATGTTCTTTTGAAAGTGTTTCTATTTTTTGTGATAACACGTCCGCTATAAACATTGCTCAAAACCCGGTTCATCATAACCGTACTAAACATATCGAGGTTTGTCATCATTTTCTAAGGGATTGCGTTTCTAAACGAAAAATTGAAATGTCGATTGTTCCGTCTCAAGATCACTCGCGGATATTTTTACAAAACTACTTTCCGCCGAGTCTTTTGCTTCAATTCGAGCTCATTTAGGTATAATGCATATTGAATAAGGTCTATGATTGCATTTTGTACGTTTTTCAAACTTAGGGGTGAAAAATCAGATTTTTGGATCAAAAATCGGACAGACCCAAAAATTGGCTCCAGGGACCGGATGAGCTAGGGGTCGACTGGTCGACCAGGTGCCTGGACCGGTCAACCCCCCTCCCCTTGACCGGCCGACCATAGATCAACATGTGTTAAAATGTGATTTTGTCCAACACTTAGTCATTTTTGCTCTTCTTTTTCAAACTCGATCCCCTTTGCAAATTTCACACACAATTCTCTCAAAATGATTTCTTTCTTATAATTTCTATATTTTTGAGTTTATATTATTGGTATATCATTCATGATACCAGACTTCTCCGATTAATTGGTAAGTTTAATTCTCTTTTAATCTGAATTGGGTTGAACCCTTGAGAAAGCATTTACATTTTGGGATTTTGATGCATTATTGTATATTTGTGATGGTAATTATGTATGATGATGGATTATGAATGTAGAATTATGATTGGTGACGAATTTTTGGGCATGATTTCCAAAAGTTATATACATCCTCGTTTTTATTGTACGCACGCCAAGTGCTCGATAAAATATTTCAACAAAAATTTCTTCACTTACATGACTCTCTCGATTTCAAAAGTCTTATAAGTTTATAGAGATCATGTTTTGTCACTCAAATGAGCTTTTACAAATCATCTTATCAAATTTTCCCTTAAGTTTTGGATCTTTAAGCTTCATGTTCAAAAGCTCGATAAATCGGTTCAATTATGCACTTTGATAAGAATATATGATGCTTTCATCGTGCTAACATTCTTTTTGATGATTCTAAAGGAGGAGAAACACGAAACAAGCTCATTAGCTGAAAGAAACAAAAAAAAGCTCGCAGAAAAAACTATTAGCTGTGGTTATTAAAATCCAAAAGTTGTGGATGTAACTTTGTCCAATGGATGTATTATGGACTTTTATACTTGTCTTATGATTCTTTTTGACAGGGGGAGCTTCTAAGCTCATCATATTCAAGCTTAATGTGTAAAATCGATCTTCTAAAATTGTTTTGGTTTGTAATCATCAAAAAGGGGGAGTTTGTTAGATAAATGTTTTTATCATGATTTTGATGATTTTGTTTAAATGTGTTTTTACACCAAAACAATGTCCCCAATTGTTGTCCAAATACTCCTAATCGTTTTAAATTATTATTCGGAGTATTTTCTCGATGTTTATTTTTCAATTATTCAAAACAATTCATTTCGGGCGGTATAAAAAGTGATTTTTAGGTTTTAAAGTGTTTTTAACAATTACCGAATACCATCAAGGTAAAATGGAGCCCGAAAGACGAAGTCGGAATTTTTTCACAAACCAAAAACCCCCTGGAATAGGTTGACCGGTCGACCCCTAGGTCAACCAGTGCCTAAAGTTCAAGATTTCCATTTCTTAGTAAAAATCGAACCAGGGAAGGGTCGACCCAAGTGATGTGTCCTCCCCTGCCTCTCTGTCTCAAAGTTTACTCTTCTGGAAAAATTGCAGGGATAGGTCTACCGGTTGACCCCCCCCGGTCGACCTGTGTGGGTCTCTATGCAATGAACTGATTTTCAAATTCTTTCTACTGGTCAACCAGATCAAAATCTGATGATTTTGAGCTTGTGGGAGATAACTTTTACTGATTTTGTGGAGTTGATTTGTAACATCTATAATCTTGATTTAATCTGCATTTTCTTTACAGATTTCACTATCCTAGAGGAGCCTATCAATGTCCAAGACCTCTCCTATAAATAGAGGAAGATTTGAAGCAACAAGACACAACACAACAACACAAGCAAACTTTGTTCTTCATACTCTTGTTGTATTTCTAGCCTAAGTCTTTCACTTGCACATCTTGAGTACTAGGCTTTTATTCTTGATTACATTTGCACTTCAAAGTTGTATACTTCATTATCGAGTTGTAATCTTGAATTTGTTTATATCATCCAAAGCAAGATAATCTTGTTAGTGTTCTTGTGGTAAGAGCACACTTGGATGATTTTAGATGTTGAAGAGTGTGGTACTCTTCATAGGTGAAGGAAGATTCTGGTAATCTCCTTGGTGGTGTTGTAAGAACAGAGTGGTACTCTTCAAAGGTGAAGTTGTAATAATTTTGGTAATTATTAATAAAATTCTTTTCCGTTTTCGAAACCCATCCCGGATATACTGGGGTGGTAGAGCACGTAGTCCCTAGGTAGGGTGAAGCTCTTTAAATCATCGTATGTTGTTTATTTTCCCGCACTTACATTCTTGCTATCATCTTCACATTCGAAAAAGAGGGTGAAACTCGGAAAATCGGCTTAATCTATTCACCCCCCTCTAGATTATCATAGCCACTTGGACTAACAGTAGGTCCTCACCCCTTTAAAAACTTTGGTGCCGCCAAGGTCCCAAACCCAATTGTCCAACTTGGGATTTATAAATTGAGCAAACTTTGGCTTTCTACTCTATGTGGGATGGAGCTTTTATCCTTCTCCATATTTTCCATTTTCCACATCATTTTCAAGTTTTAAGTGGCTAACTTCTAGTATTAATTTCTCATTCACCCGGAATTGGTTTTGAGAAATTCCAAATGTCAGTCTCATCTAGTCACTTTGTAGAATTTTTACAAATAATTTAATTCCATTTTTTACAAATAGAAACCACTTAAATATTTGGTCAAAATTGGGTTAACATCCAATTTCTCAACCAAATATTCCAACAATCCCCCACATAAATGAAATTAATGCATGCGTTTATGCAAATTCGCTTGAAATTCTCGGTGAACTGTGATTGCATCAGGATAGGTAGCTTGTGGCTTTGAACCTTCCTTAGTAAAATACTATCGGATTTACTAGTTGCTTAGTGACGCGATGTCTTGAACTACTCAGTCGTTTGTGTAAACCGAGACAACAGTACTTACATAATAATAATTCTAACACTTGTTGTTCTCACGTTGTGTCCATTTTAGCCCTGGACCATATCTTAGATTCATAAGTGTTTCTTTGAAGCGGCCATTACTTCTCACTTATATAGGTGATCTCCTATTGAAGAGTATCCTGCCATACTCCACCTTTCGGTATGGGAATCATTAAAAGTCTTAAACTTAATCTCACCACATTCAGCAGGTTTCTATTTCACTTGGAAGTTCCGGGAATGAGCTAACATATTTTCCAAGTGTTCGGTAGAACATTCATAACTTAGTTGTACCATTGAACCAAGGTCTTGGGATCTCCAATTTACAAGGTTGGGTAATCGCTATGACTAAGTTATCCATTTTCTGGTATCCTCTTTCCATTTTCTGGTATCCTCTTTCCATTTTCTGGTATCCTTGTTCAACACAAGATTATCCATAACTTTTATTGCTCTCGGCCACTTCCCTTTTTACTTAGTTAGAACATTGTCCCAATAATCCAGTTAGAACCTCGTTCTAACAGATTCAGACCTAAGTTCCAACATCTCCATAAAATCTTATACAGGATGTGTAACCTTTAGAGTTATCACATCTTCAGTAACACTTCGGACTTAACTTGTTACTGTGTCTACCTCTAGAGCTTCAATACTTTGTGCAACACTTCATACAACTGTGGTTTTGGTGTAACAACACTTTTGGCAACACCTTCTGTTACATTTAAAAAATGCAACAGAAGCTCACCTTGTGTTCCATAAAGTGTTGTCACACCCCCACAATTGTCTATTTTCAGTCGGAATCGCGGTTGTCTTCCTCAATCCGATGTCGAACTATCAAATCCTCAAGCCCCATTTCCTTGCGCTTGTGCTTGAGGTAGTTCTTAAAATCTTTCTACGATGGCGGCAATTTCTTGATAATCGCAGCCACTTGGAACGACTCATTCAGAATCGTTACTTTAGACACTAAGTCATGAAGTGCGATCTGAATTTCTTGTACTTGGCGGATCACCATTTTGGTGTCAACCATCTTATAATCCAGAAATTTACCGACAACACATTTCTTTGTGCCGGCATCTTCTGTTTTATACTTTTTCTCCAAAGATTCCCATAACTCTTTGGACGTTTTGAACGAACTGTAGACTTTATAGAGGGTGTCTTCCAGCCCGTTCAAAATATAGTTCCGACAAAGGAAATCGCTGTTATGCCAAGCATCCACAACAATCCTCTTTTGGTTGTCGGATTCTTCATTGCCAATAGTAGGGGGTCCTCCTTCAGGAAACGGGACAGACCCAGTGTGGTGAGATAAAATAGCATCTTCTGTTGCCATCTTTTGAAGTCAAAACCAGAGAACTTTGCTGCTTTCTCACCGTGAGCAGGAGCAGCAGCCATCGGAGTGAATGAACGGCCATCATCTTGAAAACAGCAGAAAGATTTCATCTTGAAATTTATTTGTTAGATTTTGAAACCTAAAACAAGAATGCAAGTAAAGTTAGCTAAGTCAAGAATAGCTAAGTCAAGAATGTCAGTCAATCGCAGACTAGAGTTAAGACTGTTGTGTGTCGTCCAAAATTTGAGTATGGCCATGAAGGAAGACAACTGAGGAACAACTGTATGAAGTTTGAGGAAATGTCAGTCAAGTCAATGAAAGGAGCCAAGTCTAACAGTTGAAGTGATAGTTGAGTCAATCTTATGATTGGAGCAAACTCAAGTCACAAGGGGTAAAGGCAGCAGTCAAGTCAAGACAACTGACATTGATCCATTGGAAGGAAGTCAAGAATATTACTCAATATAGTAATATGTCCAAGCTTCCAGGTCTTAAAGTGTTTGGCCCAAAAACATGCAAAAGGAATAAGCCAATGGAAAACACTAAAACTTCTGTCAGATCCTGTAAAGATGCGAAACCATTTAATACGAGGAATGGTCAACATCACAAGTGCTGCAGACAAAGAAAAGACAAGCCAACAAACAAGAAGTGTCATTTGAAAATAGCCTATCCCTTCAACGGGCAAATTTTCAAATGAGCACTATAAAAGGCTGAGGAAACATTTGAGAAAAGGTGACCTTGCATACCTGAGAAATCGATCAAAGCAAGCAATATTCAAGCAAGCATAACCAGCAATATTCTCAAAGCTTATCATAGAATTCTCAAGCCTAAAACTTAAAGAAACTCGATCCAACATACGTTGTGAATGAAAGATAACTTCAATCAGTTGAAGAGGAAACATTTGAAGAACAAAAAGGGGTCTACTCTCCAAGTTGAAGGAGTTGTAGAAAGGTTCAAGGTCGAACCAGGAGATTCAAGTTTGTTGGAGGGCATTGTGAACAAATCCAAGGACTTGAAGGGAGCTGAAGTAGCAAGGCAGTTGTCTTGTGAATTGAAGTTGAATCGCAGGAGAAGCCAGCTGTGTGATCAAGGCTGTCTCTAGACTGATAACTATTTTGTAACTTGATCTGTTACTTAGTGGATTCCTACACGAGTTGGAGAAGAGTGGATTAGAGGAATTACTCCATCATCGAACCACTATAAAATTACTTGTGTCATTTTACTTTCAGCACTTACTTTCTTGCATTTATTTTTATATCTGTTGTTAGTTAATTTGCTAATCCAACTGATAATAACAAGTGCTAAAACAAGTGTTAAAAACAAGCCTTAATCAATCAAAAGGGTGTTAAGTCTTCCGCTGTTAAAAACCAAATCAAGTCAAGTTAAGTGTTAGCTTAAGCAGCCAAGTTATACTATCAATAGGTCTATCGAGTCTGTTAAGTGGGTAACTTAGCTGAATATAGCCAACCTAGCTGTTCTCCAGGGACACAGCTGATTTGAGTCAACTCTGTTGAAATTCTTAAAAAGATTAAAAGTTAAAATTTGGTAAGTTTTATTCACCCCCTTCTAAACCTTACACCTACACGATTGTTGGTTTGATGGTTTACTGTTTACAAGAAGATGGCTAAAGTATTTGGAATGAAAAAACTGGACAAGATTTTAAGTCGAGGCCAATATTGGACACTGTCTCTGCAAGATGAAATTGCCCCGTATACGAAGTGCTTACGGTTCCCCCAATCGTTCTTAAGATACAATAATTTTAACAGTTTCGACTTAACATCATTTGCAAAAGTGGAACCAACATCGAAAACAAGTGTTTAAGGCTTTCAAGCTTTTGAATAGAATAATATCAATATGCAGATGCAAAATGGCTCGATTTATTATCTATATTTTCGTATCGATTTCATCTGTAGGGGGCTTATATATATAGGCATGAAGGTGCCTGATTAAAAGGATATGTCTTTTTGATCGAAAAGACATGTCTACAGCCAAAAAATGCACCTGGTTGCTTGAACAGGTGCACCAGTTCGGACGTGCGTGTCCGCGCACTAGTGTGCGCGCAACAGGTTTCGCACACTGTCGCGGTGCGCGCACGCTGGCCTCGCAGTACGCGGTGCGCTCCACGCACAGCTGCACGTCCGTGCACCCCCAGTTGGAATTAATTAATTAAAAATAATTAATTAATATTTTAAAAAGGTTTTAAATAAATTTGTTCCAAAAGTATAAGGCCCAAGCCCACGGTCCGGGCCGAGCGGCGGCGCGTGTGCGTGTATGTTTTGAACCAAACCCACAAGCATGTAGGTTCTCACCCCTTTAAAAACTTTGGTGCCCCAAGATCCCAAACCCAATTGTCAAACTTGAGATTTATAAATTGAGCAAACTTTGGCTTTCTACTCTATGTGGAATGAGACTTTTCTCCTTCTCCACATTTTTCATTTTCCATTCCATTTTCTAGTTTTAAGTGGCTAACTTCTAGCATTAATTTCTCATTCTCCCGGAATTGGTTTTGAGAAATTCCAAATGTCAATATCATCTACTCACTTAGTAGAATTTTTACAAATAATTTAATTCTTTTTTTCACAAATGCAAACCACTTAAATATTTAGTCAAAATCGGGTCAACACCCAATTTCTCAACCAAAAATTCCAACATTAAGTTCTCCTCCTAAATTGAATATTTTATTTATAAAATATTAATTCAGTTATGTAATTTCTTTTATATAATTAATATACAAATCAGTTGTGGTTCTGATGGTTTCTAAATAAAAATAATTTACCCCTTACTGAGCCAGAACAAGAAAGAGACAAATCATAATAAACCATGAAAATCAACTAAAGTATCAAAGACAAAGGATTGAAATACATATGTGATGTGATTGTAACAAAGATTCACCTCAGATACATCCTAGCATATATTTTTGGCAAGCACGCAATAATGGATGGATATCTCTATTTTTTTTTAGTAAATTATCAAAATTCAATTATGGGACCAAATATTAGAGGTGACAATCTATGACATGAGACAATAACATGAACCCGACCAAAGTTACACGAGAAATTCGAACACGAACACAACTACCACAAATGACCCAAATTGCCACTCCTACTAAAGATAGATAGGCGTGGTCAAACACCTATTCATCTTTTTTTAAATAAATGGAAATATATAAAAATAAAGGAAAAAGTCCTGATCACAAGCCGATCAGGTAGCAAAGGAAAAAATAATGTTAAACTATAGAAAAAACAACAAAAATAACTTAAGAATGCTATTTAAATGAAGGGAGTCTCTTTCTAGAGGATTTTCGAATATCAATTGCATTTGTCTTTTTAGCACGCGCTCGAGCATCATCTTGATGATCTGATAAATTTGACTGGGATATAGCATGTGAAATGTTGGCCCAGGATCCTCGAGCCGCAATTGTCATAGCTTTCATAGCTTTTGACGAATCACATGAGTGAATATCAAACGGAGTAGTTGAGGAGTCACTTAGCTTGGTCTTTATAGCTTCCAATTTATCTACATCAACTTGAAAATCAAAGTTAAGAGGATAGCTTGATATTGGAGATATTGAATCATGAGCTGAAGCCAAAGTCGTCTCATCACTCTCTTTCAGTTGCGAACTTGACTCAACAACATTGGAATAAACCACAATACCGGATTATCTTGCGTCTTTGGTACGATATGATCATTTGTAATCATTTCAGCATACCTTTCTGAAATGTGAGCCGAACTAAAATCTTTTTCCTGTAGAGCATCAAACTAATTGCGAGTAGGGATGTTTTATTGAGGACGTGAAGGGCTGGTATTTTTACCATTACTAGCTGATTTTTTGTTGACGGCCACAAATTCGTTATTCTCCATCTGCTGGACCAGAGCAAAAGATTTCCCATTAGGATGTTAGTCCTCGGCACTAGAGTGATCATCCTCGGCATAGTCCACCCACCGTTTACTAGCAACCACGGGAGGGGGGGAGGATCCTTATCTTCCACCGAGTTATCCACCGCCTTACCCTTAGCCTTAGATGAATGAACAGGTTCCAAAATATTAGAAGCAACAACTTTATCTTATCCTTCGCTAGAGATCGCATCACCTCACGATATTCCTTACGAACTCTTGAACGCCCATGTCTAGAATTAGATCGTTCAGGATCAGTTTGAACCGTGGCCGTAACAAATTGCAATGATAAGTCTCTAATGAATGTCCCGTAATACCACATTTCAAATAAAACTCGGGAAGTTTCTCATAACTTAATAACATAAAAGAACAATTTCCAGGGCGTTCCACCACCACAGAATCCTGTAGGGGCGTAGGCAAATCAATTTCCACTAGGACTCGCACAAAGTGTCCCAGAGATCCATTAAGAGATTTTTCATCAATTTGAACCGGAGTACCTATTGCCTTAGGAATTCCCATAATAATACTCGGATGCCAATATTCAATGCTTAACTCAAAAATACGCACCCACACACTCGCAGTAGAAGTATTGACTTTATATGGGTTAAAATCAAGGACACATAGAAAAAGACAAATCGTACCAGGATTAATTTGCTATGTAACACGCAAAGATGCCCTAGCACGATCCGAATCAGAAGAAAACTTAAGGCAAAAATATCCCTTGCCCAGGGGAATCAATGTCCAGCTATTTTGAATTTTCCCCAATTCACTCAGTCTAGACCGGAGGGGTTTCAATGGCCATGGTTTATTCCTTTTACCCATCAAAACACGACCAATTAAAGAGCACGAGAATTCCCTCAAACGTTGTTGATACAAATTTTCATCAATTGAAATAGAGAAATAATCCACTTTCTTAGAAGGTTCAATCATAATATTATTACCCTGAACAGTATTAGCAAAAGTAGAATTTGCTGGTTTAATCAAAGAATCCAAAGTAGGTTAGCATGTTTTACCAAAGAATCCCTAAATGTAGGGTTTGCACTAGGGCATACATGGGGCATCATTACACCAAATGAATCCAAGGATATAGCAGAATACTTTGGGGAGGGGACCACTGTTGCCTGAGTGTTGGCCTTTGAAGGAGAGGAGAGGACCACTGTTGTAACAACATTGGGAGGAACTACAGTTGAAACCACCTTAGGAGGGGGAACCGCTGCCAAGGGGACCACCTTTGATGAGTTCATGGCAGCCCCAAGTAAGAGATTCGAAGGATCTATAGAGTGAACCCTTGCCGCAAAATCCACATAAGACATAGGAGAACTCGTAGAGGAGAAACTAACGGAGAATAAGATATGTAGCAAAGGAGCAAACATCATAACTGGCGGCTTGTATCCCAACGCCGGGGAAAGCTACCAAAAAGTCATGGAGGCACGGCCCTGGAGTTTGGGAGAAGAGAGAAAAGAGCATCCTAGGGTTTTTTCTCGATGGATATCTCTATAAAACACCAAATATATAAACATTTTTGTCTATATAAAATTTATTATTTTAATTTTCTTTGGTGGTTTTTCTTTGTTTCTTTTTTTTTTTCCTCCAAAAATTGTCTTTCCACTTTGAATAATAGTATATATGACGTTAATGATTATCAACCATTATTTTTAAGATATAAAATATTAATGAAGTACAAAAACTTATATTTTTTTGTTTGCTTTAACTAAACTTGTATACAGATGATCAAGTTTATTTTATAATTTTGTATACGTAGTGATAAATGTTAGCTTGGTGTGCATCCGATGTAGGTGTGTCCCATTTTTCGTAAATGGGATACTTGTTCTTCATCCACACAACAAATATACAAGACTAGCATAGATAATACCGCATCAATATTGGACTATTTATATATATATATATATATATATGTGCACACATATTTATTTACTTTGAGTTGTTTGGTTCGAGTCGTGTGACCTAGAATGAAAGTTCAGAAAGGTTGGAATATTTTCTTCACTAGATATATATGATTATATGATTTCACAAAATGCATATTGCATAGTATATAATTAATATGTGTACACACTATATAGCAGATGTTGTACCTGACTTTTGATATCATAAACAAATATATGAATAAAAAAAGAAGGTCAAATATATTTGGATGTTTACACTGTTTAAATATTCAAATGTTCAACTGTAATTGCGTGAACTACACTGAATTGAACTTACAGAAAAGCTTTTGAAAAAATTTAGTTGCGCCTATTGTATTTGTTTGGACCTTCATTCTTATCTGGTTTGAGAAAGAAAACAAAATATTCACATTGACCCATAATTATGAAATTGGCAAATTGTAAAAGTGCTTAATATAAATTTGAAATAACACAAAAATATTTTGTGGAAAGCCAGGGCTGAATTATTAATTGAATACGGAAAAGTAAAATGTAGAGAACTTATAAAACCTATTTAAATAAATTTTGTCGAACACCCATTATGTAAAGAATAATCTTTGTATACTAACATCATGATCTAAACACCCATTAAGTGTAAAGGATATCTTTGTGTCCTAATAAGCAGTGTGTGCCTATTTTATTCCATTCAACTATAAAAAAATTGAATGTCCAAGAATATATATGTGATAAAAAAAATTCAGTTATATTTCCAACTTGTAAGCCATGTCAAAAGAAATAGAGTTGTAAAGCCTATTAATTGTCAATTTTGATCAGTTTGAGGCTGTCAATCTTTAGCTGTATTCTGGTCAGCTATGTATGGTTGAGGAATGCATTGTCAGAGATTAAAAGATTTCTGCTATGTATACCCTTAAACTATATTTGCTTTTTCGCTGTAGACTTTTTCTTTATTGACCAATCAACTCTGAGACAAAGATTTTTAAATAAATAACATTATAATAACCGTGTGTTACATGAGATTTGTCCAAAAATAAAATTTTAGTGTCACAAATTAAAAGATAATGTAAATAAAATCTCTGATTTTGAATTATTTGTTATCTCCTAAATTTGTTATCATTTAAATTCAAAAATATATATTATGACATAATAGAGTATTTTCCAATAAAAACATCTTCAAATAGATTTGATCAACATCGATTTTTTCAAATTAATTGTGAGCGAATCCTTTATTTTTTGGATTATATTTTATATTTTAGAATCTTAATTAAATTTCTTATCTTTTAATTTTGTACATATAACTGCTACATAGATAAATATGAAGTTGCCATGTGAAATTGGGAGTATGGAAAGTTAACAAATGTCTAAAATTTTGAGATGATAACATGTGTCAACTTTGTCTTTTCTTTTAGAATGTAGGGTGGATTTGAGTTACAGTTGAGTTATGATTCTACGTTGGTTTGGATCCAAACTCAAAAATAATTTTTTTTTTAATTTACTTCTCTCTCAAACAGCCACGCGTGGGAACTATAAATATAGAGCTTATCTAATTATTTAAGAGAAAAATAAATAATTATTATACTCAGTCGATCAAACAGTTGTAGTAAATTAAAGGTCCGAACTTGAACTCAAATAATTTATTTCAATTTTTGAAATACTTTATGGTAGAGTAGTTATGATGACACCATCTCCAACGCGTAATCTCGATGAAATATTTCCTTTACAATAAATAAATAAATTTGGTCGATAATGTTGGAACGGCTACCAAGTGAACCACTAGAAAATTAATCAAGTTGTTTTAATCACATATATAAAAGGACAAAATACGACACCCCCTAATTTGAAGTGAACTTGGTTCTACATTTCATTTATTTTTTTCTAACTTGTCAAGGTAACACTTACTCTCTGAATTAAATTTTAGTTTAATGTTTGGACAAATTGTCCTTAATAACAATTGTCTTTAGCATGTTTCAAATATTTATACCTCAATTTTGATGTTAGATTCTTTATAAGGTTGAAAAATATTTTAAATTAGATTTCTTAGAAAACATAATTATAGTAACTTAAGTATTTCAAATATTAAAATAATATAATAAAAAATGAGTATGGCAATACATAAAAATATTGAAAATAGAAGTTATTTTGATTATTTGAAATCAATGTAAAATAATAATCTTTATTTTTAATCTCTTTTATATGAAATATACATGGATATTTTTTTAATTATTTGAATTCAATGTAAAATAATAACCTTTATTTTTTAATCTCTTTTTAGATTTATATGCTTAATATATTTTGAATATGAAATATACGTACATACATATTTTTTAATTATGGAAAAATTAAATTTCCAATATAGTGATACAATATGTAGTATTTTAGTAAGAAGTTAAAAATACATAGTTTCTTATGTAAATATTTAAATATTTTTAATAATATTTGCTCAAATAACAAGATTTAGTGCTTAAAATTTTTTAATGAACTAATTGGGGGTATGCTTGCGATTTATTTCATTAATAATAACATTTATTACTCATTACATAAGACGTTTTACTAATTAATATTATGGTTTACACTATAAATCATATTGAACAAACAAGAAATAAAAGGAAGAAAGTATGACATATATAAATAAACTAAGTTTTTAAAAATATATATATATTTATTCATGTCTTTGCTAAGATCAAAATATTATCTAAATTAAATAGCTAATACTTTATTTTACTTCTTCATCTTTCATACTTAATTTTTATGCATTTATTATATTCAACTATAGTGTTAGTCTTTTAAAGTCTGAATTAATTAATCTACATTTTTTAAAAAAAAAATATTTTTTTGAACTAAAAATGAATGTAAATTAAAACAGATATTCAATATATAGTAAAAATTTTATGGATTCATATTTATTAAGGGTAACTTTGATTAAACAAAAACTTATAAAGAGGAAAAAAGAATTTGCCCACCGTCGCCGAACTATTCGGTTTCTTCGATGTTGCCACCTAAACGTTTTTTTGGGACACTCTAACCTTCTCAAGTTCATGCATTTTGCACATAGCCTCTTGGAATCTCCACCGGTGGAATATTCTACCAGAATCTTGTCATGCGTCATGCACGTAGGGACAAAATTATAATTCGACTCAAATTATATTAATATTATTGCACTTTGTCATCTAAACTTTGAGCGATTGTTACTTTGCCTTTTGAACTTTGAACGATTTACACGTTGTCACCTCAGTTTAAAAAAAACAAATATTAATATGTATATACATTTATTTTATATCTTTTTTAATTTCTTGACCGAAAATAAGTAAACTTAACTATATTCACTTTAATAAAATAAATTAGAATTTATATTTGCCTACACATATTATTTTGTTTACCTCAAAATGGATACATAATTGTTTATGTATGTTTTTTATTTGTAATTTAATAATATATATTAACAATAATTTTATTAGTTTATAAACTAATAAAGTAAGTAAACTACACTTCTACAATTCTACAAGAAAGTCAAAAAAAGAAAAGATTATAAAATAATCTTATTGATAATATATTTATTGAAGCAAATACTAGTTAAATATATATATGAAAAAATTTAAAAAAATATAAAATAAATGTATTTACATATAAATTTTTGATTTTTTTAAAACTAATGTGGCAAAGTGTAAATCACTCAAAGTTCATAAGACAAAGTAACAATCGCACAAAGTTTTGATCATGACAAAGTACAATAACAATATTATAATTTGAGTAAAATTACGTTTTGTCCCCACGTGCATAGCATATGAGAAGATTTCGGTGGAATATTTCGACGGCGAGTCTCGGCGGCAAAATACATGCACTTTAGGAGGTAAAATGTTCCCAAAAAAATTTAAGTGGTAAAGTCGAAAAAATTGAATAGTTTGGAAGGCAAAATTTTGTTTACTCAATTTTAAATACTACATTGGCAAGTTGAGATATATGTTACATGTGATCAAGGTCCGAGTCATTGTACTTTCCCCTAAATAAGCTGAATCTTATACAATGGGACCTAATGATTTAGCATGGAACTTTGAAGCCAGCATTTAGGCACTGATTCAAACGGGAATAAAAAGTAAAGAATAAAAAGAACTTTACCATTTTTAGAGAATGCATTAAAAGAATGAGGCCAATTTATGAGCAATAAGAGCTGATTTGGACTTTTCAACTGACAACTGATCTTTAAAAAATAAAAAACATTATTATCCTTCCGGAAACATCTCCTATAATTCAGGTAATATCCATTATTCACAAATTGCCTCTATGAAGTTTATCATTGAAAAAAAAAAAAAAGGATTAACTTTATTTAGCCCTCATTTTGTCAATATATAGATATTGGGGGCATGCTATATATTTAAAAAAAAAAATAGAAATGAGACTGATCAATTAGATACAACTCCCACGCGTAATCTATTCTAAATTATGAGGTCTTATGTTCGAATCTCAAAAAAAAAAAAAAAAAAAAAATAGAAAAAAGGTGAACATCAATCTACTTCAATAACATTTTATTTAAATAACTTCAATAACATATAATTAATTATTTTGTCAGTTAATAATGATTGAGTATTACTATATATAAACAATAGCTTAGGATTAATATTATATATAACTAAAACTCTTAAAGAAATTGCCAAAAAGCTTGACAATGTAGGGTGTATAAACGATTTGAATCGTGTTGTACTAAGGTTTGTTTTTTTTTTTAATGGATTTTGTCAAAGAGAAACTTGTTGGATCTCAATCTTCGAACATGTACGATGTTAATGTTGAATTAAGTTACTGTTTACATTTTTTTGAAATTTTATCAGATAAAGATTGCATTTGAACATGGTTTAATTGTTAATGAAATCGAATTTGAACGAGTTTCGATTGAATCGAATATAAATTAAACTCGAGTAGTTTAGTCCTTTTACATATATTTATCATTTTCTTACTATATAAGCACTACAAGAAATTTCAGTTTACCGACAAAATTTGTCGACAGAAATGATTTGCTCACTAAATTTTACAATTACTTACAGATCGAATACATGCTAAACAATAAAAAATATTATTTCCCCCAAATTATACCCACATTTACCGATAGATCACCGATATTTTTGAAATTTACCGACAAAAATATTATATATAGATATTTACCAATATTTTAGAATTTATTTATAAATATTTACCTACAATGATTTTACCTACAATGATTTTACTTACACTTTACAGTTATCTTATTAATACTTACCTACAGATTTTTCTATAGCTAAACTGGTTTTTTAATGTAATGAAGCCAGTCAAGTTCAAGCCAATCTTTAAATATTATCACGTAGAAAAATATGTTCGACCTTATTGTTAAAGAACGGAATGGAAAATAAGTTTTAACGGGTCAATTTGGAATCGAGTTCTGATGCTCCAAAAAGTTTGTTTCCAATTAACCAAATCATATATCTAGCATATTAATCTAACAACTTGATCAAAATTGCAAAATCTAAGCGTATCTATTGTTACAACTTTTATGTCTCAACAACAACAAACTAAGCCTTAATCCCACTACGTGGGGTCGGCTATACGGATCATATTGCGCCATCGTTTACGGTCATAAGCCATATTTTGGTTTATTTCTAGGTATACCATGTCATGTTTAATAGCTTCTTTCCAAGTCTTTTTAGGCCTACCTCTCTCTCTTTTGATTTGTGTGAGTGGTTCTCTACCTTCTAAACGTCGCACAGGTGCATCTAAAGGTCTCCTATAAACATGTCCAAACCATCTTAATCGTGTTTCTCTAATTTTCTCGTCTATTGGTGCTACTCCCACTTTGTTTCTAATGTGTTCATTTCTTATTCTATCTAATCTAGTGTGTCGCACATCAATCTTAGCATTCTCATCTCTCGCTACCCTCATTTTTTGTTCGTGTTCATATTTAGTCGCCCAACATTTCGCTCCATAGAGCATTGGGCCTTATGGCCGTTTTATAAAATTTTCCTTTCAATTTTAATGGTATTTTACGGTCACAAAGGATAGAAGATGCACTCCTCCATTTATTCCAACCCGCCTGGATCCTATGTGTGACATCTTTATTGATTTCTCCGTTCTCTTCAATTATAGATCCTAAGTATTTAAAACTCTTTGTTATACTCACTTCATGTCCATCAATTTTAACCTTCGTCTCATTGTTCCTGTTATTTTTACTAAAGTGGCATTCTATGTCTCAAAACTTCAAAAACAAATCATGTTTCGAAGTTACTTTAGCAATGGAAGAAAATGATTTTGTAACATTCCCCATTGCTTTGGGAACACCGTACCACATTGATTCTGGTTGGTTGTTATGTTTTTAATCCTAACATTATAACACCAGAGTTCTAAACGTCACATCCTTCAAACCAGAATTTGTACTTTTTAGAGCCAAGTTAGTAAATTGAGCATATGCAAAATTGGGTTGCAACAAATGATTTGATGAATGACAATTGAGTGGAAAGTATAGTAGGATATATAATTATTTTAGAATAGAATTTGAAGAATTAATGCGAATAGTATTATTCTTAGTAGGAAAATAAGTCTAAATTATGATCATTTTCACTGAAATTATATAAACAAACATAATAATAAATATATAAAACTGAAAATATTAATTGAGATAGGGATATACAAGGCCTAAGATCACAAAAACATCTATGAGGCCTAGACAAAACAATGTGACGTGGATACAGCATTGGTGCAATACGTAAACTCGATGTTGTCCAATGCTTTTGTTCTTCTTCCTTTTGTTCTTTTTTTTTTCCCTTCCTTTTTTTCGATTAATATCAAGAAAATGACAATTCATGTATTAATAAGGTAGTTGCAGTGTAGGGATATCCTAAAAACAACAATGCCATTCTTTCATAGTATTGAGCTTCACACGTAACATATCTTTCAACCCTATAATAATAATAATAAGAAGAAGAAGAACAAATAAATATATATATATATATATATAGATGTAAAATTTAAAGTTTCATTGTTTAGTGGTCCAATTAAAAATTCAATGCATCTTTGAGGGGTACATAGGGGGGCTACATTTGTAGGCCGTAGCTAGTGGATTGCATGAAAATTATTTGGTCATGTGGCCACAAAAAGGGAAACAATCTCCATGTGCGGTTTGGGATAGCAATCTTGAACAAAGTGTACTACTAAGTACCAACATCAACAAATAAATTTCCATTTGTGTTCTTCAAATAATTAGTTATTGTTTAAATGCAATATCATTTTAATTGTATTGTTTTTTTTTTATTTAGAAAAAGCTTTTTTAGTAACTTTCTTGTGGTAGTACGTAATTGCGAGCACCTCCCCTAATGCCATCTCCAACCCACAATTTTATTTTAGTACAGTTTTTGCACTAAAATAGTGCAATTTCTGCACCAAATTTAAAGATCATCTCCAATCCATCTGCTTTAAATTTTGCACTAAAATAAATATTCAGGAATATTCCTCATTATTTCAATACAAAAACTATATTATTGAAAACCCACTATGTGTTAATATTTGGCTACAAAATATATATTTATTTAATTTAAGAAAATATGTGAATATTATATATAGTTCATGATGTATAATAACAGTTTGCTAGTAGAGAAATAAAAACGTAGCATTGAATTATCTGAATACGTCCACAATAGACAATTGATAAATTACAAGATGATGACCATTTAATTATATGAATTGATAATGTAATATATTATAAATAACAATATAGATCTGAATAATTAGATTTATCTAAATAATTATTACCAAAATATACAATTAATTTTTTATTAAAAATATTTATGTATATATAAATTAATAATACATTAATGTTATTGGAAAATATATAATTAAATGATGAATTTATATTACATTTTTATCCCACCAAATAACATTAAATTCATTAAAAAAACAAAAAATAAAAAGAACAAATAGCACCAATACACAGTGTTGCGTCAAATTTGACGCACGCAACACTGTAGAAAATTCTATTTTTGCGCAAAAAGTGGCGCTCCATTGGATGGGGTTAATTAACTTCAGTTTGGCATATTTGTTTAGGATGGCGTTGGGTTGGACTTGAACTATAATTTGATTGTGCTATAATTCATAAACAATAATGAATTAATTATTTAAAAAGTTAGACAGTATGATTTTATTGTTGAAGTAGAAATTGGGTTTTGACCCGATTTTGACCAATTAATTAAGTGGATTTATTTAATTGTTCTATGAAATAAATGAGATGAACGTAATCTACACCGCGGTAGATGAGTTTAGCAGTTTGAATTTCTCAAAACCAAGAGTGAGTGAGAAATAAATGCACAATGTTAGCCACTTGAAAGGCATTTTATTTTGAAATGTGAAATGGTGAGAATCTGAAGAAACACATCCCACATAGGAAACAAGGAGCAAAGTTAGCTACCTTATATAGAAGTAAGCCACTTAGTCGCATTGGGTGCTTTAGAGGCGTACTTTGCACTTCGCACGTACGCATCGTTGCGAGGAGCTTTGAGGGGCCTTAAAGTTTTGAAAAATCGAGGCAGAATTCATTTTGCATCTGAAACATATCGAATTTCTGTCATTTTTTTTTCTGCATAAGTCTATAAAAAGAGAATTCGAAGCATCATAGTGTTTGTCATTCTTGCGATTTGTAGTGCAACTATCGTAAGAAAGTTTTCGTTGTATCTTCGAAGATGATTGTCGTATTCCATACGCACCGAGAGGGGGGCAATCTCGTCTTAAAGATTGGTCCAGTCGCATTTTTGAAAACAAGTTCCAGTTGGTATTCTCATTCCAATCTATTACATTCCACCATGAGTCAGAGAGACGACGCGGGAAACATACTAAAGGCAGATCCACCCAGGATAATCATAACTCCGCCCCCTACCGACGTTGGGGGGGCGACATTGCCGCTCATTACACAGCTCCTCACCAATCCAGAGTTTATTCAGCGGATGACCCAGTTGGCGACACAAGCATTGGCAGCTCCTCAACCCCAAATCTAGGCACTTCTGCCTTCTCCACCGGTGAATGTTACGCAAAATGTCCAACCTGCAGCTCAGCTAAATCAGGCAACCAAGAGGTTAATTTACAGAACCGACAACCCGAAAACAAGCAAAAGAGAAGAAGAGCACGAGATGATGTCGGCGCTATCATCCTGGTGGAAGAATCGTCCCCCCAAATCCAACGTGTCCGCTGAGTGCAGTCAGTCTTCGGTCGCCTGGGGCCGGAACCCCTCCAAGCCAGGTCCGCCCAACTATTCAATCCGAGTAACCAAGCTCAGGACCCAAGTCCACATAATGAAAGAGAGGCTGAAATATGTTGCCTCAGACATTGTTTGAAGAAACACCATAGGAGGTCCCCTATCAACCCACCCGACGTGAGGTCGGGTGGATATTGTATCACCCTTTTCCCCACACAATTTGGCAACTCCGCTCCTTGCCAAATTCAAGGTGCCCCAGATCGGCCTATATGATGAAGAGACTGATCTAGCTACACATATCCATAAATACCCCGCTTGGACCGAGCTCTACAGTCCCAGCGATGCAATTTTATGCAGGGCGTTCCCACTGACCCTCTGAGCTCACCGTTGGTTTCGTACTCAGCCACCAGGATCAATTCGTTGTTGGAATGATCTGTCACCAAATTTTACTACACATTTCCTGGCATCTCGAGTCCGAGCTGTCCCTAAGGACTCCTTGTCACAATCAAATAGAGCAAAGATGAGTCATTGAAAGAGTTATATTTCAAGATTCAACAATCAGGTTCGTGAAATGGAGCCGGTCTCAGATAATGCAATACTTATGATTGCGATATTGGGACTTTCCCACATCTCGATTTTGCTTTTCCATCCATGAGCAGGGGGTCAGCACATTTCAAGAGTTTCTCATCCGAGCCAATAGGCACATATGCGCCAAGGAGGCAATGGTTGGCTCCTCGATTGAGCAGAAGTAGCAGGCCTTGAAGAAAGATTTCAAAAAGGACTCCACCTTGGGGTCTGGTTTTGGTTTTAAATCCTTCTCAGACAACTCGACAACGGGCTACAAATCATTTCAAGAGGTCCGAGTTGAGGTTATGGCCATGAAGATCACTTTAACTCAACCTTCGAGAAGCCACTAATGCAGGCCAACGAGTCTGAGTAGTCGAGGTCAAACAAGTTTACCTACATGACACTTTTCCTTTTCAGATTAAGATGCTAGCCTACTGGTCCACCCCCACTTGGACCCCCTGGTCATCACAGCTCTACTTGGCATATCGGTCCACCGTATTTTGGTCGACTCGGACAGTTATGCAACAGTGATTTACATCCGAGCCTTCAGGAGAATGAATGTAGACAATTCTTTCATCCGTCCTTGCAACGACAACATCCTTGGTTTTAGGGGAGGAAAGATTGTACCCATCGGAGAGGTCGAGCTCCCGGTCCAGTTTGGCTAAGGGCGAGGACAACTTTTAAGATCATCAATAGCGACTCCGAGTACAACGACATCCTTGGGTCACCTATCATCTACCATCTGAAGGAAGTCATCTCTATCTACCATTTCTGTATCAAATTCTCCACTCCAAAGGGAGAGGGAGAAAACAAGGGCAACCAGAGAAAATCCAGGGAATGTTCCCTTAAATTATGGCCAGCAGAGATCAACACGATTGAGAAAGAGCCAATGAACAACACTGAAAGAAGATCTGCTCCTTCAGAAAAAGGAAAGGCAGAGCAAGAAAATGAAACATGTCGATCCGGCAGAGCAGGTTGACATAAAGATGTCGATAAGTTGTGACCGGGCCGACAACTCAGAATCGGCCATGACCTGCAAGAGCCCCTTAGGTTTGAGATGATCGGCTTTCTGGAGAATAACCTCGATGTTTTTGCTTGGTCGCACTCTGACATGCCTGGGATCGACCCCAAGCACGCTTGTCACAACCTTAATATCGACCTGATTTGCAGCCAGTGATTCAGAAGAGAAGGAAGTTGGGGCCAGACAGACAAACAACCTTGGAAACTGAGGTCGGTAAACTTCTGGATAATCAGTTATCCGTGAGGAGAAATATACAAAGTGGGTGGCCAACCTAATTCTGGTCAAGAAGAGCAACGGTCAATGGCGCCTCTGCATTTATTTCACTGATCTCAACAAGGTGTGCCTGAAGGATAACTATCCACTTTCACACATTAATTATATTGTCGATGCCACCTCAGGTCATAAGCTCATGAGTGTCATGTATTCCTACTCGGGGTATAACCAGATTAGGATGCACCCAGACGATGAGGAGGACACCTCATTCTATTCTGCTTGGGGCTTATACTGCTACAAGATCATGTCGTTTGGGCTTAAAAATGTTGGGGCGACCTACCAAAGGTTGGTCAACAAGATGTTCGATAAGTTGATTGGGCAGACCATGGAAGTTTATGTTGATGATATGCTTGTAAAATCTTTGTATGCTTCTGATCACATTTCCAACCTCAATAAAATGTTTACTAATTTATGCGAGTATAAGATGATGTTAAATCCAAATATATGCGCCTTTGGGGTTGGCTTAGGAAAATTTCTGGGGTACATGGATAGCCAAAAAGGAACTATAGCTAATCCTGATAAAATGAAAGCAATAATCGACCTCGAACCATATAACTCAACTAAAAGAGTACAAAGTCTAACAGGACGACTAGCAACCCTAAGCCGATTTGTATCTACATCAACAGATAAATGCAAGCCATTCTTCGAAATTATCAAGAAAAATAAGAATTTCAAATGGACTGAGTACACACAAGTAGCTTTCGAATCTCTGAAACAATATTTGGCCACTACCCCGGTTTTCCAAATGTCGAGCCGAGCCGAAACTTTGTATCTATATTTGGGAGTCTTAGAGTACGCGGTTAGCTCCATCCTCATTCGATTGGATAGCTCTATCCAACACCCAGTATACTACACCAGCCAAGCCCTATATGATGCCCAGCTGAGGTACCCACCTATGGAAAAACTACATATGCACTGGTAATTTCTTCTCGAAAATTGAGGCCTTATTTTTTGGAGCATCGAATCATAGTCCTTACAAATTACCCTATCAAACAAGTGATGCATCGACCAGACACCTCTGGCAGAATAATTAATTGGGCAGTAGAACTCAGCCAATTTGATATTTTGTATGAGCCCCGAACAACAATAAATGGGCAAGCCCTGATAGATTTCGTAGTCGAGTTCATGCTTTCAGTTTAGCTCGACATCAGAAAGAACAAACATTGAAACTTTTTGTCGATGGATCTTCCACCGTAGACAAGCAGGGGGCGAGATTTTGCTAATAAATTACGAAGCATGTTGGCGGGATTAGATATGGCAGCATACATGGGTTTGAAAAAGTTAATTATTCACAGTGATTCACAACTCGTGGTCAACCAAATTAATTGGGACTACAAGGACAAGGAGCCCAAGCTATCTCAATACTTGGAGCACGCAAAGAATAAGCTCTCCCAAATCAAGGTAGAGATCATTCATATTCTAAGGAGCGAAAATGTGCAGGCGGACGCCTTAGCTCAACTTTCATCTAGTGTGGGCACCGACCTGATTGAAAATATGATAGTTACTCATCTTCTCCATCATTGGGCACAACTAAGATCAATGCAAACTAGAGCACCGAGCCGACTCTGGATGACCCCAATCATCCAATATCTTGAACATGGTGTCTAACTAGAGAACAAGAGTGAAGCAAGAACGTTGAGGACACATGCTGTTCGGTTCACTATTGTCGACGAAGTCCAATATAAATGTAGCTACCCTATTCCCTTGCTCCGATGCCTATCTGAGGCTGAGTATTCCCTCGGGAAGTGCATGAAGGCATTTGCGGAAATAACACTGGAGGCCAATCACTGGCCTACAAATTCATTCGACAAGGATATTATTGGCCTTCACTCAAACAAGACGCCATCTCTCTAGTCAAAAAATGCAAAAAATGCCAAAGGTTTGCACCGCAGGTCAGGTACCATCCAGAACACCTCACCTGGGTATTTAGTCCTTGGCCATTTGCCAAGTTGGGAATTGACCTGATCGGACCTCTCCCCACTGGCAAAAGAGGCATGAAGTATGCCATTGTGGCAGTTGACTGCTTTACCAAGTGGGCCGAGGCGGAACCTTTAGCTAAGATAAACGAGGATAAAATCGTGGATTTCATTTATAAGTCGATTGTGTGCCGACTCAGAATATCATACTCAATAGTAACAAATAAAGGGAAGCAATTTGATAACTGAAAATTTCAAACATTTTGCAAAAATTTACACATCAAGAGCCACTTCTCCACTCCATATCATCCGCAATCCAACGGCCAGGTCGAAGCAATGAATAAAATTCTCAAGTACACTTTGAAGATCATATTAGAAGAATCTAAAGGAAGGGCCCGAGCGGCTCAAAGTGGGTCAGGCGTACATGATGACGCACCCATCATCCAGGAGGAATAACACCCTTTTCCCTAGCTTATGGTGTAAGTCCAGCGGCTACGATAATCTAGAGGGGGTGAATAGATTATCTCCATCTTTTCGATTTCGCCTCTTTTGACAATCGAATGCTCAAACAAAATAATAAAGGTACGGAATGTAAACAACACACGTTGATTTAAAGAGGTTCAACCCACCTAGGGCCTAATCCTCTACCACCCCAAAGATATCCAGGGATGGATTTCAAAAAGAAAAAGAATTTTATTAATTACCAAAATTAATACAAATTCAACTTACAACACCTTGAAGAGCACCACACTCTTCTTCAACACCACCTTTGAGATTACCACAATCTCTTCTTCAAGATTACCACAATCTCCAACGGCACCTTGTGAAGATTACCACAATCTTCAACCTTGAAGAATACCAAATTCTTCAACACCTCAATAAGAAGATTACCACAATCTTCTTGTACCTATCACCTAGATCATCCAAGTGTGCTCTTACCACAAGAACACTCACAAGGATATCTTGTGTTTGAATGATAACCAAAAAATCAAGATTACAACTCAATAATGAATAATACAATTTGAGTGCAAAGTGTAATCAAGAATAGCCTAGACCTCAAGGATGTGAAAGTGATAAGCTAGGCAATTTTACAACAAGAATAATAACAAAGAAAGACCAAGTGTTTGCTTGAAGTGTATCTTGTTGTGTTGTATCTCTATTGTTATTATGGTTGCTCCAAAACTTCCTCTATTTATAGGAGATGATTGATCAAGCATAGACTCCTCTTGGGGATTGAAAATCTCTGAGAAAAATACAATTAAAATCAAGAATATAGCTGTTAGAAAACAATCCCACAATTTAAGGAAATGAGTCAAACGGTCATATTTTTTCATTAATGGCGACCGAGGCCGTACGGAGATAAGAGAAAAAGAGAACACTTTGAAAAATACAACAGGCGACCTAACGGCCGACGAGCCAACCGGGCCGACCCCTGTCTCAACCGGTCTCCCTAACCAAAAATACGAAGGATTTAAGTCTGTTTCAACAATGAAACTTGCAGTGTACGGCCGACACTGGCATTCGGGCGGCCGTCGACCGGTCGACGCCCGTATGCACCGGTCGACCGCTTGTTTTTCCTTCCGTCTCATTTTCTGTTTCTAAAAACATCTTCAGTCACGGTTGCCTATAGAGGACTTGGCCGACCACGAGATATTTAAATGTTGTCCAATTTTTGTCAAAAATAAAACCCAAGAAATACTCGAAAATTTAGTAAAAACATTTTAAACCAATCGAGAGTATTTAGACAACATTTAGGAACCTTGTTAAGGAGTGAAAAATCCATTGAAATAAAATCATTAAAAGTGTTGTCCATTATTATCAAATATAAACTTGAGGAAATACTAGGAAAATATTAAAAACCATTTTAAATCATTTAGGAGTATTTGGACAACCTTTAAAAGCATTGTTTTGGTGACAAAATAAAATCATCAAAATTAAGATAAAAACATGTATCAAACAATCTCCCCTTTTTGATGATTACAAACCAAAACAATTTTTATACAAACTAAGAGAGCAATTTTGAAATGATTTTCGGTAAAAACATTTGACCGTTTGGAAGCAACCAAAATTTCCAAAGAATATTAAAGCAACCAAGTAGGGAGTAAATATTTTTCAATAATAAGCACAAGCTCCCCCTATCAACAAGCATATCAAGAATAATGTAAAAGCAATTATTCATAAGCTAAAAGCTTTAGCTTTTACAATTTGCTCAAGAGCTTATAAGCTCCCCCTGTCACAAAACATCATTATATAAGTCCATCAAGCAACAATTGGACTAAAAATAAATCACAACTTATGGCTTTTATGAGCCATAGCTTATAGCTTTTTATATCGAGCTTTTTATTAGCTTCTTTGAGCTAACGAGCCAATATCCTGTTTTTCTCCCCCTTTGGAATCATCAAAAAGAATGTTAGGATGGTGAAAACATCATAGAAGTATATCAAAGTGCGCCAAAGAAATGGTTTATCAACCATTGAGCAATGTAGGCTTAAAAACCAAGGAAAATGGGAGAAATGTATCATGATGAGTTCATACGCTCGTTTTGTTTCCCAAAACATGATCTCAATGAGTATTGAAGACTTGTGGAAGCGAGAGAATCATGTAGAAGTTGAAATTTTCATTGCGATATTTCAACAAACACCTTGTGTGCGTGAAAAATAGAAGAGGTTGTATATAACCTTGTAAATGGTTCAAGCCAAAAATTTTCATATCATCAATCAACCTCATTTCAAAGCTCAAAAAAAAAATCATATGCACCATATGCAACAATTTGTTCATCAATTAAGAAGCTCAAAGTAGATTCTCAAGGGTTCAACCCAATTGAGATAAGCTAAGAATGATCAAGGCATTACAAATGCCAACAATTAGAGCATCCATCAAGTAATAAGTCATGCTTTCAACAATACATGTATCAAATGTCCCAACATATCCAACTAAGCATAATGATCAAAGCAATAAAAAAAGCACTTTTACCATCAAGTACTTCATACCAATTATCAAACAATGCTTTAGAGTATTTTTACCATCAAATACTCCATCAAAGTCATGATCATTCACAAGTCATTATCAACTTGCAATTTTAACCCTTTAAGAAAAACAAGCAAATATCATTAGTACAAATGAGTTTTACAAAAGTTCATAAAAGTACAAAACAATATAAATGAAAATGCTAGAAAGTAAAGGAGATGGGGATATCAATCTTCGTCCGAAGAGAAGCAAGTTCCGGTATGAGGTCCTTGATGAATTTCTTCAATTTGCCAATTGACTTCTTCAAACTAGAATTTTCCTTTTTCACAACCCGGAGCTCTTTTCTAAGATAGGCCACATCTCTAAATGTTTCTCTTTCCACTTTGGCCATTCTCTCTTTGAGATTTAGATCTTCAACATCCAACTCGTCTTCATCTCCTTCCTCATTTTCTTCCTCCCTAATTTCTTGTTCATTTCCCACATTTTCTTCTTCATTTTCCTCTTCATTTCCCACATCATCTCCTTGTTCGTCAAACTCACCTCTTCCAATATTATCAACCTCATTGTCATTAAAGAAATCATCCCGAGGTTGTTGTTGATGTCGGGCACGCCCTAGCGGCTTTGGTAGGAACCCGTGGTAAATGTCGTCGCATTCTTACCATTTGTAGAATGTTGGCATTATCAAAATCATTGTGACGAATTTCGTATTCATTTCATTTTCCGGGTATCCCGATAAGTATAAGAGTCGGCAAATCAAATTTCCCAAGGTATATTTCTTCTTGGTAAGCTTTCTAGATTCCAACAAGCAATATACAAAAATTGCTCCCATAATTTACTCTTTCTCCTCGAACAATCTTATAGGTGAGAAAGAGTTAGAGATTGCTTGGAAGTTTTACTTCCTTTCCACAAACACAATAGAGCAAATGATAGATATAATCCGATAATTTGGCGGCATTGCCGAGTATGTCACTTTGGGATATACTCCTAAAAAGGTTTTCACATCATCTAGTGAAACACCGAAAACGTTATCATCCCAATGAGCGCAATCCACATTGACTACTCCATCATTTGGCACATTAAAGTGATTACAAATATCGCCAATGTCCATGAAAATGCCTACCATTAAAAAATGTGTGAAGTTCCAAAGGATTATCTATCGTAGCATCAACAATCCACATATTTGCATAGAAAAGTTTTATAAGCTCGTCATCATAGTGTAAACACGGATTATCCCAAAGTGAAACCCATCCTTGAATTTCAAAATAAGCTCTAATATCTGGAAATTCATCATGAAAAGCTTGAAAACGAACCATACGAGTGCACGCAATTTTCTTATCATTCAATCCAATATTCTCATAATGTTCCTCCGCAAGTTTATTTAAGAATCGAAATCTATTAGCTCACAGAGGAAAGAGGAGTGATAACTTACTAGAGTCCCAATGAATGCTCGATTTTGAAACCCGACTCTTAATTCGGCAATCTCCTCTTCCGTAAGCCGATTTTGATAGTCTCCTTGAAGAATATCATCTTGTTGTGGATTGGAAGAAGATTCACCCCTTTGCCTCCTTCTCCTCTTTTGAGGATTTCGTTCGGTAGAATTTCTTGGAGGTGCCATATGTGTAAGATTCTTGTGAAAATAAGAAGATTAGCAACAAGAATCGTGAAAAATGATGAAGAATTGAAATTTTTAAGGGAAGAGGATGAAGAACGCTGTTATAGGGTTTTAGGGAAAATCTTCGTCTGTTTTGAAACGAAGACAGAAAGTTTAAAACCTAAAAAATTGGCCTGGGCGACCAGGTCGAGGTATGGGGCGACTGTCGATGTGCAGTGGCGATCGGTCGCCCGCTTTGACCAAATCCCAGTGATTTTTCTTTTCCCAGGAGTTTTCCAAAATTCGATTTTCCACCCCAAAAGTTTTAAAACTTTGCAAAAATATAATTTTGGACTATATCCAACAAATATGGGTTTTGGGAAAAACATATAAACGATAAAATCGAGACTAAACACGTAGTGCCTTTAAAAAAATTTGCAAAAACAAATAGGGGCACTTAAGGGTCAAAATGAAATATCTTGAAAGATATGTGCATAAGCATAAAATCGAGTTTAAAGAAAAATACGAGTAGACATACCTCGATGGTTTAAGAAACTTGATGACGTAATAGCCAATGAGTATAAAATATGTATCCTACACAATTCTTAGACAACATATGCATAGAAAATACAAGTGTAGGCAAGTAATATGAGATATCAAAAGAGCTTATGCTATAAGATTTCATAAGAGATAATAAGCCACATAAGTCTAATAAAATGCTCAAGGGTTTTAGAAAATCATGCAAGGTCTCTTTAAAAAAAATTGAAATTCATAAATTTATAAGAGACCTATATTAAAAATAAATACTTGAAGATTCAATTTGCAATTAAGACACAATTAAAAGTATGCATAGATTTAAAAATAAAATGCATATACAAATGGGGAGATACGGTTTACCAATTACGCCGTTTCCATGGGTTGTGTCTTTCCCATTGTTGATGATATCTTCCCATTGAGAAGTCACTTTGTTGATGAAGACTTCTCCATTTCCAAGATTGGTTACCTTCCCATGGTTGATGGTTTCTTCTTCTTTGAAAATCATCTTGTTGATGATGTCTTTGCCATTTCCAAGGATTGTGTTCTTCCCATTTTTGATTATACGCTCTTCTTGGAAATTGGCTTTGTTGAGAGTAGTTTCTCCTTCTTTGATCAAATGAAACGTTCATTTGATGTTTTCTTGGTGGCATGAATTTTCTCCGATTTTTGCTTTGCGGGTACCTAATAGCACATTGTTTTGTGGTACCCTCATGTGTTTGGGTCCTTTAAGATTAGCTTTGAGACTTTTAGGTCTCCAACAATATTTAGAGCTATTTCTAGCCCGACAAGAATTAGCCGTATGACCCTTTTTGCCACAATAAAAACAAGTAATAATTTTAGGAGCATAATGACCAATATGCATAGTGACTTGATTCTTTTTCATATGATTAACAACATTAGGCTTATGATCAAGTTCCTTATCACAATTATGAATATCAACAATATTGGACATTTTATTGGTACTCAAGTTGGATTTTAATAAATCCTTTTTCATGCAATCAATATTCTCAACAAGAGTACTATTTTCTTTTTCAAGGTTTCTAACCTTGTCAAGTGTGGTGGTGTGAGCACATGATAGTGATTCATAAGAAGTAAATAAACTATCCTTATCATTTTTCAAAATATTGAATTCCTTTTTCAAATTTTTGTATCTAACAAGTAAGCTTTGGAATTCATTTTGAAGTTCATCATAATCATTTTGTAAATCACTATAATCATTTTGAATGACAATATCATAGGAAGTAGAGGGTTTAAGACATACCTCATTTTCTTCATTGATGCCCATAAAACAATATTCAACTTCTTCATAATTGGAAGTTGTAGGAGGCTTATTCCTTAGATTTGAGCTTGTATGATCTTGAGAAGTAGATGCTTTTGTTTGACTCCTTTCATTTGCAAATACTCCATAGATGGCTTCTAATTTTTGCCATACTTCATGTGCCGACTTTATTCCTACAATATGTTCATATTCTAAATTAGTAAATGAACAATACAAAATATTTAAAGCCTTACCATTTAAGGAGATGATTTTCTTTTCTTCATCATTAAGCTTTTTGAAGCCTTTTGAGGTGTATGGTGTATCTTTCGTCGGAATGGATTCTCCATTAATGACGGTGTTCCAAATGTCGAACCCGCAACCTTGTAGATAGCATTCCATTCTTTCTTTCCAAAAATTAAAATTCTTGGAATCAAATAGTGGTGGCTTGGTGGTGGAGGTGCGGATAGATGAGCTTCGTTCAGTAGCCGTCGATCGTTTCTCTTCACTCGCGATGTGAAACGAGCTTGCCAAAAGTTTGGCTCGATACCACTTGTAAGTCCAAGCGGCTACGATAATCTAGAGAGGGGGTGAATAGATTATCTCCATCTTTCGATTTCGCCCTCTTTTGACAATCGAATGCTCAAACAAAATAATAAAGGTGCGGAATGTAAACAACACACGTTGATTTAAAGAGGTTCAACCCACCTAGGGCCTAATCCTCTACCACCCCAAAGATATCAGGGATGGATTTCAAAAGAAAAAGAATTTTATTAATTACCAAAATTAATACAAATTCAACTTACAACACCTTGAAGAGCACCACACTCTTCTTCAACACCACCTTTGAGATTACCACAATCTCTTCTTGAAGATTACCACAATCTCCAACGGCACCTTGTGAAGATTACCACAATCTTCAACCTTGAAGAATACCAAATTCTTCAACACCTCAATAAGAAGATTACCACAATCTTCTTGCACCTATCACCTAGATCATCCAAGTGTGCTCTTACCACAAGAACACTCACAAGGATATCTTGTGTTTGAATGATAACCAAAAATCAAGATTACAACTCAATAATGAATAATACAATTTGAGTGCAAAGTGTAATCAAGAAAAGCCTAGACCTCAAGGATGTGAAAGTGATAAGCTAGGCAATTTTACAACAAGAATAATAACAAAGAAAGACCAAGTGTTTGCTTGAAGTGTATCTTGTTGTGTTGTATCTCTATTGTTATTATGGTTGCTCCAAAACTTCCTCTATTTATAGGAGATGATTGATCAAGCATAGGCTCCTCTTGGGGATTGAAAATCTACAGAAAAATACAATTAAAATCAAGAATATAGCTGTTAGAAAACAATCCCACAATTTAAGGAAATGTGTTTGTCAAACGGTCATATTTTTCTTGTCAATACAGGCGACCGGGTCCACAGAGATAAGAGAAAAAGAGAACACTTTGAAAAATACAACAGACGACCGGCCGACGAGGCTTCCGACCGGTCGACCCTGTCTCAACCGGTCTCCCTAACCAAAATACGAAGGATTTAAGTCTGTTTCAACAATGAAACTTGCAGTCCGTCGACCATGCAGGCGGCCGTCGGCCGACCGGATCGGTCGACGGACGGTCGACCGCTTGTTTTTCCTTCCGTTTCATTTTCTGTTTCTAAAAACATCTTCAGTAACGGGTTGCCCTATGGGCGGACCGGTCGACCACGAGAGGCAAATGTTGTCCAATTTTTGTCAAAAATAAAACCCAAGAAATACTCGAAAATTTAGTAAAAACATTTTAAACCAATCGAGTATTTAGACAACATTTAGGAACCTTGTTAAGGAGTGAAAAATCCATTGAAATAAAATCATTAAAAGTGTTGTCCATTATTATCAAATATAAACTTGAGGAAATACTCGGAAAATATTAAAACTATTTTAAATCATTTAGGAGTATTTGGACAACCTTTAAAAGCATTGTTTTGGTGACAAAATAAAATCATCAAAATTAAGATAAAAACATGTATCAAACATATGGGGCCGAGGCCGTTATCCCGGTTGAGATTGGTGCCCCAACATTTCGGGTTGCAAAATTTTCAGAAGATACAAAAGAAACTGCTCTAAGAGTCGAGATGGATCTATTAGACGAGAAAAGGTGCAATGCCGAGATGAGAACGCGGTGTACAAACAGAGAAGTGAACGGTATTACAATTCCAAAGTGAGAGAAAGAATATTGCAGGTCGGTGACCTAGTTTTGAAAAGAGTTACTGGAGCTGATCCAGGTCCGCTAAAGCCGACCTGGGAAATACCTTATAGAGTCAACAAGGTTTTGCAGAATGAGGCGTACGAGCTCGAATATTTGAATGGAGTAAAATTCAACCACCCCTGAAATGTAATTATCAATAAAATATTTGTTCTCGGCCTAACACCGAACAAGTTGTCTTTTTCTCGAAATATCAGTCTTATTTGTCTCGGTCTAGCCTTGAGCACATTACTTAGCAATTTTTGTTATATATTACTTATCTCAGCCTAGCTCCGAGCACATTACTCAACTAATTCTCATCTTACTAGTCTCGACCTAGCTCCGAACATGTTACATTAACCTCGGCCTAGTTCCGAGCATAATACTTAATAAATTTTCATGTCATTTGTTTCGGCCCAGCTCTAGATAGATTATTTAATCATTTTGTCTTATTAAGCTTGGACCAGTACCGAGCACATTACTTGGAAAACCTTTTTACAAAAAAGTACAAGTTCAAGCAAGCATAGAATGAAAGAGTGGAAAAGAGAAATTTTATTGAAAACAGAATATTTACAAGTCTGGCCAAGGGCCAATTACAAAAATAGCAAAAACAAAAGATGTCCTAAATGGCTAAGGTCTAGTCGGTAGCTAGAGTCTTTTCTTGAGGCTGGCTGCTAGATCCCACTTCTTCAATATTTTCTTCTTTGGCCTCGGCACCCTCCTCCTTGGAGTCAGCTGCTTCAGGATAAAGGGGTTTGGCCTCCTCAATTTGGACCTGCAGAGTCTTGAGCTCATCCTCGAGCTGAGCAAAAATCTTGCCTTTCTTCAAATCTTTCAAAAGCTCACCCATGCTCGTGGCGTGACCATAAATGAACATAAAACCACAAGCCCGGATGTTTTGAAAACCTTCACTGCTGCCTTCTCGGCTTCCTGATGGGCCTCCTCCAATTGTTTTTTGAATTCCTCCTTCATGCCTGGTCAACTCTTCCTAGCGTTAGGCTGCTTCTTCCTTCAGCTCCTAACCTCCTTGCGGAGGGTCTCTTCAGCCTTCTCAGCCTTACCTAGTAGGCGATAAAAGTATCTCGCCGCTTTCGGCCTTCATGCCGCAATCAACTGTCTTCTTGGCCTCTTTAACCTGCAGCTCTAAAGACTGCTGGACACCAAAGAAAAGGTTGTGGGCATCCTGCAGATCCATATAACATGACCACAGCTCCTGCCCCTCACCAATCTGTGTCAGATGGTCCCAATGATCCGGCCCGAGAGACCTTTGCAGTATTGCATCTTTTTATCCCAGCTGGTCTCCTTGCAAAAAGCCTCAATCCTTATAGTCCTGGCCCTAGTCGGGATATCCCTGGCAACTCGTCCAGCCTCAGACAAGGCTGCCACCTGCTCGTCGGTTAGTGTGGAACACTTAGCGAATTCCACAAACCATTGCAGCTTCAGCCCAACCATCCATTCGCAAGGTTTCTCCCGATTAGGATTGGGAGGAACAAAGTGACTCTCCGCCCCGGATCGCCGTAGTATGTGTCCTCGGGAGCCTCGCCGTCCCACTTTGAAAAAATCACAGGCCCGTCCGGGAGTCCGCTTGGCCCCATGAATCTCGCCCTTGATTCCCCTTCTCTTTCTTAGGGGCATTTCGGTCTCAGGCCCTACTTTTCTCTTCCCCTCCTGGATCTTGACCCGCTTCTCGGTAGTCTTTTCAACCTCTTTATTTCTTTTTGAGGTGGCCCATAACGTCCATATCAATCTCAGTGGCTACATGAAAACAACAATGGCATCAAATCTGCGAAAAAATGAATAAGTACACAAAATATTTGAGCACATTACCTTGGGTCTCTCCTCTCTACTTAGTTCTTCGAGCCTCGCCACCCGCTCGTTTCTTTGCTCACCCTTTTGCTCCGGAGCACGGGTCTCGGCTCTCGCCTAGGTATCGATGGAGATTGTAAGTTATTGTCAGGCGGACCCGACTTTAGACAAAATGGCCTTGAGGGTCAGAAATTTCATCTCTCGGCCCTTCTTTGCAACCCTTCTTACCTTGTCAAGCCTCTCCCGGAATTCAGTGGAGAGCTGCCCTTGAGAAGATCGATTCCCTACACAAAGAATAAATAATTAAGGATTAGAATTTTTTGGAAAAAGTAAGAAATGAAGAAAGGTACTTACGAAAGTCATATCTAAATTCGAGATGGGGAGCAAGGAACTGCTTGTTCCCCCTGCGATTCGGGCTCATCCATTCCCCATCCACCCAGAACCACTTATCCTTCCATTATTATAAAGACCCAGGAAGGCCCACAACAAGGTTTTCTGGGTATCCAGGTCGGGTCTGCAGATAATACCAACCCAATGGTCTCTCCCTCAAGCTCGCTGGAGTGGATTTCCATATGAAAAACTCGTTGATCTCTTCAAAAGTGGGCCTGGGGAAGCCGAACCGGTGGAAGGGGATGACCAGACCAATCAATACCTCCCCAGGAGAGCGGGTGCACCTGGGCCAGCGCGAGTCCCCATCTTCGAAACCACTTAGTAATCAGCCTCAGAAAGAGGAAACCTCAGCCCATACTTAATGTTGTGGGCGTATATAGTAGTACATCCTATCGGTGGGAGCTCGGACACCTCATCATGGTCGGGCAACCAAAACCGCATTGTGTTAGGAATATCATGGCATCTATATAAAGCGTACAACTCGGACTGGAGCAGCATGCACGAAACTAGATTCTGATTTGGTCTCAGTCCAATCCCGACTAGAATGTTTTGAAGGCCTCTGAGCCACTCCTTGTGCTCCATCGGCGGCCCGACCAGACGTAAAAGGCCCCGCATCTCGACCGATTCCACATGGCCCAACAACCTCGCCCCTACTCGGCACCACAACTTGCCACACTCTGTATCCCCCAACCACCTCACCCTTGCTCAGCCCTGGCGCCCTAGCTTCCCTTATGGGCAATTCTTCTGGCCCATATACAATTCCACCCCTTATGGTGCAATTGGGGCAGGGGATAGAACTTCCTCATTTTCTCCCATTCTCAAAGGGGTTTCGTATTCAGAAACCTCATCTGAGTCCGTATGATCCACCACGCTATTTCCCCCCTCTTGGGATACCTCCATTTCGGAAGGAGGGTCTTCGACGTCGACTTCAACACTAACCTCTCTATTTTGGCTGTTTGAATCAGACATGGTTAAAGGAAAAAGAAAGAAAAATTACCTAAAGGAAGCTTAGAATTTGTTTCTCTCAGATGCCGACTAGGACTCTGCTCGATCTTCTTTTCTCTCTGGTAGGGTGTGATACCCGAAGCAAAAGTAAAAATGAGAGATGCGAAGGTTTATTTATAGGTGGAAATTTTCTTAAAAGACGCGCCCATTCGAAAAGGCGCGACCTTTCAAACATGTCTCACATTAACAGGCGCATCACTTGGGTACACGCACCACTTTGGTCAACCCACAAGCTGCCACGTGTCTGCAATGATTATTCACATTAAATGCGCCGTTTCAGCATTAAATGACATCGACATCAGTCAGTCTTTTCAAGTCCACTCAACTCATCCCTCTCTCTTCAAGTTCCAGCCCGTTTCGGCAGGTTTGCTCCTCGGCCTCGAACTTGGGAGCCATTGATAATACCCGAGTAGAGCTGGACAGATCTGTAATAATTGAAGTATACATGTGGCAGCTTGGGACCTGCTGACATGGACCGACCACCACCACCATAGCCGAGATGAACATCAAAGCCGACGAGCCCAACAAAAGGTACTTCAAGGGACAAAAAGCCCCCATAAAGTCAACTCGACCGAATTTGGAATCCCGCACTGCCGCCACTTAGCAAAGGAACAATGGGGACAAGTCAACAAACACTTTCTACTACATGACGGTCATGCAACTCATGCACAACAAGAAATGACACAAGTGTCCCACTCATGTTATAGATGTAATAATTGCTAGGCTATTAAATATAATTGTATAAATAGAACTCATTTATGAGAAAAATGACAAAGAAAATACTTATATAAGCTTGTTGATCCAAAAACGCCAAGCCGCAGACCGACGGATAGTTTTCGCTTAGCTATTCAATTAAAAGCTTTTTATATTCAATTTCTATATTTTCCAAGCCAGTATTTTGGCATTTGTTTATTGTTGTGCGAATCCAGGCATCAACAAAAAGAAACAAAAATTATCAATTATTAATACAAAAAAAAGAATTAAAAGATAGAAGAAGCGAGGGAGATAGAGTTGGGATGATAAACAAATGCAAGAGATTGTCATAGAAAAGAGCGGAATAAGAAATCAAACAATCAAAATTAAGTAAATGTGGTTTCGGAGATTAACCTTATGCTACAGACTTATGTTGATAGAGCGATTGACTTAGGTTAGATCTCATACGGGTGCTTGTATCCCTCTCATACTATATTCTGTTGTACCTAAAAAAAAGTAATTGTGGTTTCAAATGAATAGAAATAAATAATGATGAGAGATGTCTTAAAAAGAAAATAGGAATATATATTATGTGCCAATATGCCCACGTTTAAAAGCAGTGGGGCAGCTAGAGATGTTAAACGGGCTCGGTCCCGCGGGCCAGCTTGTTTAGCCTAGAAAATTAACAGGGTTAGGGCAAGTTTTTTCTGGCCCGTTTAAATCCGGGGCTTTTTGGCTGGACGGTTAAATCATGGGCTAAACGGATTAGCCCGTTGGGCTCCCAGGCCGCCCGCGAGCCTTTTTTTTTCATTTTGTGTTTTCCAAAATAGAAGGTTGGCGAATTAAGGGATAACAAAACTTACGAAACCTTTCCTAAGAAAGATTTTTTTTTATAGTGACTTAAAATGTTATATAATTCATATCCCTATAATAAATACAATACTATAATCTAAATAGTTTAGACACTTCATGACTTAAAATGTGACAAATAATTGAAACTTTATGTAAATAATCATAAAGATGAATTTGTTGCATTTTGAGATTCCAACTTCTCTCACACACAAATATTGAGCATAAATCACATTTTACCATTCTTTACATTTATTTAATTTGTTTGACAAAAGTCAAAAGGTATTAAACAAATATTTATTATATGGGTATTTATCATTATGCATTGTAGTTTGTTGTTTCTATTATCATTAGAAAAATGAGTTTTACTTGCACATATTTTTGTTTTAACTCTTATTATAGTTAGGATCTTACTAAAGTTTCAAAGTCTTTAACGATAATGATGATGCTTGAACTGTATTTGAATTTTTATATTTTTAATTTTAAGACTTATATCCTTGTAATGCAACACAATTTTTTTTCGTGTAATTTAGTTTTGCATATTAAGTTTGAATGTTATATTTTTATACATGCTTTAGTTTCAAATTTAGATTTAAATAAAAAAAATTTTTTTGGCTTGTAGCCCGATAGTGGCCCGTTTAGCCCAAAGTCCGCTAGGGTTAGGGTTAGGTTCGCAATATGCTAGCTCGTTTAATAGTGGCGTGTTTAGCTCGAAGCCGTTTAGCCCGAAGCCCGTTAAGGCTGGCCCTATACGGCTAGGGCCAGCCCGTTTAACCCGGACAACTCATGAAAGGAATTAAAAGCAAATAGTGAAAGAGTTGCAATCTTAGATCTAACTTAAGTATTTATGATGGGTTATTAGACAATAATACCAAATGAATGACAATAAACTCCTTTGTTGATTTATTTGGTGACTAATATGTTGTTGATATATTTAACAATTCTTTGACGCAAAGTTATTTTTTAGATTCTAATATTATTGCAATCTAATCAGATATTGTTGGAACAAAAAGATAAAACTGGGTTAAGATTTTTAATGCGAATATTCGAAGGGATTCGTATATATTCAAATATATATTCAAATAAGAATAAAATAAATTTTTTTATTTGAACATTAAAAGAATACGAATAAGAATATTCATTAAATGAGCCCCATACGAATAGAACATCTTGACATTCGACTCGGTTCAGTTCATTTACACTCCTAGCAATGTTGATTATCATAGGAACTACTTGTTAGTTCAAATGGTTACGAGAATGTAGAGGGGGTGAATATGTATTCCCGATTTTCCGATTTATGCCCTCTTTTTTGAATAATATGAAGAGGAAAATAAAATGCAAAAAATTAAATTAACACTCAAGGACTTATAGTGCTTCAACCACCTATGGCCTACGTCCACGACCACCCGGTATGTCCGAGTGGATTTTGAAAGAAATAAATTTTATTAATAGATATCAAACGATTACAACTTCACTTTGAAGAGCAACAAACTCTTCGTACAACAACAACCTTGAAGAGCACTAAACTCTTCTTACAACCTTGAAGAGCACCAAACTCTTCAACACCTAGTTTAATCAACCAAGTGTGTTCTTGCCAAAAGAACATTCAACAAGTATGTCTTGTTTTGGATGATTTGATCAATCAAGATTACAACTCAAATGAAAGTATACAACTTTTAAAGTGCAAGTGTAATCATGAAAGAATGCCTAATAAGCAAAATGTGAAAGTGTAGTGCTTAGGCTATTACGACAAGATATGAAAGTGAGAGCTTTAGAATTTTACGGAGATATTCTTGTTGTGATGTAGAATGTGTGTTGTATTTTATCCTTCAAGTTCTTCAACTATTTACAGAGAAACTTCAAGATTTGATTTCTAACATAACCTCTTCCAAATTGAAATTTATCTGCAAAAGAAGGATCAAAAGATCTAAAAAAATGGTTAAGAGTAGATAAAATGGATCTTGCTGATAAGTTATGTAACAACGGATATAATTTGCTGTCAAATATCATATAGCGATCGGTTACTATGTTGAAAATTTGAAAGTTTAAACTATTAGATCAAGATTTGATAAAGATCTAAACTAGGGCGATTGGTTACTGCCTATAGCGATGGTCGCTGTACATAGCGACCAGTTGTTGTGCTTAGTGACCGTTTGCCCTTTCAAATAGAGAAGAGAATATGTTATGCAATCCCTCAGGCACGGCCGCTCTGTATAGCGACTGGTCACCCTTCCTTGAGAAATGTCTCAGTTTTTTGTTAAATTTAAACACTTCTCAAGTACCCATCCCCCTCTTCACAAGGACTTCTCTGTCTTTTGAAATATTTAAAAATCTTTCAGGTATAGGTTGCCCTCTATAGCGATCGGTCTCCCTCAACACAGAGATATGTCTAATTTTTTACACAAAAAAGTTCAAAGAATACTTCATAAGCTTAAGATAAAAAAGTGTTAGTAAATAAGAAGTATTTTGACAACTTAAAAAAAATATTGTTTTGGCTAAAATCCAATATGTGAAATCATCAAAATCAAAAATAACTTTGTTATAACACTTCTCTGTGGTCCTAATGATACAATTGGTTCATACCATACGTTTATTCTAATAATTTTTTATGACGCTCTCCATTGTTTTGTTACGTTATTATAATAATCTCTACTATTATTAACTTAATAAATTGCACGTAAAGATCTTAAAATCATATTTAATACTTACTATGTACTTATATACACATTTTTTTAATTTAAAGGGTTAATGAATTTTAGTACCTCAACTATAGACATTTCACCGATTTGGTATTTATAGGTCCCAAGGGATGTGGTGTAAGGTTTAGAAGGGGGGAGGGTTGAATAAACTTTACCAAATTTTCGATTTTAATCCTTTTTAAGATTATTCAACAGAGTTGACTCAAATCAGCTGTGTCCTTGAGGGGCAACTAAGTTGGCTATATTCAGCTAAGTTACCCACTCAACAGACTCGATAGAGCTGTTGATAGTATAACTCGGCTGCTTAAGCCAAATACTTAACTTAGTTGATTTGGTTTTTAACAGCGGAAGACTTAACACCCTTTGATTGATTTAAAGCTAATTTTTAAAACTTGTTTTAGCACTTTGTTAATTATCAGTTGGATAACAGATTTAACTAACAACAGATATAAAGTAAATGCAGGAATGTAAGTGCTGAAAGTAAATTGACACAAGTAGTTTTTATAGTGGTTCGAAGATGGGGTAATTCTTCTAATCCAATGTTCTCCAAGTCCTGGAGGAATCCACTAAGTAACAAATCAAGTTACAAAGCAGTGAACAATCTAGAGACAACCTTGATCACACAGCGGGCTTCTCCTGCGACTCAACTTCTTCACGAGGCAGCTGCCTTGCTACTTCAACTCACTTTCAAGTCCTTGGATTTGATCACGAAGCCCTCCACCACTTCAACTGGTTGAAGTTTTCTCTCCTTCAGATCTTGTGTTGGATCGGGTTTCTTCGAGTTTTAGGCTTGATGAATATTGAATTGCTTTGAGAATATTGCAGGTTAATTGCTTGAATAATGCTTGCTCTTGCTAGGTTTAGGTTATCAAGGTCACCTTTTCTCAAATGCTTCCTCAGCCTTTTATAGTGCACATTTGAAATTTGCCCGTTGAATAGATAGGCTAGTTTCAAATGTCACTTTGTGTTCGTTGGCATGTCTTTTCTTGGTATGCAACACTTGTGATGTTGACCCTTCCTCGTATTAAATGACATCGCAGCCTTGCAGATTTTGACACAAGTTGCAGTGATTCCCATTGGCTTATTCCTTTTGCATAATTATGGGCCAAACACTTTAAGACCTGGAAACTTGGACGTATTACTATATCGAGTAATATCCTTGACTTCCTTCCAACGGATCAATGTCAGTCGTCTTGACTTGACTGTTGCCTTTACCCAGGTGACTTGAGTCTGCTCCAATCATAAGATTGACTCAACTATCGCTTCAATTGTTAGACTTAGCTCTTTGAGTTGACTTGACTGACACTTTACATAGCTGTTCCATAGCTGATTCTCCTTCAGTCGAGTCCTTGACTTCCTTCTAGGTCATACTCACTCACACAACAGAGTCTTCTTTCCAGTCTAGATTGACTTCTTGTATTTCTTGACTTCACTCAGCTCTTCCATCCTATCTATTACTATATTTAATTACAAAGAAAATAGGGTGCCAACTTCCTAGTCTAAGTTTTACATGGTATCATCAAAATATAACAAATAAATTTCCTAATAATTTCTCCCTTTTTGATGATGCCAAAACTTAAAACATACAAAATAAGTAAACATCAAATACAAGCGGCAAGAATAAAGAATGTATGCTTTTGAATAATCATTTTATTGATCATAGCATTCTTGTCCTTTACAAAGCTGTTTACAACAAGTAACAGAGTTATACACAATTACAACTTTTCAACATGTATCTAAGCTAAGTTACAAAGAAGAATGCAAATTTACAAGGAATTTCTTCAGAGCAATTATAAGAAAACTTACAGCTATGTATTTACAAAAGAGTAAAATACATGAAGGGGTTCGCAGCACACTTTAACGCCTTTGCTGATTCCTTCTTCTCCCTTCTTCATCAGCTCTCATCCTATCATCCTCTAGTCTTCTCCTCTTCCTTTCTTCTTCCTCTCTCTTCTTCTTCTCGTAGGCTCGCTTGGCAACAGATCATCCCTTCGCTGCCTCTCTTGCCATTCGCGATTCGCCCTTTCATTTTCTTTATCTTGTCTCTTCTTAACTTCAGCAACCTTGCGTGAAACTTCAAGATTAGCAAGGTGATCGAATCCACCAAAGATATGATCCTTTTCTTCGGGATCAACATACGAAACATCCTTTGGTCTTGGCCGTGGTTGAGAACCTCTCCCACTGCCACCGTGACTACTCCTTGTTGACTCGCCTTCCCTTCCTCCTCGGGAGTATATTGTCGGAGCCTTTGACTTTCCAAATGAGTGATGTTGGAACTTGGTCGCTTCTCACCGTCTTGCATGCCTTAATTCCTTTCTCCCAAAGGATCCCATGCTTGAGGTAGAGTCATATCTTTAAAATAACCTTCTACTTCTAGAGTTTGGAATTCCTCTAAAGATCCGTGCTCGAGATCCAAAGATCGGGTATAGCAAATTTGCTTGGGGCTTTATTGCAAAGATAATCTTTTTCCTACTGGGACCACCATGCTATTTTCTCGATCTCTTGAACGCGCAAGACCGATTGCTTCTCGCCTAGCTTCTCGAATTCAGCTCCAATGGCTGTTCTTGCATCTTTCACATACCATCTCGGTTTTCTCGCTCAATGGTCATCCCTTTCGATAGTTTCTTCGAGGATAGAAGCGATGATATAACCTTTTGTGGGGTTTCAAAGATACATGAGTTTAAAAGAAAGGTTTTTCGAACTTCCTTCTCCTCGCTTTGTCACCTTTCTTCGCCTCCTTATCACTCCGCTTCTCCTCCTTCAATCCCTTTAGGGCCTCATCGCCCCCTTTTGGTATCATCACCAAA